>CM077237.1:24889794-25314794 GCA_039654775.1 Spinibarbus caldwelli
GTGCTTGAACTTTTCAGCTCATGCAGCAGAAATGTTGTACAGGTATGGAGGTTTTAATTGACTCATTTTGGGAAGAGGTCTCCAGGTTAACCGTTCAGATCATTTTGTTCCTGCTGAATTAGCTTTTTTGAAGATCAGGTTACAATACGTCTTGTGAAAAGAACATGCATACAGTATGCATACTATGCAGAGGTTATGCTTTTAATTGGAGGGTACGGTCTCTCTTTCTGTCTGGGAAAAGATAAACGTACTTCATATTTTATTATATTGTTTCATATCAGATTATGTTTTGATAACTGTATTATTTTGCTGCAGGCATCCAAAACCTAAAAATTGTTTGTTATATGAAAGAAACAGTTTTTTCTTATATATGTCTTATATGAAATGTCAGTAATAAACTTTCTCATAGCAAATTAATGATATTATGTCCTGATGACAATTGAATATGTTTGTAATAGTACTTGAAAACTGAACAAAATAATTAATATTTTTCTTAAAATATTAATGTTTTTTAAATATTAATATAATTATTATTGTTATTATATATAATAATAACAACTGTATTATTATTAATAATAATTTTTATTATTTAAAAGGTTTCATTTCAACATTTTTTTAACATTTTCTTCTATAAAGAAATTATTTTTAAATGATTTTTTAATAAGTAACTATTTCATAATTTATTGTTGTTATTATTTTATAATAATATATGTTAATAATAATAATTTGTTTAATAATCATTGTATTTATAATTATTATTATAATATTATAATTATTGTTATTATCAAAAAGGACTTTTTACATTTAACATTTGGTGAAAAACAAAAAAGCAGCTTGTTATTCAAAGAAAGCAGTATCGAGGCAGTTCAGTAGATTTAATCTTTATTGGAAAGGACCTGCTGTTATTTGGCTCTTGAATGTGAATAATTGCTGCTATAATCAATGTTTCTCTGACAGGCCTTGCAGTGAGGTTTATATAGACCCATAGCTCTGGAAATCACTTGGGTTTTGTTACTTAAGGAGGTTAAAGATGTGGAGCACGCTGCAGCCAATCACAGACATTCCTCAAGGATTAATAAAAGGGCAGCTGTGACATCACTGTAAGATCAGAGCCACATGTTGTGTTTTTGGTGTTTAATCCGAACCACAGTGAGCGTGCACATGCACACACGCAGCAGATACCTCATACTGCGTGCTGACATCTGGGTAACAGATAGCGGGTCTCTTGAAAACATGCATCCTGTTGGAAATTCCTGGAGCAGATGTGTGAACATGCCGGTTATTACATTAAACAAGACGGACATCCAACACTTAATTGTTTTTACATCATCTTATATCGTAGAGTTATATAATCTTATTGTGGTGTCCCTACTTATTTACATCACTTTAAAAGTTGTATGACTGTTGATTCTGAATGTTGCCCTTGTGCTTAAATTGATATGCTGATGTTACAGATGAAACATCTGTCTCATGCAAGATTTTCACAGCTTCTTTGATTTTACTTCAACACGCAATGAGAACTAAGAAGGCCTTGATAGCCTATTTGTCCTTTTTTTCTTTTAAATATTATGTATTTGATTATTTATCACCCCTGAAAATATTTAGTCAGTGTATGTTTTTATCCAAAGTACAGTCATGCAAATGAGGAAAGCACAAGTACTTTATCAAATGTTAGCAAACTATGGTGGTAATATCTCAGTACGAGAATAGTACACAGATAGAGGTAAATTTGCAGAAGAGAAGAAAACAGAAAAAAGAAGAATGTTTTTCTCCCCAGACAACTTCTAAATGGATCTTAAACGTTGATATACTTTGGTTAAAAAAAAAATTAAATGCACAAACTGGATCAATTGGTCAAAAAAGTGCAGAGAAACCTATTTTATTCTGAGCTTTTATGGCATTTCTGTCATGCTCATCTTCATGTCCACCACAGGAAAAAGGATTAACTGTTATTAATTCAGGGGGATTTTAACATGTTCAGATGTGGCTCAGTGATTCATGGCTTTATGTGCCAGTCACTCTTGCTGGCCTAAATCAGAGGGCAACTGTGCCAATGTGAGTATGTCAGCATCCCTGACCATAGACTACTTCACTGAATCAGCATATTCATCAAAAATTCAGAAAAATAATGTATCAATTTCCACAACCATTTTCTACATTGATAGTAAGTAATTTTCCACCAGATCAGCATATTAGAATGATTTCTGAAAGATCATGTGACACTGAAGATTGAAGTAATGGCTGTTGAAAATTCAGCTTTGCCATCACAGGAATAAATTGCATTTTAAAATGTATTTAAATAAAATTGTACAAATGTTTCACAATTTTACTGTGTTTTGATTAAATAAATGCAGCCTTAATGAGGATGATAGACTTCAAAACATTTAGATATACACTCTCTTATATATGTCAAACTGAGGCTTAGACAGTGTTGCTCATTTTGTGTTCCATTAGAGAAACAAAGTCATTTGGGTTTGCATGAAAGCAAATAAAAAGTTGTCAGAATTTAAATTTTTGGGTGAACTGTTCCTTTGTTTGGGAGTCAACAGGAGTTTGTAGCCTAAATAGACAATTCAAAAAGCCTTCTACTCTTTTGTATCCAGCAGACTGCAATACTGTATCTCAAATCTGCGGTGACCCACATCAGTAGTTCCTGCATTTCTCATTGTATTCATCTAATCCCAAGTGAATTAGATCTTGCAAGTCCAGTTCTTGGATCATTACTTTCCATCCCCTAAAAAGACGTACACAACCATATTTATCTTGTTCTGAAACCATCATCTCCACTCCAGTAGAATCCTTCATGTCTTCAGCCCATTTTCTTGCTCACTAGAGCTTTGGATTTTGTGTATTCAGTACATACAGTGGGTACGGAAAGTATTCAGACCCCCTTCACTTTTTTCAATTTTGTTATGTTGCAGTCTGATACTACAATTGTTTAAATTCTTTTTTATTTCTCATTACTTTACACTCTGTCCTTTATAATGACAAAGTGAAAACAGAATTTTAGAAATGTTTGTAAATTTATTAAAAAGAAAAAACTGAAATATCACATTTACATAAGTATTCAGACCCTTTACTCAGTACTTAGTTGAAGCACCTTTGGCAGCAATTACAGCCTCGAGTCTTTTTGAGTATGATGCAACAAGCTTTGCACAACTGGATTGGGGGAATTTCTGCCATTCTTCTTTGCAAATCCTCTCAAGCTCGGTCAGGTTGGATGGGAACCGTCTGTTGACAGCCTTTTTCAGGTCTCTCCAGAGATGTTCGATAGGGTTCAAGTCAGGGCTCTGGCTGGGTCGCTCTAGGACATTCACAGAGTTGTCCCTAAGCCACTCCTGTGTTGCCTTGGCTGTGTGCTTAGGGTCATTGTCATGTTAGAAGGTGAACCTTCGGCCCAGTCTGAGGTTTTGAATGCCCTGGACTGGGTTTTCATTAAGGCTATCTCAATATTTTGGTGCATTGAGCTTTTCTTCTACTCTGATGAGTTCCTCAGTCCCTGCCGCTGAAAAACAGCCCAACAGCATGAGGCTGCTACCACCACACTTTACTTTTGGGATGGTACTCTGCAGGTGATGAGAAGAGCCGGTTTCCTTCAAACATGATGCTTAGAATTGAGGTTCATCAGACCAGGTAATCTTGTTTCTCAGAGTCTGAGGGTCCTTTAGGTGCTTTATTGCAAATTCCAAGTGTGTTTTCATGTGTCTTCACTGAGGAGAGGATTGAGTTTGGCCACACTGCCATAAAGCCCAGATCGGTGGAGTGTTGCAGTGATGTTTGTCCTTCTATAGGTTTCTCCCATCTGCATATATGATCATGGAGCTCAACTAGAGTGACCACCAGGTTCTTGGTCAACAATCTAGACAAGCCACTTCTCCATCAATTGCTCAGTTTGGCTGGGGACCAGCTCTTGGAAGAGTCCTGGTTGTGCCAAACTTCTTCCATTTGAGAATTATGGAAGCCACTGTGCTCTTGGGAACCTTCAGTGCAGCAGAATTTTTTTTTGTAGCCTTCCTCAGATTTGTGCCTCAATACAATCCTGTGTCTGAGCTCTGCAGGCAGTTCCTTTGACCTCGTGGCTTGGTTTTCGCTCTGATATGCATTATCAGCTGTGAGGCCTTTTACAGAGAGGTGTGTGCCTTTCCAAAACATGTCCAATCAATTTAATTTACCACAGGCGGACTCCAATCAAGGTGTAGAAACATCTCTGCAATGATCAAGAGACATGGGAGGCACCTGAGCGAAATTTCAAGTGTTGTTGCAAAGGGTCTGAATACTTAGGTAAATGTGATATTTCAGTTTTTTCTTTTTAATAAATTTACAGACATTTCTAAAATTCTGTTTTCACTTCATCATTATGAGGTACAGAGTGTAGATTAATGAGAAAAAAAAATGAATTTAAACAATTGTAGTATCAGGCTGCAACATAACAAAATTGAAAAAAGTGAAGGGGGTCTGAATACTTTCCGTACCCACTGTAGTTCAGATTTGGAACATGTCTCCTCAGCGTTCACCGGGCTAGGCATCCAAATTGGGGCCGCCTGTGGTTTTCTGGGGCGGCGGGTAGGAGTTTGAGGTGGGTTTTATTCAGCCAAATCTGACAGGACGATGGTTACACAACCCTGCTGGCCGCGGGTGGGTGAGGAGAGAGGCTCTTTCAGACGGGGGGTCATTTGAAAATGAAACCATTGTTGTTATTCGTGGGACACCTCAGTTTGTAACAGCCATGATTACATCCATATGTGACCACTGCAGGGAAGCTTCAGCCCTGGGAAAAAGGAAAATCCAGTGACGCTCAATCTATTGTTACTGTATTTACTGTAAAAAGGATAGTAGGTCAAAAACCAACCATAGACGAAACATTATTAAAACACGTGACAAATCGGAAACATGCATAAGCCTTTAGTTAAACTTTTTCTCCTTTTCTCTTAAAACCACAGTGTTGGTTGCTTCAGTTCAAGATCTGGAAAAGATCAGGGACAAGCAGACTATCATCTTTTAAGCTACTTGTTCCAAAGATTGACAGATTGATCTTTCAGGCACAGCAGTCTGTCTTTCCATAACTCAAAACAGATCTGATAATGCTAGCCTGCTAAAAAGGCCACATTCATGATGGTTTGGTGCTGTTAAAAGAATAATTCACCCAAAAATGAACATTTTCAAAAACATTTTACCAACCCTCAGGCCATCCAAGATGTAGATGAGTTTGCTTCTTCCTCAGAACAGATTTAGAGAAATGTAGCATTACATCACTTGCTCACCAATGGATCCTCCGCTGTGAATGGATGTCGTCAGAATGAGAGTCTGAAAATATCACAATAATCCACCAGTAATCCACATGACTCCAGTCCATTAATTATAATCTTGTAAAGTGAAAATCTGAATGTTTAAAAAAAAAACTAATCCAGAAGAAACATCTTCTCATATACCTCTTGAATGACCTGAGAGTGAGTATATTTTCTGCAAAAAACTGTTCCTTTAACCAACAAAAATACTTTTTAAAATATTTTTTATTTATTTATTTTTGTTTGTTATTAAGAGTTCGTTGAGCTCTTAAGAATAAATTTGAGTACAATTTGACAGTTTGTAAATGCAATAAAACATGTTTACGATCATTAAACATAACTATAACTATACTTAACTATACTTACTATCAATGTAGAAAATGGTTATGGAAATTGATACATTATTTTTATTTTGGTGAACTGTTCCTTTAACCAACAAAAAATGCTTTTTAAAATATTTTTTATTTATTTATTTTTGTTATTAAGAGCTCGTTGAGCTCTTAAGAATAAATTTGAGTAAAATTTGACAGTTTGTAAATGCAATAAAACATGTTTATGGTCATTAAACATAATCAGTTAACAACTGCATGAACAATTGAATAAGCATTCAAAACTAACTGCTTAGAATGTAAATTTCTAGTACACACACTGAGAAGGTAACAAACCATATCTGTTCTCATGAATATGCAGATGTGAATTAAATAGCCAGCCTTGATGTTCAGTGAACTGCTTTTGAAACAGTGTTGCTGAACTAACCTAAACCATCCTCCAAACGCAACAGCTAATTTGTTTACAATTCAGCAGTCTTTTGTCAGCAGCCGGAGATGAAAGCAACAGCTCTTTTGTTCTCAGTTGTTTATGGGGATAAATTCAGAAGAGAATTTTATAGGAAGAATTTTATAGGAAGTCCACTGAAGTCTCTCAGCTCTTTGCTGTAGGTATGACTTGCTGGCATACACAGCTATCTCTTTCCCATTTAAATGCTAATGAACAGTAGGCTGGGGTGCTGAGAGTGGCGGCGGAGGCTGTGAATTTTTAATGTCTTATCTCAAAGGTAAAAGGTAGCAGCTCCTGTGGCATGACTGAAGGGTGAGTACATGATCAGTCATTACAAGCACCAGAGGTGATCTGACCTGCATGTGTGAGAAAACATGCATATTCTTACAGGCCTGTCATGAAAGAAATTAGGCAAAACTAAGCAAAGATATTTATGGACTTGATCAAGAGAGCATGTGTAATCTTTTCATAACTGTGCATGAATAAAGACTGTTAGCTTGAAGTGTGTTGTTTGTTTATATAAAAATGTATGTAAGTTTATTAAATATATATTATGTATTTAATTTTTTGTATATATATATATATATATATATATATATATATATATATATATATATATATACGTGTGTATATACAACATTTTATTTAACTTTAATAAAATAAAAAAATTACATAAAATATTTTATTTTTCCATCAGTCATGTCTTTGTCACAGGGGCAATACATCCTTATTTATTTATTTATTTATTTTTAATAAAAATATTTTATTTTTATTTCTTTTTCCATCAAGCATTATTTTGTCAAATATAGGGAAAATACATTCCAACTGTATAGATCGAATCTAGACAACTTTCCCTTGACCTTCATCTGTGAATTAACTACAAAGGAATTATGTCATTTCCTCCAGTCCATTTTTCCCCTGATTTTAAGTGCTAAGTGTTTTTCCATTCTACTTTAATGCCCTTGACTGGATCCATCCATTTCCCCAGACGTTTTTAACTATTATCAAAGATAATGTCGGAAGAAAGCCGTGGATCCCTCTAACAATATTCCATACGATCATATCTGATTCTAACACACTCCATAAAAATCCCAAGACATCTGCTTCATTCTGAATGTCATTTTGATTTGATCTAAATTACCCTGCATCTGGTTGTACAATCATGGTATTTGATGATAATCATAAATGAGATTATGAAGCGTCACAAAGAACCGCAGAAAATCTTTCAGATAATTAAAAAGTAGTGATAACCGTATATATTAAGCTAACAGACCTGCAGCTGTAAAATACATGGAAATATTTGCATATAGACAATGGAAAATTAAATGAACTTGAGTGGCCAGTTTTGAATTCTGAGCAAATATTTTGGGGTTTGGGTTGATCGCACTAAATCAAACCTTTATTGAATATATCATATACAAATCATGCTTAATCCACTCATCCGGTGTGTATAGCCATCTCCTTTCTATTTTATGAAATTGATTGGAATATACTCACACACACACAAGTCTGCACTTTGACTGACTGCTGATGCAGAGATAATGAGATGCTTTACTGTGCTGCGAGTGGTAATTGCATTGGCTTGGTGTGTGAAAATCAAGGCCACTCTGAGTCTCTGTGTCATTGTCATCCTGGATCACACCTGTTATCTGTCTGCTTGAGCCGACTGCAACCAGACACTTACAGTTCACACACTCTCACAGTACTTCGCTTAATCATTTCTTTTTAATTCTATCACATTCAAGGATATTGTTGTGTGCTACATTTGGTTGTCATTGCGGAGGCTTTTGAAATCTAGGCACAGTCATTTTGGCTATTGATACTTCAGACTTTCTGTCCGTTTCCTCTAGTGCACAAACACACACTGGCACAGAATGACATGCTTCGCTAGCAGACAGTCAGGTGTTGAAAGCAAGAAATCTCTCCCTTATCTGCTTATCTTCATCTGTGCTTCTTCAATGGCCTCATCAGACACAGAGAGAGTGTTTGCACACACATTCCAACTTCAAAGAGAAAACTTGCAGAGATTCATCAGCTATCACAGAAAAAAAGTCTGATTTTAACTCCAACCCATATATTTCTTTGTTTTAAAGAGCAATTTATTTTTAATATCATAATAGGGTTATTATCATTTAGTTTTAGTAACTTTATTGACTTTTTCGTCTGTTGCTAATCAAAATATGTTGCATGGAATGTTGCATGTTTAAGCATGTAATATAATATATGAAACATTCATGCTTTTTGTCTTTAAGAAATAGTTTTAAATTTGATGAAAATGTACTCAAACTCAGGCCTCCCAACATATAGATGAGTTTGTTTCTTCATTAGAACAGATTTAAAGAAATTGAGGATTACATCACTTGCTCACCAATGCTTCTCTACAGTGAATGGGTGCCGTCAGAATAAGAGTCCAAACAGCTGATAAAAACATCAAAATAATCCACAAGCAATCCACACCACTCAAATGCTGCATGTTTATAAGAAAAAAAATCAACCATTAAGACATTTTTAACTTCAAACTGTTATTGGCTAAAATAGTCCTCTATCCTCGGTCACTTTTTTCCAGTTAAAAAAAGCTGTCTTGTCTGAATCAGGAGAGAAATATGCACAGATCAAACACCATTTACAGGCGAAGATGATCCAAAACAGTTCTAAACAAATATGTCTGTGGATTTTGGTGTGAGAGGACAATCAATCATGGGCGTTTTCACTGGAAGAAGCATTATTATGGATTATATAATCATATTTTAGACAGAAGCAATGGTTTAAAAATGGCTTGATGGATTTGTTTCTAGGAAACATGTAGCTTTTCAATTCACAAGATGTTAACTGATAGACTGGAGTCGTGTGGATTACTTGTGGATTATTGTGATGGTTTTTATAAGCTGTTTGGACTCTCTTTCTGATGGCACCTATTCACTACAGAGGGTCCATTGGTGAGCAAGTGATGTAATAAATGAATTTCTGAAGAAACAAACTCATCTACATCTTGGACAGCCTGAAGTAAATCTTAGCAAATTGTAATTTTTGGGTGAACTATTCCTTTAATTTGTAGACCAGATCAAGAATAGCAAGAATAAGTGTTATGAAAATGCCATAGTTAGAAAAAACAAATGTTGCTTTTAATCAGCCATTACAGTCAAAACACAAATAAAGACAGACTGCATATAAACAGTTGTATTTGGTCAGAGCATTGCAACATTGACTTTCCACTCTAAATTACTCTCATTCTCAATTTCTTTTTGTCACACACACACAAAAGCATTAAAACAGTAAAATAAATAAAATGTAATTCACAAATCTGTCAGTGAGCATTCTTAATTAAAGGTTTGTATACATTGTGGGTTGGATGTGTTTTGCAATTCATCCATTTATTTGATGAATAGCCCTGACTGGCATTTATGTGGTTAGGCAATACTATTTTGCGCAAACTTGGTCTAACATCAGGTTGTTCTGTTTTGCACAAATACTCGGACAAACAAGCATGCAATGGCTCCAGGTTCTACTGTGTTCATAGGAAATGCACAGAGGGGCTTTACTGAGAGTGCATAATGCATTAAAATCAACAAATCTACAAACCATCATGCTGCGCTCTATGCCGTTTTTACAGAAAAGTCACAACAAATCTCACATAATCCTTGTGTGTTCTGCACTAACATGCCATTCTCGCTCTACTCCTCTCTCCTCAGGGCAGATTTCATACTTTGCGGAATTTATTCTAAAATGTCATGAAAAAAAAAAACAGTATTTTTTTTTTTTTTTTACCAGAGATATCACTTGTGGATTGAACCCTTGACTGTTTCACTGTGCTGAACAACAGCAAACACATCTGTTTGTCGTCATGCACTGTGAAATGTTCTTGATCCATGAGGTTGTCGACAAAAGTTTGATTTGGAGGTAAGTTGATCCAATGTTGATCCAATCATGTTTATAATACTGCAAATTGTGTTGCTAATCAGTATCCCTGAACTTATCATATATTTTGCAACAGAAAACTTGTGAGTTTTAGTTTTGTGAACTAATAAATTCAACATTTCATCCAGTAAAAGTTTAAGTGAAAGGAAAAGGGACACACTTGAATAAAAATGGCAACATACTACATCCACCAGTTGGCATTGCCCTTTGACCTGGATGTTTTTGGACCTATGATGTACAGTACCAAAAACTGCAAAAAAATTATTTATTTAGCTGTTGTACAATTTAACAAGTGCAATTTAACCATGAGGAACAACTTTACAGCTAGAGTCACCTGGCTCAGAGTTTTCAGACATTTGTTTTAGTTTTCAGTATTGTGAATAGCTGACATCTAGTAAAGTATCCACTGTTTGCACACTTCAAAATCAGGTCTACTGTTTTATACTGTGTTTTTGAATATTATACTAATTTTACATGCTTTTTGCTACTGTATAGTAGAGAAGTATGCAGGGACCATTTGCTCCATGCTTGGGGTGAAACAAGCTTTTTTTGTGATTTCGGTTACACTTTATTTTAAGGTGTCTTTGCTATAGTGTAATTATAAGTATTGAGTAATATTAAATATGCATAATTTACTGTTAATATAATAGCATGTATATGTAACGTGTAACAATAAGGACACCTTAAAATAAAGTGTTACCTTGATTGCTTTATATGCAAACTGTGTTTTTCCATCAGTATTTGCGAAAAATATTTATTTTTTTGGTCTTGTTGCACTTTAGTATGAGAAAAAGACACGTTTTCCATATGAAGTGGTTTGTATTTTAATGTTTAATAAATATAAATATTATTAGCCTATAATTATAGACACACTGTTTTCTTTATTTTCAGAACAATGCACTGAAAATGTAGTCTTTTATCTTCAAAAAACTGTGTGCTACTGTTGTGAAGGCATGTATCGCGTGGGCGTCGCCCAGAGTGATAGAGAGTGAGAGCGCAGTCGTTCGCTTGTTTGCGTGTGATTTGGTGAAGATAAGCGCTGCACACCCATTACTAACATGTCCCGTTTTGTTTTGATTTCGCCGCATGTATTTGCAATGCCTAATTGCGTCCAAAACATAAATGGGTGTTACTTTTAAGGTAAGTCTCCGCCCAGGGGGAGTAGCAGCGCTCCATCCACCTGCCAGACTACTTCAGCAGCAGACAGTCGGTGGACCTGAAGCGCGCTCGCTGCTGCTGCTGCTGCTGCTGCGTGGACAAAAATACTCGAGACGCGTTGAAAAACTCCGGGCGAGAGGGGATACGCGCACTTCATTTGAGCTGCCACGGAATCACAGTCACATAAATTAGTTTAAAGGAGCAACTACTTTGTGGACACGTGTATGCAGTTACTTTTGCCTGGACGCATAGTTTTGGTTTCTGTACGTTTCCTTTGCGCTGGATTGCAAATGATTTGTACACCGGGGCACACAAGATCTTTTGTGACGGACGTCTTGTAGGTGAGTTCTTCATTCATTTCAGTTTATTTTATTATTTGCATGTTTTTATGCTTCACGTCACGTACAACATCACAAATACTTGTTTGTACAGAGGATCAGCTCAGTTATTATCCAAATGTTTTCATACACTATTTTTAAGAGGGTCAGTCCATTACATGGCACTGAAATCCGATGAAATCGGAACGATTTATTAAGATATTTTTGCTGGAAAAGGGTGTTTCACTGCTATTGATAATTGAAGTTCATTTGCAAGTCATATGCTGATGATTTATTTATTTTTTTTATTTTTATTGAAAGCAGTAGTTCAGACAGAAATCAACCACTTCAGTTTTATGACTAATACATCACTGGGTTTTCTTAATGATTTTGTTTTTGTAATTATTATTTCTTTTCAACACAACTAAATGGCCATTATACTACAACAATAAAAAAACATAACGTGCATTATGAATATTTTAATAATAATAAGTCAGTTATGACAAAGTGGAAGGTTTCCACAAGGAATTTGAAACAGTATTTTACCATTTATTGGTAGACTCAGTATTAAGGAACCGATAAGCAATTAGGTAGAAGTGTGTAAATATCTGTGAAGATATCACGCAAACTGTGACTTATTGGTCTATTTCTATTACCAATTTCCATTTTCTTCCATTCACTAAAAGATGAGTGAATGGTTATGTGAAATCTCAATCACGAATGTATCAGTGGATCCTCACCCCCTCCCTCCCTCCCTCCCTCCCTCCCTTCCCATGCAGGAGCGAATAAATCTCTTGTGGGTCTTTGGATAAAGTGATCATGCAGGGAGCCGGGACTTTGGTGTTGGGGACCCTTCTGGTGTCTGTGTTCTCAGCTGTCTCGGTCCACAGCAGCCCTTTGTCTTCCCTGCCACCCGCTTCAGCTCCACGAGTCTTCCTGTCCTTCAAAGGTAAGATGCATTTAGGTTGTGTCTCACACTGTTGTTCTGTGGATGACATCCACCACTCTCCTGTTTAAATTAACATAGAAATATATAAACCACTGCAGCTGATATGATGTAGATTGCATGAGAAATATTCATTATTATATTTGTCCTCAGTGTTTCCAGGAAACCAGTCTCATTATATTAACTTTCAGTGTATATGCTTCTATTGTAGTATTAGGCAATATGGGCAATAGGCAATATTAGGCAATATTTTTTTTATTGTTTTGTGGGAATCTCTTCAGTTTTTTGCTGAGCAAGCTACTTGCCTTCTTAGGTTACCTGTCTATTTCACCTTTCTAATTCAAGGAGTTTTCACAGTCTGGTGCCTGAACTAATTTTCCTTTCTGTTGCCCGTTATTGTGTTTCTTTAATTGGTTTTTCAAACACTCTTTGGGATTGAGCATGTCTACCAGCAAAGACCTAAATTCAGTATTTTCACTACACTCTGAGACTGTGAGTTTAACCCTTGCTGGGGGAATTGGATTTCATGTTGGGTCGGTTGGGGTTTGTGCACGGCTCTTGGTTGACTAAGCAATGCAATTAGTTTTTAGTTCTGAAACAGTATTTCCCTTGGGATTCTCTGAACTGCTTTTTTTTTTCTGAATATCCATGTTTTTGGTAGTAGCCCATTTTCCAGGACTATGCATCCATGATTTCTTATAACAGCACAGTTTTATTGTAATTTTTTTTCTCAGGAATCGCAATTGGAAGGCAGTATTTGCTTTTAAGCTTAAATTATATGTTTACAGTATATTCTCCAAAGTGGAATTGTGATACTATATGCGATATTGGACTGGTTTGTTTCCCAGGACCTGTATGTCCAATCGTAGTGTACTTATGTCAGTCAACACTGACACTGACCACTCTTTACTGCCAAGATATACACTGGAGGCATACCACATGCATGCGCTGGATGGGATATTCCAGCTTACGATATGACAAAATATGATCTGTGAGTTTCTGGAGATCATCAAAACACTGTAGATGAAATAAAAGATCTAGTCTGCTTTATGTAGGACGTGGTGAAAGCCCTTTGGATGGATTCAAGTTTTTAGTTCTGGCTACTTCTGCTCCTCTGTCCAACAGCCTTGATTAAACACTTGAATCATGTTCCTCCCCTGAGAGTGAACATCTTGTGAAGACGGCTACATTTGTTTAGGGCTTTAACTCACTAAACATTCTGTTCTCTCCCACAATCAGCTTCAAGCTTAGTGGGATCTTGTGTTGGTTTTGTACTTGGATGTGCCATTAGAAAATCATTATGATGGCTAACCAAAATCCAGGCTTACGTTGTAATTGCTTGCCTCTGTGCCTTTACTCTTTGAGACACACGGGACATCCTGTTTTATATCCCTCTCAGTTACTTAAATGTGACTGTTTGAGCCATAAGGTCATTATCTGTTCACTGTTGTAACAGGGTTATGCACCATTCAGAATTACACTGAAAATGCCTTGTAAATTTCATTTTATTCTTCAAACAAACTAAATGGGATGCACAATTGTAGTTTGAATGTAAAGAAGTAGAAATAAAATGAATTGATTTCAAAAAAAAAATTCAGAACTGTTATTTTTAACATTTTTGAAGACAAATTTGAATTTTGACTTGGCAAAGCCTTGTTTGAAAGTTATGAAAAAAGTCTTTTAGGTCTTAAAAGATAAGTTCACTGATTTTCAAGCTTTGTATTGTTACAATGTCTGTACTATATGTAAATGAACAGTGTCTTTCTTTGTGTTGTCTGCACCCAGATATCTCTGTTTATTTGTCAGCAAAAGACAGAGAGGCATTAGAGATGTTGACATTTTAGGCAGAAGGGAATAACACAGCCCATTTTCTCTGTTTTATCTAGTCATCTAGCACATATTTAAAATAGAAATAGTGTTTGTGCTGCATAAACAGCCAAGATTCATTAAAAGTCCATCTTTTCAGTGGTGATTAGATAGATAGATAGATAAGTTTTGAAAAAGTCAATTCCTATGATTCAATTCTGATTCCAATTCTACTTCCTGTAGATTGTGGCCAATTCGATTTAAATTCGACCTCATGAATTGAAAGGGAATCAATTCTTCAGTTCTGAATTTTGAACAACCCTGTGTTGTAATATGTTATTCAAATGCTAACGTGTTTGATATAGTAGTGGTTTTAATTTCATGCATGGAGTGTAATGATTCAATTTAGCTTGAGGTCCGGTTTAAGAAAACCAGCGTAAAGAAAGAAATTAATACCTTTGAAGTGATCCTCCCTGGGGGGATTCAGGTATAATTCACTAGTAAGTCCCTCATACATGGAAGCTTGAACACAAACATAAATGCACCCACACACACACACACACACACACACACACACATTGACTGCGGTTTACCAAGATCTCCCTCTTTCTGATAGATTCTTATTCTCCAGTTTGAGCATGTAGAGAGGGAGGGCAGGGAACTCAGCCAGACAGAGTCAGTTTTCGGCTCTGAGGGAGGACTTGGCTGCTGTTAGCGGTGTCGATGAGTTAAGAGACCAGATACTGGAGTCTTCTTGTGCCCTTACGTATTTCAGACAGTCCAGATCACAAGAACATCCCTGGAAGCCCAATCATCTGTGAAGTTTAAGGTCTAGGGCTATGCAGACATGACTTATTACAAGTTCAGACTCTTTTCTAAGTCTCTTCTCATGTCTTTTCCATTTTTTTATGGGAGTAACTGTGATGTATTACGTTTGTCCTTCTCTTTCACATGCACACACTTCTTTTTAAATCCCCTCTTTCTCATGTATCTCTGCAAGCCTGGGATTTACATGCTAAAAGGTAACCCAGAGGACTTACGAAGAGTCACATGATAGCCTAAGTTCATTTCTTTGCATATGAGCTCTCACATAACTCCTCATTTTTGGACATGCCAGTGGATTTATGAGCATGTTTATGCGTATTATATCACTTTACAGTGGTTAGGAGAACCCAGGGATGATTCAAGGAGGAATGCTGTGTGTGAATTGGTATTTTGTGTGTGTGTGTTTGAAAATGGTGCCACGGGTGTTGTTTGTGCACACTGTTTTAATTTAAATTCCATCAGTAGATTCTCTGAGGAGCAGAGCACTTATTGCTCAATTTAGACGAATGTTCTCAGACAAAGAACACTTTAAAGTAAGTATCTCAAGGTGCATCACAATTACAACGTGGTTCTGATGGCAGTGCATAAATTATCACAATTAAATAAGGCATTTAAAGTAGTGTGCTTCATTTTCCTTTGCTATTCGTGTTACCACCTGGGTGACTACTTGAAAGTAAAAGCTCATTGTCTCTGGATTGAGAGCTTTAGAAGTTATCATATAAGGAAAAGTACTTATAGACTCTATCTACTTCACATAGATCCATGACCCAGAATTTTTTGATGCCACA
This sequence comes from Spinibarbus caldwelli, assembly GCA_039654775.1. Taxonomy (NCBI): domain Eukaryota; kingdom Metazoa; phylum Chordata; class Actinopteri; order Cypriniformes; family Cyprinidae; genus Spinibarbus; species Spinibarbus caldwelli. The sequence goes on from CM077237.1 coordinate 24,905,612, forward strand.
GTCCAGGGCCTCTGGTCTAATAATAAATCATAAATATTAAATAATTAAAAAAAAAAAGTACTGTTAGTACTGCTGTAGCTCCATCAGTGCAAACTGTGAGTTTCAACTATGTTAGAGTTTCATCAGTCAGTAGTCAGTAGTCAGTAGTGGTAGTGGTAGTTATAGTAGTTTTTTTTTAATTAACTTAAACTGAACATTAGATTACAGCAAAAAAAAGAACAAAGTGACTATAACCTTACAGTGCACACAGTTTCACACTTAAGGGCTTCTAGTCTAAATAAATGACAATTATTAAGTAATAATTAATTTAAAAATATTAAAATATAGCTGAGTTTTACTGTAGGAATTTGCTGTTTAGTACTTCAGTACAAACCTAAAGATGAAAACATACTACACATATTGCATTTGCATACATATGAATGGAAGTTAATGGAACACAAAAGCTAGTGTGACTGGCCTTGTAATAAAGAAATATGAAAATGACAAATTAATGTTTTATTTGTATTTATAGGTTAAGATTTAAGCTTCTATGTTTGTTTGAATTATATGTGTGTATTAGCAGGTTTGAGTTTGTCGTCTCACTAAATGTGCTGGCAGAATAACATCAAAGATATATTTATCTTTGACGTACCATCCTGTGAACTCGCTTAGATGCTTGATGTTTTGAAGTGTCATAAAATATCATGGTTCTGTAGGTGATGAATGATGGTAAACCAAACCTGGCCCATCTGGATTTCTTTTTATACTGTATTTGCTTATCAGTACTAGCAAATTGCTAATACCCAAAAAGGTATATGCTCAAACTACTGTACCTGCTTCCAGCAGCATTTTGTTGAGTATATTGAAAATTATCTAGAATTTTTAAAAATATACTCTGACCTGGGCACAATATGTGCGTGTGTGCATTTGTCTGTGCTGGAGGCTTTTTTTATCTTCAAACAAGCCCTAATAACAGCCTATTTGAGGGTGCCAGAGGCTGAGGTTGTGACCCCAAAAAACAGAAGCAGGTCATTGTCAGGGTGATCCGTCCTTGCTGTATGGGAAAGAGTGAACAAATTCCTGCTATAAATGCTTGTAATGCTAATCTGCAGCCCCATTTAAAAGCATTTAACTCCATTCTTGCTGTTCATTTAATTATTTCTGAGTAACACCTGGATGCGTAATTGGCCGTGCCTGAAAAAGCAGAAAAAACTGCTATACAAATATATCCAAACACCCAATTAGACCATTACACTGCTGCAGTGAGAACATTATCTCGCATTCAGCTTCTGAAAACATTGTCTGTTACAGCTTCCAAGATCATTTTGTATTTCTAGAATGTTTTGCAATTAACATCTCATCACATTTCTTAATTCACTGGCTTTCTCTTGTTAGTTTAGAATATCCATTGTATTGTGTGGCTGAGGTTGAAGCATAGTGGCTTTTCTTTAAATGCTGTAAAAGCATTTTTCTATTCCCTTTTAACAATTCTCATTTAGTATTTATGTAAATGAGTTTGGCCTTAAGCATGATATCTGTTAGTGTTGCCAGAAGATAAACAAAGAAAAAAAGGGGAATGAAGACATTTAGTGAAAATGAATGAGATTTCTTTAATTGTAGCACATAGGGAACAAGAAAGAAAGAAAATTACTATACATTTTTCATGTTATGACAGGTTAGATTAGGTAATGGATATTTATTTTATTTTATTTTTTTTTAATGCTACAAGTGCATTCAGGCATCACAACATTTAAATGCAAAATATAAAAACTGGATATTAATTCTGCGATTTGCTAAAGATTATATTTAAACAATTATTTTACAATATGAACTTTAACTGAGCGTTAGATGATGGCAAAGGTGAGAGAAAGAAAGAAAGAGAAAGAAAGAAAGAGAAAGAAAGAAAGAAAGAAAGAAAGAAAGAAAGAAAGAAAGAAAGAAAGAAAGAAAAAAGTCTTTATAACCTTATACTAAAACACTTATTCTACACTCAATACTTTCCACTCATGACATGATTAGGTTTATCCTTCATGTTGTCTTTACCTGGGTTCTAACTGGGTCAATTGCGACACTAGAGACTTCACTAAGTGCTTCCCTCTGACAATGCACACAGATACAGAGAGAATGAGAAAGCATATGTGTGTGAGAGAAAGAGCCCGGGAGCAATCACTGTCTCTCTGAAAGATGAACCTCCTTCAACTTGCCAAGATATGCCTAGGAGATCTGCTCAGACAGAAGGTGAGACACTGTCTCTTTCAGTCACACACTAGAGAGACACTAACTTATAGCTGCATAGAAACTGTAGTTCCATTCAGTTACGTTTATTACTTCAGCATCCAGCTCACCTGTGGCGTTGATGGGAAAGTATTTGGAAAGGATTGTGTGCTGTTCATCTATCTTTACTCTTGGCCCAACCCTCATTCTTTCTCATCCGCGTCTTGTATCAATTTTCTCCTGATAAACCAAAAAAATTTGTTTGTCTTCAGGTAATGCTGAGGTTTTCCAATTTTAGCTGAAACGTGCAGGCTCAGTCAAGCTCTCGCTTTATAAGCGAAACCGCAGCGACGTATCAGAACGGTATTAAAAACCAAAAGCATCAAAAATGCATCATTCTGAGCTGTTCCCATGAGACTTTCTCTAATGGAGCTCTTGGCAGAGTAATAAACTTAACCTCTTGACCTTACATTGAGTTTCAGCTTCATAAGAATCACTTAGAAAAGCCTGCATGGGACGTAGACAGGCGTGGGCTAGGAAAGGAAGGCCTGTTCTTTGTTCTTTATTCTTTGTTGTGTTTGTTTTTGCCAAGGGTGATTTGGTCATGTGCTATATTAACTGAATTATGGCGTCTTAGTCTCGCAGATAATAATGTTTTCTTCTGAATATCTCGACTGTGCTACATTTTGTTGTCTTATTTTAGACCAAACACATTTGTGTGTGATGCCAGGATGCAGCAGACGCTGTCTCAGTGCTGTTTGTGTCAAGGTGGCGGTGCATCCCAGCATCCTGTGCTGCGGCGCTGGATCTAAACTGTCACAGCGAGAGGAGAGTGGAGGTGACAGCAGCGGGGCTAAATATAGAGACCCTGCACTCCTACACTCCCTCTCTTACTTTCTCTTCTCTATCTTCCTCTTTTTGTCACTAACAAAAATACTACAAAAGTACCCTGGTGTCATGGTTTTTTAGACATGTACCATGGTACTATTATTAAGTGCCATGGCATGTTGTAATCATTCAGATCCATGTTATGTATCAAAGTACCAAAAAGATTGTGTTTCTTTCTTTCTTTCTTTTTTTTTTTTTTTGGACATGTGCTATAGCAATACTATTACTAATACTAATAATAATACTAATAATATTATAGTATTTTTTTATATTTTGAATGAGCTTTTATTTTATACTTTCCATTTTCATTTTAGTTTAGTTTAATTTAGTAAATGTGCTTGTCACAGTTATTTAATTTAAAAATCTCAAGGTCTTTAATTAATTTTGCGAGATTCAAAATGGATCTTTTGTTGGTTTATGTATTTACTCTGAAGTGGCCTGAATTTAATTTCTTCAGAGGAATCACCATTATATATATCACACGTTTGGGGAACAATTTTCACTACTAACTAACAATTAACTGTGACTTTTGTCTCAATAAACTCATATTTTGCTGCTTATTCATAGTCAGTAAGGTAGTTATTAAGATTAGGTATGAGGATTAAGGGATGTAAAATATGGTCATGCAGAATAAAGCATTAATAAACTACCAATATGCTAGTAATATATATGTTAATAAGCAACTAGTGAGAACTGGTCCCTAAACTAATGTATTAATATATATGATTGTGTATGTATTTTTATACATTTTATACATTGACTGCCCCTATATTGAAGTACCATGGTATATGAATTCTACCCTCAAATATACCATCGTACTGCCACTTTAAATTATTCTGCTTGTCTATCTGTCCATCCTTTTGGATTTTTTTTCTCTCTCTGTCTCTCTTCTTGCATTTTGTGCTGTTTTCCATCAATTCCCAATTCTCTATTTCATTACTGTCTCCTGGTTGTCTTCCTTAGCTTCTTTTTTTCAGTCCTATATTTTCATCCTCTCCGCTCCCAGGGGAGGTGTCTAACATGTCACTCCCTGAAGGAGTGTGGAAGCGCTCCCATGAGACGAGAAAGAGTGCAGACATTCATTTGAGTGAGGTCTGGGTCACAGCTCCTCATATGAGTCACTCATTGGGTTAGTTGTGGGTGTGTATGTGGCAGAGAAACATTCATTTTAAGAAAACTATCATCTATCCAAGGAGACTCTGGGTCATACTTTTTATTTTTACAATATGTCATGTTGTTTGTTGCATATCAGGACCAGTTGTGAGAAAGATGGCCGCTATGGATGCCATGATTGGCCTTTTTGTGGTTGAATGACAAATCAGTTACACGATTACATCAGTTACCCAAGACATGACCAAATGAAATTGAGTATTTTAATCTTCATCTGCATGCATATTTGCATGTTCAATGTGATCTCATGGGAAAAAAGCATGAAGGTCCAACCCTAAACAAAACCATCACTGGGTCATAAGCAGATTGTACTAAAACATACAAATGAGATTGCACAAATTCATACATACTTTACAATTATTGCATATTTTAGAGCCAGCTACCTAGAGGAAAGAAAAACATAAATTAAATCTCTTTAATATCTCAACTCTTTCTCCTAAATAGTAATGAGATTAAATGAAAGAGACTTTAACTTGGATGCTTGTATCTCAAAATGTCTCAGATTTCAGTCAAAGGAGATTTCAATATGAAATTTCTCAGTTCTCAAATTTCTAAAACCAAATTATCTCAATTATGCTGTCCACATATACAGTATCTCTGTACTCTTATGTCAGTTAATTCTTTTATTTTTGTATATTTAATTTCTGTTAATGAATTTTGGGAAAACATGAGAAAGTTTATGTAAAGGAAACGACTGAGAAGCTAAAACGGACAAATTCTGTGCATAAATATTTAATCTCAGTTATCTTTCCATGTGGCTACAACATACATTGTGTTTGTTGTTATTGTCTGTAAAAGAACCATCTTCTTTCTCTGCAGACACAGAGATATTTTGTCTGTCATCAGTTTTTTTGTTATATCTTCTTGTAAAACAAAGCCATATTCACAGCGCTCACACACTCTTGTCTTGTCTTGTAACACTCATCTGCAGCCTGTGTGTCTTATCATTGTCTTTCTCATTGCTAATCAGCATTCACATTCACTCATTTCTGACACTATCACTCCCCTCATGTTCTATTTTCTATCTGTCTGCGGCTCCTCATCTCTGATACACCGTTTGGTTCAAAGGCATTTAAAAGCATCAGGAGTGTAGATGGCTGGCTTGTTATAACCAAAGGTTATCCAGTCTGGATAAATGGTTGCACTGTCAGCCGGTTTGATGTGTTTCTTTCTGGAGTGTAACACAGGGGTTTCTGTAACCTAATGCAGAAACTCATGCAGAGTATCAAAACATTTTTCTATTGCTTTTGGAGAGCAGTTTTGGGAAAAAGAGGCAAATCTTCTCACTTGTCACTTTGAGAAACAGGCAGGGTGGGTATTCTGTACTGATGTAAGACAAAGATGCTCTGTTTGTAAGCTGTGTGTGTCTCTTATAGCTCTCCCATGCTGATTGTGTTTTGTGAGGACAGATGGAAATGTGTCAGACAGAATGAAAATAACCTGATATATGTTTCCTGACTTCGCTCCTTTCAAATTTCCCATCGCTTTTTAGACTGAAAATCGTCAATTCAAGTTGCGTTCAACTTGAGTAGGGCTGCAACTATATATATATATTAATTGATACATCTGTTGCAAACATGTTTAAAAAAAATCAAACATTGATTTAAAAAAATGAAAACCAGCATGAACGTTTAAATAAGTTTACATTTTCTACATAAAATGTACACTGTTGTTTAAACGATTTTGTAATGTTTTTGAAAGAAATATTTTATGCTTGGCAAAGCTTATTTTATAAACAATGCTATAAAAACAGTAATATTCTGAAATGTTATTAGAATTTTTTTTTTTCTATTTTAATATATCCTACAATGTAATTTATTCCTTTATTAGTAAAGCTGAATTTTCAGCAGCCATTACTCCAGACTCCAGAGTCGCATGATCCTTCAGAAATCATTCAGATATGCTGATTTGGTACTCAAGAAACATTTCTTATTATTATCAATGCTGAAAACAGTTGTGCTGCTTAATATTTTTGTGGAAACCATGATAGATTTTCAGGATTCTTTGATTAATAGAAAGTTCAAAAGAAACAGCATTTATTTGAAATAGTTTTTTTTTTTTGTAACTATGTACAAGCCTTTTGATCAGCATTCTTGCTAAGTAAAAATATTTGAAAGAATCTTGGTGACCCCAGACTTTTGAACAGTAGTGTAAGCACAGTAAATATGTTTTTTTCATAGAAATACATTTTGCATTACTTACAAAGAGATCTCACCAAGACCTAACTCATTTATTATTTATTACTGGTTTTATTGATTGGTTGTGAAGTTCAATGTAATTTTTGAAATGTTGCCACTTGTTTAGTGACAATAAAACGGAGTGACATGACCGTTATGGTGAGAGAGTCTCTGTCAGATCTTAATTGCTCAGAGAGTATCCATGTTGTCTTGTCCTATTGTGGTCTTTTGCCACAAATGAAGAAAGAGAAAGACTGTGTGGTCCACTGTGAGTTGATTCAGTAAGACACACCAGCATTCAGGTCTGTATATAATGAAAGGTTACAATAGGCTTTGTTACCAGGTAGCTTCGCTGAACCCCAGACCTGGACCCCCGTGACATCTTCTGTGCAGTCAGGGGTGTTACTGAGACGCTGGGTAACAGTGTGAGAGATAGAGACAGGGGAGACACATGCGAAGGCAAATATGGTCAACAGCATCATGAATGATTCTTATAAATAATTATTCTTACAGGAATAGTTCACCCCAAAATAAATAAGTAAATTATACACTCCCATTCAAAACTTTTGGGCTGGCAATTTTTTTAAATGTTTTTTTATTTTTTATTATTTTTTTTTACTTATGCTCACCAAGAATGCATTTATTACTGTATCAAAATACAGTAAAGCTGTAATATTGTGAAATATTATTGCAATATTAAATAACTCTTTTCTATTTTAATATATTTTAAAATGTAATTTATTCCTGTAATGAAAAGCTGAATTTTCAGCATCATAACTCCAGTCTTCAGTGTCACATGATCCTTCAGAAATCATTCTAATATGCTGATATGGTACTTAAGAAACATTTCTTATGATCATAAATGTTGAACACAAGTTGTGCTGCTTAATGTTTTTGTGGAAACTGTAATATTTTTTTAGATTTATTGTAACTTTTTTTGTCCCTTTTACTAATATTTTTTTAGTGTTGCATGGAAAAATACAATCATACAGATTCATAATGACAAAAGGTTGATTTTTCTTTTCTTTTTTTTTCATTTTTGGGTCAACTGCGCCTTTTAAGGTCAGAGTGTTCCTTTTAAGAGCCACATTGGGCATGAAGACGAAAACAGAAGGCTGGGTTTTACTAATAATTTCCCCCACAAAAAAGTGTGTGTGACTATGACAATGTGTGTGTGTGTGTGTCTATGTTCATACACACTTTTCTTTCCATCAGCAAAGACAATGCCTTTCCCTTGTGTGTCTACTGGTTTGGTTGCCATGGTAGCATTTCTTTCATTACCTGTCACTGTGTTATGGCACATTTCACCTGATATTTGATAGCTATGTTTTTCTTCAAGTTCTTAGAATTTCTCAAAATTCACACTTTGATCTAACCGAACAGAGGAGGTCTTTTTTTTTTTTATAGTATAGCCATGTGAGTGACAACAGATACAACCATTTCATTCTGGGGTGACAACAGTGAGAAGATGAGTTGTTACATTCCCCAACACACTCACACACACAAAAACCAACAGAGAAAGAGAGAGATTCTCCCTCCAGATGTGGTCTGGGTGTGGGAGTTACAGCCTCGAGGTTACCAGACATGCTTGACCTTAGGGGGGGCGTGAGGTCAAGGGCGCCTCTCCCTTCATGTTGTTTTAGACTGCCACCATTTATTACCATCTGTCAGTCAGGCATGGACTTTAATTCCACGGCAGTACTTAGACTCAGACAATGACCTGTGCTGACACACCAAAGCATCATGACAGAGGAAACACAGGGGGAGACAGCCAATCAGAGCGCAGGGACGCCACTGGATGGAGAGAACAGAATGTGAATTCACAACAGGGGTTATTGGGTGGTAAAAGGAAAAATGTGTCCATCATGGCTGGCATTTGTCCATCATGTTAGAGGACAGAGAAGGACAGAAAAGAGAATGAGACAAAGAAAATTACAACATTTGTTTATCCTTAAAATAGAAATGTATTCATGAAATTCAGTTTATATAGATGGATGGATGGATGGATGGATAGTTTAATAAATAAGATTTTTAATGGTTTTGAAGTCACATATGCTTAACAAGGCTGCAAAAATACAGTAAAACAGTAACATTGAAATGTTACATGAAACATTTATAATTATCACTTAACCATTGCACATCTCAGAGCAACACACATGGTGTTTGAATCAATGTTTTTGAGCCAATCGGATGAGTAAATGATTCAGTGACTCACTCATAAGGACCAGTCACTTGTTTCATTCCTAAATGAATCAGTAATTTGAATGAATCGATTTGAGTGAATGATTCATTGAGTCACTCATAAAGATGATGGCTATATGATTTTCTTATCTGATTTTCTGAATAACAAATGATATATGCTGTCCTAGTTAATTGATTAATACTGTATGTCCACAGATGTCTCATTTTGTCTGCTTTTATTTTGGGAGATATGTTAGTACAATAATATTTTGGATATATATAGTAATAAGTAAATATCAGAGTACAACTGTACCATTGCACCTCCATGATACTTGTTTTGTAGGGGATTTGGGAGAAAAATGCTGCTGTTACCATATTGCTGTTTACTGGTTTTGGGATCATTTACGTAATGAGAGAGAATTGTAAACCTGATTTCACTGTGCTTGTTAAATGTTGATGTAGTGTTTTCTAAAGTATATACAAGTTTAAGTGAATTACATACCTGACAATTTAATGGTAGGGTAGATAAGAGGTAACAATCATAATCACTGGAAGCATACCGGCAATCTACTCTTATGTTTAATTCAGTGAGAGTATGCATCCGTGCGTGTCTGTGCATCTCTCAGGTAAGTTGTTCCTCCAGATGTTCCTCGTCATTTGAGGAATGGCATATGTGGGCTGGAGAGTTAGATGGGTGGGAAAGATGGGCTTGTGGTTCTCAGCCAAATTCAGCTGGAGTCTCAACTGACTTTACATGCTGTGTAGATTATGTATGTGTGTTTATGAATGTCTAAGATGAGACTGGAATTGTTGGAGTCATTTGTGGTGGCAGTGAGCTGTCTGTCCATGTTGTTGTGTGATGAAGTGATCTCATGCTCATTAAAGGCAAAGTTTGTTCAGGAGGTCAATGAGATGATGCCTCAGACGTTCCTCTATTTTTGTACTTTGAAGTAAAGGGCTGTGAATGTAGACACCCCTAAGGCTGCATTGGCTCTTGTAGACTTGGCCGCTGTTTCTGTCTGTCTTTCTCTGTCTCTTCTATTCTTTTTGTCCCCTGCTGACTCATTCCTCTTTTTTTATGACTTCCTTATTTCTCTTAGTATTTGCCTTTCAGAACAAATAGTTTTATTGTTTGTATTTTTTCCCCTTTTATTTTTTTTCCTGGGTGTTTTCTTGAATATGAAAATCTGAAGCAGTGTTCACTTATTGATAATTACTTTTTTACAATGTCCTTTTTTTACACTTACTTACATATATTTTGTTATGTGACTAAAATAATAAATAATAAATAAAACTGTGTTTTTAAGTACAAATATAATTAATATTAAATATTGTAAATACATTTTATTTTTTCTCTATTATATAGCTCTCTATTTAGCTTTATATGTAGAATTGTGTTCAACAGCACATTAGTTTTGGTATGACATTTGCTTTTCTAACAACATACTGCATGATAAATATTTTAATCGTGATCACAATTTCTGCTTCTCTTGATTTGTTAAGCATAATTGTCTGCTTGTAGTACGTTCCATTTTAATTTGCTATTTCATTTTAATTTGCCATTATCCTGCATTGGTTACAAGCTTCAGGCTTTTGTGGTTGTGGTTGCCAGATGTCAAGAGTTTAAACCCTCCGATCAGAGCAGTCGTTTATTTAAGCTTCCCAATCTGGCAACCATGCACATGCACTCTCCCTACATTATGGAAAAGCAATGAGTTTTTTTTTTTTTTTTTTAGCAAAATATCTTTGATTAACCATTTAACCATTATCATGCAGCTCTACCACCACAGTGCGTTTTTGTACAAAGTGCTTTCCTGACCCAATTCAAATACTCATGATTTGATATAATTCTATTTTCCTTTTACAAACTGTGTCACTTTAAACTTTACATACACTTCACCAATGAATCACTAGAGAGGTCTTGGGATGAGGTCAGTTTCTGTCCATGCACAGGTGCATGCTTCCAAAAAAATCCAGATGAAACTTTGACTGACATGCTGATATTGCTATAGTGAAATATTGCTGGCTACAATTGCTCATGAAATTCACTTTTAATGAAAAAAGCTTGTCCCTCTTTTTCTTACATATGATGGGAATACTCTAGACTCTCTTTCAATCCCAGACTTAAGATCTTATCACATTAGGATATAAATTGATGTTGACATGTGGGTTACCTTTCTTAAACAGAAGAGAATAATAGATTGATAAGGAGATATTAGGATTTGAAGCAACACAAAGTGTGAACAACCAAATAATTCTATTCAGATCCTTGTCATTTAACTTTTTAAAACAGGGTTCTCAAAGCAAATACAAATGTTTTACGATCATTAATTTTATCTATGTACAGTTATTTTGCAGATATACAGCATACAACTTGATGACTATGTAAATTCAACTTTAGGTGTCTGAAAAAATATATATCAGGCTACTGTTTAACAATCTTTTAAGAAAACTGTAAAATATCATAGAAGGTCAGCGTAGACATTGATAATCAATTTGAGGACTGTTTTTAATGATAAACTATTAACACTTAAGGGGTCGTACTTTACAAACCTGGCTCACTTAGTTTGAGACCCCTGATTTAAAATGTTCTCACTGGATTAGTTTGACATTTCCACTTAAATATTAGACAGCAGATGAAAGTACAAAGTTCTGAGAAGCATGTCAAATATGTCTGCCAGAGGAAGTAGCGAGTCTTTTGGGATGGAGCCTGACTAGAGATTTTATTAATTGCGGTCTGATTCAGTTCAGTACTTGGACAGGATATTGGATCATATTTTCACCTCTAAAGACTTTCAGAGCCTCACGCTATAGAAACGGTAAAGCTATAAAGTCAAAATCATCACTCTTACAGACACATTCAGGTTAAAACCACAAGCTTGAGTATTATCATCCCTCGACAGTTCGAAAAATAGCACATGGACCAGATGATTTTTTTTTTTCTTTTTACAGCTGAGATTTACAGCTTGAATCTTGAGTCTGTCAAAATGGTCCCATTGGAGGCAAAATAGATATGCTAAACCATACCTTTTGCTGAAAAAAAGACACAAACAGATGTGAAATAGGAGAGCAAGAAAGATTTTGTGCATATGTCCCAACATTCAAACCATCCCATAGTTCATAGTCCGTGTGTGAGTCTCCTGTAAGCTGAGAACGCATTGACTCGATAACAAGATGGAAATGTAGATGGGATGTATTGGGAAAAAGAGCGTAATAGGATAAGAGAGGTGCATGCTGGAGAGACGCCAGGAGGAATGTGTTAGGTGTCTGTCTAGAGTCGGCTAACATCTGTTTCTGCAATTTTTGAACGTGATGTCTGTGCTGCCTGCTGATTTTGTTACAGAGAGAATCAAGTGAAAACATATTTACTGCTCTCCAAGCTGCTGTATATAGTTACTGAAGCTGTTTCTCTCAATTATTAAGCAACCGATGATCTGTACTGATTATTATGAGTGCAAACTTTATGAAAAAGTGAAAACTAGGGTGACACCATCTACAGTATTTAATAAAATTGATAATGAAATAGTTGACAAACCCTCTCTCACCCTTATGTTGTTCCAAACAGTAAATACTTTTTTCTTCTATAGAACATGCAAAAAAAAGAAGGATATTTTGAAGAATGATTCAGCTGTTCATACAGTGAAAGTCAATGGGGTCCAAAGCAAGATTAGACCCCATTGACCTTCATTGTAAATCAAGTCTTTTGTGTTACACAGAATAAAGACATACAAGTTTAGAATGACATGAGGATGATTAAATAATAATAAAATAATAATATATTTTCATATATTGCACACAGTGCATAGAATATATTTATATATTTTTTTGTTTGTTAGCATTCAATCGGCACATTGTTTAAAGGAGAGTGTTGGACAAACTCAAGTCCACACAGACATAAAAAGCTCTGCAGATTTCCTCAGATTTTGAACGGCCGTTATTAGTTATACACATTCCCTATCCCTACCATGTTTGTTTATTAAATATATTGGACACATTTGTTGTGTATTGTAGTACTCTTAGCTTTGTTTAACACGTGACCACATTTAAACCCATTTCTACAGATTTCTTCCTCCAAAATAATTCAGAAAATGTGCATGCTGGACAAGAATAACATGCATTTCAAGTGCTTGGCATATTGATCTGTTCAATCAATTGATTGAAATAGTAATCAACAGTTTAACAATGATCAGAATAGCTGTTAGCTGCAGCCGTTAAATACAGCCTTAACACGTAGTGACAATACTCAAAAGAAGCATTTTGACTAAGGAAACTTATAATTGACAATCGTGCTTGAGAATTCAAACATAGGAAGAAAGAAACAGTGTATTTGAACTTGCTTATCCAAATGTCCCAATTAAGTCTTCATGTTGAGACGTTGCTCAGCGATTTCCCACATCATAAATCCTGAAGACTGATCATGTTGACTTTGCCAGTGAAAGCATACCTTATTAATCCCTATCATTTCATTTTTTTCCTTGTTTTCCTTCACAAGCCGTTTATCACAAGCTTGTTTCATTTGGCTCGTGAATTCAATTAGTTAACCAAACAAGAGACAATCCCATTAGATAATTTCATGGTTGGTTTGGATTTAATTGGCTGTAACATGGATTAAATGATTGGTCTTATTAAAACATGTAAGGTGATCTATTTTTATGGGGGCACATCTAACCTCTGGGACTATCTGTTTCAGATGTCAAACCAGTAAAAGAAAGAAGAAAAATAAGATGTTGTTTTTTTTCTCCTCGAAGCTTGTTAGCTTTTTCCATTCACTGACTGTGATTTTTAAATGCACTTTATTCTCTCGCTCTTTTCATATTAATCTCCATCATGCTAATAATAGGAATTTAGCCACTTTGAGACACTCGCTATTCTGTTTCTTTCATCTGCTCCTTCTGTTTCTGCTGGATATTGTCAGCTAAAGTGCCTCTAGAAGAGCTGGTGTTGGGCACGGGGAGCTTAATGCAACAAAGGAAGAGCAGAACTAAAGAGAAGTTCAATGCCATCTCTCTGTGAATATCTTTGTTGTCAGGGCTCAGAGGTCATGGAGTCGCTGGAAAAGACTGGCTACTTGTCTGTCAAATGAGAAAGGGGGCTTTAGCCCTAAAGCTCAAGCTCGCCTTTAGTGGGCAGGGTTAGCTTGTCTGTCACCATGAACTGCAAAGAGGCAGTAATCCATTGGCTTGTCAAGCTGTCAATCAGCTTAGCATAGAATGGAGTATTATGCGTTTATGCAGAAGATAAAAGCTAGAGACTGCTCTCTTAATCAGAATGGTTTTCAGTGTGCAATGACTCTGCATTTCTTTTTTACTGAAATTCTTTATTCATTGAAATTGAGCTGTTGTGGGTTAGTTTTTCTCAATATGCTCATGTCAGTGTCTAGAGGTGATGGCCATTTGAATTGTAATTAAGTCTTACATGCTCAGGCTGCCAGAGGCCACTTTGATTGCCCATCACAAATATACTGCATCTTGAGGCATTAATAAGAATGAAAATTAGGCCAGTTTTTTTCTTTAATTCAACGCTATTGTGATATCTTGTGTCCTAAAAGCATAGTGTCTGTCTCTTTTGACATATAGCTTCTATAGGACATATGTGAACAAATGGGATTTGAACTACATTTTAAATGTAGTATTTAGTATTTTAAATGCAGTACTTTAAATGTAAACAACTTTGCCTTTAAATGATCAATTTAGCTTTAGAAATTAGGAAAATCACAAGCAATATTAAATTGCTTTCAGCAGATATATAACTCAAAACACATATTTGGATCTTAAAGTACCTTTTAAAATGTAATACACTTCATTTTAGGAACTACTGTATTTACACTTCTATAAAAGACCGAAACACAATACATTTTTTCTGTGTGTAAAACTTTATATTTTCTTCCTTTCCACATGTGATTTTAGATATTTCTGCCATATTGTCAAATGTATTGTCTTTAAGATGGCTTGCTGCCGGCATCAGTCATTATTAAATAGTCATTCCAAGCAGGGTTTTTCTCACAAGCATCTGAGTGCCTTAAGTGGTTAATATGCATTTTGATTGACACCTCCAATTGGTGGTGGGGGAACGCTTTCCAATTCTTATGGTCTCTCTCCCATGAGACTGAGCTACATATGTTAATATGTTTCAGTTTCCACACGTGTGTGTGTTTGAGCATGCAAGAGTATGAGAAATGGTGAAATGATAAGAGACATTGATGCATTCTGGTTGTTTTTATTACACTGTATGGTGGCATTGTGATGCATATAAATAAAGCATGGCAGAGTGCACCACAGAATCAGTGCCATGTCTTGAAATTAGTTTTGAGAACTAGCATTATGTCCTTTAGATGATGCTGCATTGCACTGACAATTATTGAGTGTGTAAATATACACAACCCACCCCTTAACACTCACATACACTACTGTTCAAAGGTTACGGTAAGTACGTTTTTTTTGTTTGTTTGTTTGGTTTTTTTTTTCTTCTTCTTTTTTTTTTTTTTTTTATTAAGCAAGGGTGCATTAAGTTGATCAAAAGTGATAATAAAGGCATTTATAATGTTACAAAAGGTTTCTGTTTTAAATAAATTTGCTCTTTCTATTCATCGAAGAATCCTGAAAAAAAAAATGTATTTCAGTTTCCACAAAAACATTAAGCAGCACAACTGTTTTCAACACTGATAATAACAAGAAATGATTGTGAGCACCAAATCAGCATATTAGAATGATTTCTGAAGAATGTGACACTGAAGACTGTAATTTATGCTTAAAATTCAGCTTTGACATTGCAGGAATAAATTACAAATAGAAATAGGATAGAAATAGAAAACATATTTTAAATTTTAATAATATTTCACAATATTACAGTTTTTACTGTATTTTTGATCCATTAAATGTAGACTTGATGAGATTTTTTTCAAAAACAACACAAATCTTACCAACTTTTGAGCAGGAAATAATAGTTCTTAATGGATATTTTGTAACTTAAGGATTAATACTGAAAATGTTACATTATACTGTAAAAAAGAGAAGAAATTGCACTCCAGCTTCTCATGAACACATTCCTGGAATGATCGAATGTAAATTGAAGGTAAATGAGTTTAGAGTGACATTAAGCTATGCAGAAAAAGACTTTTCATTTGTGCATGAACTATCCCTTTAAAACCACTGCCTGTCGTTGCTTTTTACAGCAATCACAATCAAGACAAAGACAGAGGCGAAAGGCACTCAATGAATGAGTGGACCGCAACGGTCAAATCAAAGCTTACAGGCTCTCTCACACACTCCTAATCAGCAGGCGAGCAGTGGCTGCTGCTTTCAGACGCTTGTTTCTCGCCTGTCACATGCCGTTAAGGTCTTCTGCTTGGTTATGGGTCACTATGACTATTCACTCCCGGTATGATATCTCCCTTGTTTCCAAGCAACAGAGGTCAAGTGGATGTGTGCTGAGTATCCAGTAGGCAACCCACTGACCTCGCCTTTAATGACCCTGGCTGGAGTTTTAGTTAGTGCTAGTGTGTATGATAACCTTTGTGACCTCTTGACCCTGATCTAGCTAACCGGCGTAGCCATTGTGTGTTGAGTGGTTTTGTTGTGTCAGAGAGACGAGCACCAAACTAAAGCACAATAGAGTTGTGAAAAGACTGATTTTCACACTCCAGCAGGTTAATTTAAAATAAGAGGATACTGAACAAACAAAAAGCGCTTTCTTTCTTCCTTCATTTTATTGAAAATGCTTCTCGAGATTCCTGAAATACACCCTGGTACAATCAACAAAGTCTCTGGGAATTTGTGATTTGGTAAGTAGTATTTCACATATCCAGATCAGAATCTCTTTTCTTTAAGATCTCATGCAACACTTGACAGACATACGCAATAATACATGAGAGCATTGAAATCAGGAGACAGGATTGAATGTCAGCCTTTTACATTTTACTTCAACTCAAGTGTTGCTAATTCGAAAAAAGGTCAGGAGACAAAACCAAGACAAAAGTAAGGTCCTTGTCTACAGCTGTGTGAAAGATAATGCTTTCCGAATTGGTCATTCACTTCAGAGAGTGATGTTCTAGCAGTAGGCATATTCGAGACATATTTCAAATTTGTTCATGCGAAATATTTGTGTATTTGATATAGAAATAAATGTGCATATAATTGTTGTTTGTTTGTTTTTAAATAAGTCCTGAAAAAAGTAAAAATGTCTTATCATAAGACCTGTTCACAACAATAGCAAATTTGCAATCCCTGTATGAATAACTCTATAGGAATACTGTATAATGCAGTGAATAAAGGCTTTTAGCGTCCTCAAGCTAGATACGATTAAAAAACAAACAAACAAACAAAAAAAAACATAAGTGAAGAAGAATTATCTTCAAAACCTGCATTTACGTTCTTCCTTATTTAACACTCTCACCTGACTCAGAAAAAGTAGCAGAAGATAGAAAGATGTAGAGATGAGAGTGTGAAAGTGAGAGAGATTGAGTGAGAAGGATCAGAATTATCTGTCATCTCTTTCCTGGTATGTAGATACAAACTCACTGAAAAAGAAACAGAGGAAAACTAGAGGCAAAATGAAAGTCCAGGCTGATGAAATCTGTTTAATGTGCTACAAAAATAATTTTCTTAATCAGTTTTTTTTTCCTGACAAAAACCATCTTTAAAATGAAATAAAAAGCTAAATTATGCAAGTCTTGATTCAGAGATAGATCTTGAATTAAATTCCTTTTGTTGTAATTAGATTTTTTTTCTTGCTTTAAGCACACACCTCACTATGTTTTTGGATTATGCTTAAACCAAGTAGAAAACAATTTCGTAACTTCAAATTCAAGATATGTTCTCTGAATTGTTTTGATGTTTTGTTATTTTTATGATTTTTGAAGTGCCACTACCATGATGGTGTGAAACGCAGGCGGGAGGACCGATCTGGTGTTGAAACGTGTTAAAAAGGAAAAAGATTAAAGGAGAGAAGGAAACAAGCAGATCTCTGATTGCGTTTCTCTTGGAATGCTTATTGAAAGATCTGCCGCAACCATCAGATTTACCAATATGATAGCACTGAACAGGAAGAGGAGCTGTGCTTATCTGTGTCTGTTTGTTGACAACCTCCTTTAAGACGAACCATCCCAGTGATATCAGAAGATAGTGAGATAAACACCTCAAGGTCTTCTAACACGTTTGCGTGTTTGAGTGTAGAGTGGAAGCTAATCAGGGTCATCAGACAAGGCTATGTTGGATGCATGCATGGGGAAATGTTTTTTTTTTTGGTCACGAAAACTCCGAAAAGTTTGTTATGAATGGACTTGCCTCACATAATTTCACAGGATTAAAGCTATTTAGCCAGCTAAATTGAGTTTATGCTACTCAACAAAATCAGCATTGTAGCATTTTTTGTGTGGTTTATTG
Source organism: Spinibarbus caldwelli (assembly GCA_039654775.1). Classification (NCBI taxonomy): domain Eukaryota; kingdom Metazoa; phylum Chordata; class Actinopteri; order Cypriniformes; family Cyprinidae; genus Spinibarbus; species Spinibarbus caldwelli. The sequence continues at coordinate 24,923,601 of CM077237.1, forward strand.
CTGCTTGAGGGAAATTACTGCAAAAGCTACTAAATGCTACACTATTTTGAAAACAGTTTAGCTGCTAACAAGCTGTTGATAATTTTAGCTAAATTGTTAGCGTAGCTACTTTTATTTCATTTCTCCACAGCACTAGCGTTGTTTTTCGCACATTGTTTCTCCACACTTCATGTTTAACACCTGAAAAGGAGTGCTACAGTTTGTTTAACTGTTCGCCAAGGCTAAGCCTGATTTTTCAAGCACATTAAGTGATATGAATCAATAATCTGAGGTGTTGTTTTTGGCTGTCTTCTGTATACAAGACAAAATGAGAAAGGTCAGGGCTTACCAGACATACCATACATAATAGACTGTCACATCAATTCCTGATGTAAAATAAATACGCCCCACTATAGTGTATTATGGGCTGTGATTTTGTGAAAACACATTCTGACATCTTTAATAAGCTCTTTAAACTAGAGCAAGGACTTCGGGTCATCGCACCAAATGGAGCCGTAACCTGTTAATTATTACCATGTTTCTGCTGTTAGGCTGCTGTTTGTGAAAAGGGAGAAATGAAGAGTTTTCAAAAACAATTCACTGTAGGATCTCATGGGTCAGGGTAACACGTGGTGCTCGATTTGTCGTTGAGAGTGCGCCTGTGTCTGTGAGCGTGATCTATGACCCTCACTCTCACTGAAACTGTGGGCCAAAGCAAACAGCGGCTCCCACCAGTCCCTGAGGGGAGACTCCCAACCGTAGAGATTCACACACCCCCGTCTCCTCCTCTCTTTCTTCTTCTGTGCAATTTTGGTTCTCTTATTCCTACTATGTTCTTTTAATTCATCACTCTTCTCCCCAATTTACTCTTTCTTTGTCTTATTTTTCATATGCTTTATAAGTTCTCCTCAGACGAGGAGCATTTCCCCTAGGTCCATGATACTAAACAGGCTACCTGGTTATGAATGTACAGTGGTCCCAAAAAGAATTTGGTCACTGAAGCCACAAACATTTTTATGTCGTTGCAGTATATATAATTTTTATTTATTTTTTTTTATTATTATTATTTTTTATTTATTGGTTATGTTATTATTGTTTCAGTGTCTAGATGTCCTTTAAGTGTCTTTGCTGGTTTATTTTATTTTATTTTATTTTCAATAAGCACTATTCAATCAAAACATTTCACAAAAAGGCTGTTGAAAATATGAAACAATAATTGTAATATTCAAATTGAATACAAACAAAAATTCATTTGATTTCTTTGAAGTCAAATTTTGTGAAAAATCAATACAATGAATATTAGTGGTTATTCTGCTGGCATCTATATTAACTTTAGGGAAACTGGATACATGGTTTGATATGTGACTTAAATGTCCAAAAGTACATATTTATTTAATTTTCCTTGTAAATATCAGGCAGTGCATTTTTAGTTTTGTGTGCAAAGTTTAGTGAAACAATTTACAATAAGAGCTTATCACTAAAAGTAGTATGATACTTATATTTTTAGTGCCAGCAAGAAAGAAAGGGAAAGTGAATTTGGAGGTCAGATGTGACCGTGTGGATGCTTTACATTTATTTACAGGCCTACTTAAAAAAGCAAAGTGAATTTCATATTTCATATGCCATATAAAATACATGTATTTAAAGTGTTGCTTAACTGTTCAAATACTACTTGGGGCCACTTTATGTATATATTGTGTTGCAGATTAAATATGTCCTTCATGGTTTCTGAAATAGTAGAGTACCTCTGCCATACACTCGGCAAGTTGTAAGTTTGTTTGCCCTTATTTGTCATAAGATTTTGATGGACAGATGAGAGAGAAAAAAGACATTTTATCTGTGTGGTTTGATTAAATCCTTTGCTTTAATCACCCTGTCCTGTCTTCCCAGAAGATAAGGATGATGGAGTAATCCTCTGTCAGGGATGAGGGCTGTTAAAATCAATGCCTCATACACATGCTGAACGTGAGAGGAAAGTTTTCATTCAGTTAAAGTCACACACACAACTCAATGATAGCAGACAGGTCAGGTAAGGCCTCTCCCTCCATCATATTCCCTTCACCGTCCTTCAACCGGTCACTCAAATCCATGTGAGCTGTCAAGTGACAGCCCTTTGAAGCCAAGAGATAAGGGCTAATCTTCAAGTGATCATTTTAGCTGGACAGCTGAAGGTAAAGCTCAATCTCCAAAGATAAAGTTAAATGTTTGTGTGTAAGATTAAATTTAATTGTCACTGCAGACAGTAGATACTAAACTAGTTGCTCCAGATGTCCTTCAGGTGTCTGCTGTTTTTTTTTAACCTCTTTTTAAATAATTAGTCCTTACATTTAAAGCAAGTTGTGAGCTAAAATTTACAGTCACTTTATTTTAAGGTCCAATTCTCGCTATTAACAAACAATTAACCTCAACTTTTGCCTCAATAAACTCCTAATTTGCTGCTTATTAATAGTAAGGCAGTTGTTAAGTTTAGGTATTGTGTAGGGATGTAGAATATGGTCATGCAGAATATGTGCTTTATAAGTACTAATAAACAGCAAATATGTTAATAAAAGGCATGCTAATATGCAACTAGTTAATAGTGAGAATTGGTTCTTATACTAAAGTGTTAACAAATTTAAAAAAAGAAACAAAAGAAAACAACTGGAGCCATGGCCTTGCATTTAGAGCTTGTTCTCTGACACAAGCCAGTTTAAATCTGGTTTGCGACACAATACGATCACATTCCCCCCAGTTTCAGATCTAAAATGTTAAAGACGTGTTTTTTTTGTGCAAAAAAAAAAAAAAAAAAAAGCTATTTTCATTATAGAGATTGTTACTAGACTGCATTATTAGTACTGGCAAAGACACACAGACTTGGTTGAGAACTTGTTGGCACATGGTGGACCTGCCCTTATGCTTAATTAGAACCCTGAAATGAAAGAGATGAGGAATTCTAACTATGTGCCAGGAATGCCCACACAGGTAAATGAGATTTTATGTTGTCTGCGGCCCCGTGCTAAATCTCTTTGTATAAGAGTGGAGCAGATTGTTTCTTCTGATAGAACGTTCATATACTGGTACTTTGCAGAGACGGTTGCTTCTCTATGGCTTGCACATTCCACTACATTACCAAACTTTCAAGCAGAATGTTCTGCCAAGCTTGAATGTTGGATCTTGTTATAAAATTATTTTTAAATAATAATTTTCTTTCCTGTCATAATAAGTCCATTTATTTTTATGAGACAGTCAATGTTTAGGGAAAGTAAAATTGGAGATGTTATTATGTCATTTTTGTCTAAAGGAAAATTAGGGAGTTTGGAGAGAAAATGATATACTATGTTTTATTTATACATATTGTTCAAATTTCATGAATTATCATTATTGCTATACAAACCACAAACAACTACCAAGTCAAAAAAGTAAGCTTAGGCTGCATTTATCCTATTTTCAAAGTGTTTTGTTACATCTATGAAGACATCATGGTTTTGCGGTTGTATTACAGACTATTTCGTTCATTTTTGAAAGACTTTAACGGCACTTTTTCATCCATTGAGCCTTGAGCAATCAGAAATTATGTCTTTTTAAATGTGGTTACATGGTCTGGTCTTTATGAAGTTGCAAATTTGACATTGGGCTGCTAAGTGTAAGCATGTGCTTCAGACTTTTAGCACAGATCTGTTTCACAATAGAATGGGGAATTATTACAGTAAGATTTGGAATTGCAATTGTGCTTGGCCAATCTTTGCTGTATATGCTTTGCCAGCTATCTGCAATGAATTGTTTCTTCCTCCACCATCCACCGTTCTGCAGTTGATTCTTAAGAAGTATCAGAGACAAGCCAATGTGTTGTTGCAGTAAAGTTTTGTCCTTACATTCTTCAAAGGCTTCCTTCAGCATGCTTACTCTGCAATAGTGGAACATCTGACACAGTCATCTATGGTCATCCGTTGTGAACTCTATGAACCACATTGGATCATGATATCTAATCTCATGAGAATTTAGGAATCAAAACATTATAGTACACTATGAAAAATGGATATTCATTTTGAGGTTTGCTAAAATTACATGTAACAGTGTTATTAAATTATTAATTATTTCTTTGAAGACTAACGTTAGGTTGCAAAAAGCTAATCTAAATACAGAAATAAAGGAAAAGAGCATACATATCCAGTATCGTTGCAATGCATCAAAGTCTCTCAATGACCACATACTGTACTCAGTTTCCAACAAAAGGGAACTAAGCTTGTTGGGGGAAGAGGAAAATAAAGCGTGACACCCCAGTATTGGTAGTAGAATTTAAATATAAGACTCGGGGAGGCCCCACGAGAACTCTCCGAGAGCCAAAAAATCCCTAAGAAATCCACCCTGTAAAAACAGGACTGTAACAATAATAATAACAAAGGACGCTGGAATGTAGCCAGGGCATTGAACCTCAGGGAAACACTCCAGAATGGTCATATCCATGCAGCTGTACAGATGCTGTTTTATTGAGGAACTACTGTGACTTGGCAACTCTTGTGGTGTTTGGATTAATTGCATGTGAGTTCTTGTAGAGTTTGTGGATTTGGAGTGTGGATATGCATCCAATAGAAAGCCTATTATATTTAATAAATCTTTTGAGGTGTTGGTAAGCATTTTTCTCATTGCACTGACAAGTCCATGTGTTCCGAATGAATTTCAGAAACTACTGTGAGTAAAACAAATGGCCAATAAAACACTGCAACCAACAATCCCAAGAAGTTCTGGCCTCATAAGCTGAGCATTGTGGGTTCAAGTCCCATCTGGGTTGAGTTTCTGTAGAGCTGTGTAGTTCAAGTACCCATAACCCATCAATGGCTTAACCAATATCGTGAGTTCGGCTTCCCGTTCATTTGACCAATGGTAAACGTGGAAACTAGTTTGAAACAATCATAATTATTTTGTAATTACATTTGGTGCTGCTAGTGGCAGAACTGACACCCGTCAGCATTCTATAACCATATAAAAGGCACTTTTATTACAAAAAAAAAAAAATTCTTGCTTGGAAAGATTTTCTTTTTTCCTTGTTTGTGTGTCACTTTACATAAAAGCATGTGCTAAATAAATAAACTCACTCTTTCAATCTGTCCTTTTTAGAGCTGAAGTCTACTGGAACTGCCCATCACTTTGCCTTTCTCCTCAACTCAACGGACTACAGAATCCTTCGTATGGACGAGGACCATGATCGCATGTACGTGGGCAGCAAGGACTACATCCTGTCACTAGACCTGAACGACATCAACAAAGAGCCCCTCATAGTAAGATTTCTCAGTTACACAATACAGATTGCAACAAACCAAACTGTAAGCAAGGCTTGGCAGTAGTAAACTTGAATCTGCTCAGTGGATTAAGTTGACTGACATTTGTGTCTTTCTCCTTAGATTCACTGGCCTGTGGCTCCTCAGAGGAGGACTGAGTGTGTCCTCTCAGGAAAGGACATCAATGTAAGAATCTGCAATCTAAAACTTTACCAACACCAATATTCGGAATGGTAGTATATTAATATAATGTATTTTATATTAGATTATTATTTTTTAATATAGGCCTTTTTCACGGTCTGCATTCGAAAACCGGAAACTTCGAGTAGTTGTGTAAAATAACTTACGCTGTAGCCTGCATGAATGGCAATGCCAGTAGCACGGGATTGTTGTGATTTATTAATGAACAATTCATCATAGATGTTTCATCAAAACATATTAACCACAGTTTTCGATCATTAATCGTATGACGAAACGAGGAAAAATTTTGTCATGATATTCCAACGCATATTTCATGAGCGCACAAGGCATGCGTATGTATCTACAATACTTCAGAGACATACCAGCTTTTTACTTTAAAAATCTAAGAATAGCATACAAACAACATATCACATTAAAGAGCAATAAAATCTGCGTTCAATAAGTGTTTATTATGATAAAAGTAGGCTACATTGCGCAATAATTAAAACATTAAAAATAAAATTAAATCACTGCATATTCCGAGTATTTCTCCAGCAGTAAGCAGCCGTGGGCAGATTTTCAGTTAAAAGAATCTATTTAACATTAGATGATACCCTACCATATGTGTAATCTAACATTTTAATGTGAAACATTATGTAAGCGTTGTCGGTGTCGCGACAGTCATGAGATAACCGATCTGAATCTGCCTGCGGCTGCACGTTATGGCTGGAGAAATACTTGGAATATATATATAATGTTTTAATTTTATTTATAATGTTATTGTTTTTATTATTGCGCAGTGTTTACTATGATTCATCTCCAATCTCATCTACAGTATAATGCTATTCAATCATTGCTCTCAAACCTGGAGGATATGTTACGTTGAAGATGGTAAAACCAGTTATTTTTGAATAACTCTGGGATGAAAAATATGAATATATTTGAACAACTCCAATTTGATCTAATACATGGCGATTGTAGCCTATCGGAAAGTAAAGTAGGTGCACGAAAGCAATGCTAACATTATAACTGTTTAATTTGTACAGTCTTTAGTCGTGGTTAATGTTTTATAAGATGTATAAGCTTGTCCGATTTTATATTGCTCTTTAATGTGATATGTTTGTATGGTGTTCTTGAAAAGTATTCTTTTCAATACCAAAAGTACTGGTATTCTTTAAAAAGCTGGTCTGTCTCTGAAGTATTGTGAATACATACGCCTAGTGCGCTCCCATTTAAATCATGAAATATGCATTGGAATATCATGACAACATTTTCCCTTGTTTAGTCATACCCGAGTAATGATCCAAAACTGTGGTTAATATGTTTTGATGAAACATCTATGATGAACTGTTCATTAATAAATCACAACAACCCCATGCTATGGGTGTTGCCATTCACACAGGTTACAGTGGAAGTTATTTTACACAACTATTCGAAGCTTCTGGTTTTCGAACGCAGACCGTGAAAAGGGCCTATTCTCTGTTTATATTTTATAGGTGCCATTTTTGTCTCTCTTTCTCAGAATTGTAATATGCATTTACCACTATTTACCACAATCTTTGTTAATCCTAAACTAGTTATTCCAACATGGGCATGTCAGTATCCATTCGAAAGTACCATTTCACCATGACAGCATTGCTGATATCATTCTGTTTTGTGTCAGCAGGGCGAGTGTGGTAATTTCATCCGTCTAATCGAACCATGGAACAGGACTCACCTGTATGTGTGCGGAACGGGAGCGTACAACCCCATCTGTACCTATGTGGACAGAGGTCAAAGGGCACAGGTAAACTGTCATTCGCAGATGACCTGCTACCATTTGCAGGTCAAGGGTTCAAACGGTTGGCTACCTTAGTCAAAAGGTATTATGTCATTAAAGAGGAATGTTTCTCCACCCTGGAACAAACAAGATAATCTTTACCACCTGCATGTCTTTTGACTCTGTTACTTCAAAAAACTCTTCCTGGTGTTTAGGAGGGTAATTGCATTTAAACATAGTCCTAATTTCACCCCCCTTCTTTCCCATGACCATGTTCCATCATTAACCGCTGTCCATAAGAACATCATTCAAAAAAGTCTGAGATCACATTAATAATTTGGAAAGCTTTTTTTTTAACTTTAAATTATAAACTGGAAATAACGATCTAAAAGAAATTTAAATGGATGATGAAAATTTATTTAAAATTCTGCACTATTTCTAGGTTAATTTTCAAATATAAGTACATTTGTGACATTGATCATCTGAACTTCACTCACATATCGATAAAATAATTTTCAATAAATACATGAAGCATTAAGTTATTATAAAATTAGCATTTTCACTAGTGGTCTCAGGCTTTTGGATTTTACTGCATTTGTTCTCCTTTGATAGGGCTCTGCAATATGCATGTATGGTTTTTTTCATACGCAAAGGGAATTTCATGTGCTAACAAGGGTTTTCAGCATGTGCATGTTTTAGATAACTTTATATCAACTTTCTAGCATCTCAACATCTTCTTGTTTGGACACAGTCTTGGACATTCTCTTGGGTCCTAATTGAATTAATAGAAGCAGGTCTTTATTGAGGCACACACCTTGTTTTATAGGGCATGCTCCAAGATCAGATGCCTCGCGCGGGAGGCCGAACCAGTCGAGCCGCAGACCCTAGTGCTTCACCAGAACCATATGCACCCAAGGTGGGAAATGAACTCTTCAGTGGGATTGAGGTCTTTTTGTTCTTTATTTTGGACGTTTTTCTCTTAAGATGCACTTGCAAGATATGGTTTTTACTTAGAAGTGTAAGGAAAGGTTCTGTTCTCACAGTATTTGGATTTTCAACAGCTGGTTTCCTCAGCCGCTGAAGGCATTGAGAGAAATAGCAGAGGAACTGTTGTCTTTAGAGCTTGTCTTTCTCAAGTTTGCCTACACTTGTCCAGAGCCTGCCTTTGGCACAGAAATCTAGCAGAACGTGCAAAGATTACTCCCACACCCACACTCCATCATGCTCGAAAGTGGATAGTCAGCAGAAAATTTATCGGTGGCTTATATTACATTTGTGGTGTGCGTGTAAAGCTTAGAAAGTACAAAGGTTCCAAAAACTTTTTGTATATTATCCAAAACAAGTCTTTTGTTGAGACTTGAATTTGCTGAATTGCTAATAAATTCTTTGTGGCATGTTGTAGACTCTTCAGATGTCCTTCTACATCTCTGCTTAGATTTTAGTTAATGTGTTAATTCATGTTAGATGTTTCCCACTTGCTGTGCATATTTGGTGCAAATTCAAGCTTTTTAAAAATACTGTTTTACATCTATTTGACTGTAGATGGAATGCAAACTGCATGGAGTGAAGTGAACTATTAGCTTGAAGAGATTTTTTCCTAAATACCAGAGTTTAATAGTTGTCACTAACCCAATGAAACCATATAGACTATTTTAGATTCATATGTTGAGAAGCTGATTGTGAGAAACTGTTCATTTTCTTTGGCAACTACCAAGAACCTTGGAAACTTTGGATTATGGCATTAATTTCTTTCTTCTGGGCAGTTTTACACTAGCTGCCTTTTGTCAAATGGCAAGATATTGGTATTGGCTTTAGACAATATGTGAGATTCCAACATTTAAAAAACACAAACAATAAGTTACCTAAAGATATTTAATTTATATTACAACCTCAACTAGTTTTGTTGTTTTCATTTATCCCAGTGAACCTGTGTGCATTTCACTTCCTGGCTATACCTTCACACACTCTTAAACACTGGAAACTTAAAGTATCTAAGTAAGCTGAGAATCAATACTGCTCATCTAATGTGATCTATTGCGCTGTCATTAATGAAACCTTCATGCTCTCCCTGTTCCAGGAATACATTTTCAGGCTGGAGCCTGGTAAAGTAGATTCTGGGAAAGGGAAATGCCCCTTTGACCCCAAACTAAACAGCGTCTCAGCTTTGATAAGTACGTACCTCTCATTGCCATCATGCTACTTTTAGAAAATATACAAAACATAATTTCTTTTGTTTCAGACTCGGATGAGCTCATTTTTCTCAAGTTCATCTGTCTATCTCTCCTTATCTCCTTTACGCTCGCTCTGTTTTGGCAGATGGCCAGTTGTACGCCGGCGTCTACATCGATTTTATGGGAACAGACTCGGCCATCTTTCGCACGTTGGGAAAACACACGGCCATGAGGACCGACCAGTATAACTCCCGCTGGCTCCACGGTACGTGCACAATTTTTGAACCATGGCGTATCACCAAGACAAAGTTCTTTATTTAGTGGGGAAAAGTGCCAAATATGAATATTCAACACTGACCCTTTATCCTACCTCCTGCAAACTAACCTTATATCTCGTACAATTTTGCAAAAAAAAAAACAAAACAAACAAAAAAAACCCTCAAGCTATTACTGCTTAGTTAAGCTCAATCCTCGACCCTTACTATAATCCCTGACTGTATTATATCTGTGATTTCACTAGTTATCAATTTTATTGTTTGTATTTTCTGAAATGTATTTAACTATTCTTATTAATAATTAACTATTTAACTACTATTATGTTATTATTATTTATTTACCTGCCCTTAAATGTCACATAAAAGGCATGTTCATATTATTTTGCAAGCTCACACTATTATATTTATTTTGATTAACAAAAATAGTTTTCCCCTGCCAACTTCATTAGCCTTGATCTTTGAATGTTTTAGACTGGATTTCCCTTGTATTACATGTGACTCCTTGACTCAGATTCTTTACTTTAGTTTTGCCTTTTTGATCGTGAGTGTCTACTGTGATAACCATCACAAATTTCATACAGATGTCTTACATGTGGTCTATTCAGTGTAGTGAATGAAAGGATAGACTAACAGAGAGAGAGGTCATTAAACGCTTTGCATTAGTTGCATTTTCTTGTGAATGTTATTTAATATCCCCCCTTTGCTCTTTTTTGCTTTTGCTCCAACTATAATTCATCTCTTTTGCTGTTCCCTTCCCCAACTATAATTCATCTCTCTTGCTGTTTCCCTTCCTCTCCCTTTTTTCTTTTTCTTTTAGATCCAACATTCGTCCACGCTCAGCTCATCCCCGATAGCGCAGAAAAGAATGACGACAAGCTGTATTTCTTCTTCCGTGAGAAGGCCTCTGAGATGGGTCAGACTCCCATGGCTCAGTCTAGGATTGGCAGGATTTGTTTGGTGAGACATTTTCTTAACCTTTGTCTTATATTCCATTAAAAAATATCTACACATGCTAAAAGGCATAGTTCATTTATTCACCCTCATGTTGTTCTAAACCCATGTGACTTTCTTTTTCCATGAAGTTACAAATTTTTCCATGCAGTTACAAAGAATGAGGACTAGAGATTTTAAGCTTAAAAAAATAACTATTAAGTGGCCTGTACAACATGTCACATTGACACAATATGCAATAACTTTTGAATAACACAGTAAAATTTGAGTAGTTTTTCTTTGATAATTATCCCCTCCTGTGAGCTGTTAACTGCATCATCCAAATCAAGTCAGTGAGCTTGATAACCGGATTTGTCTTCTTCAAGAATGAATCAGTTTGACTGTTTTGTGAACTGATTCATTGAAAGGATCTGACTCAAAAGACCGATTCATTCACAAAACGCCAAATAGAGCTGGGACAGATGTTTTTGGTCTGTTCCTCACACAGAGCTTTCATATGGCTCTCATAGACTTTTTATGTGCTTTTGCATCATGAAAAAGCTCCTGTCTCCATTCTTTGTAACTGTACGGAAAAAACATATGAGTACATTCTTCAAAATATCTTCGTTTACGTTCCACGGAAGGAAGGAAGGCATATGAGTTTGGAACGACATGGGGGTGACTAAATGTTAACAATCCCATTCATTGTTCTTATAAGCACTGCAATATACTATCAATTGTTCAGTAATTGGGTGTTCCAACGCTGAACATGATGCTGAAGAAATCATGTCTATGCTGGACGGAACTGTTGACTGACAGATCCTCGGGATCAATCATTGTCCAATGCCTCCTACATGAGCAACCGCTTTGTTTCTTGGTTATTTTTTGCTGTTCTAATGTGAATCAAAGAAGCATGTTTGTAATGTGTGGGTAGCTGCTGGCGGCTGGTCACTGGGCATCGCTGCGTCTCATTATTGAAGTTGGCTGCTGTCCACAGCAGATGGGGCTGAGCAGTGCTCAAAGCCAATGTTTACAACCCAGTCACAGCCAGTTAATGCAAACCCACAGAAATAGCCTTGAGAGAGGGACAGATACTGATGTAAAGCAATGGCTTAATTTCACACATACAGACTGTTAAGGTGTTCATCAAATCAAACTTTACAGCTAGAATTTGTGTGGTGTCTAACAGTGAATCTTCATGGCTATTGTGACCTCACTTCCTCTACAGAATGATGATGGAGGACACTGCTGTCTGGTGAATAAGTGGAGTACCTTCCTGAAAGCTCGGCTCATCTGCTCTGTCACGGGCTCTGATGGCATTGAGACACATTTCGATGAGCTCCGTAAGTCTCTCTTTTAGCTGAGCCATAAATTCTGTGTAATTTCCTGTAACCTGATCATTTCTGATGTTCAATGCTGACATTTGATCTAGATTAGGTAACTTTAGATCAGCATGCTTTACAATATTAAGTCAGAAAATACAAATTTTAAAGCCCCATTTTTAATTGTCCTTTTTGACTGTTTGAATTTAATAGAACAGGACATTTTAAATTAAATACAAGCAGTCCAAATGGACAATTCTGTATAGTTAAATTACTGTTGTGGTACCATGGTGAAATACTTGTGTGATCAGATAAAACCATGATACTTTTGGATATATTGAATATAACATAATTTGAGTTTTTTTATATGGTAAATGTCCAAAATACTGTGATATTACCATGGTAATACTAATGTACTGTTTGCTACTTTTTTGTAGGTGTAATACCATAGTAAGTTGATATCATCATACTGACCCCTACAAAAAATACTGAGGCGGTACCGTAGTAAAGGGTTGGTTTCATCAGATAGAACTGTTTTAAATATACCATTGTACTATAATTTATCATTTTTATCTTGTACATATCCAGAATACCATGCTAATACCATAGTACTCTTTTGTTAACATTTTGTAAGTGTAATACCATGGTACTTTGATATATACTATGATACCCTTACAAAAAGTACTGTGGCAGTACCATGGTAAAGTGTTAGCATCATAAGATAAAAGCATGGTACTTTTAAGTATTTTAAATATACCTTGGTACTATTTATTTATTTTTTTTTTGGTACATGTCCAAAATACCATTGTAATACCATAATACTTTTTTGTCAGTGTACCTAACAAAAAGTGATGCTACCATAAGTGATCAGATGGTAATACTATAGTACTTTGTATTGCAGTTTATGATTTTTAAATGGTACCCCATGGCACTTTCAAGAATACCATGGTATTAGCATGGTACACGGCCAAAAACGTGGTATTGTCATAATATATGTCTAAGACAAACATGATAGTACAATGGTACTTTTTGTTACAGTGCTGATTATTTGGTAAATCTTTCCATCTAATTCAGATATCTTGGGGACATTTCATGTTCTATGATTCTGTGGAGATTACAAAACATGAAATAAAACAGCTTTACCATTTGATTGACTCCATATATAAAATGAGGTGTTCACCCAAGGTACATTATATTCAGTTCTGTTCTGTTCATTTTCACGGTATACTTGATGAAATAAGAGGCCTCTTATTTCAGGATAGGGCATGATATAGCTCATTTGTGGAAACCACTCATGTCTGATGGTTCAATGGATATGTCTCTCCAGAGGGTATAACTTGGAAAAAGTAATTTCCTCTCTTTCCTGTATGTGCAGCGTGTAGCATTTGTGCTTAAGTGTAAAGTGCCACAAGGGCCTGTGAGAAATATATAGAGGCAAGCAGTTCTCAGAATGAAATTGAAGTTCCTGTAGAACTTAAAATGACAAATTGGTCTTTTAAAAAGTTGCCTGAAAATAAAAATCTCTCTTTTTTGTAGTTTTACATTACGCTTCATATATGATTGTGCATTTATGTCCACGTGTGAGGTAACGCATGCATGTAAGCTGCATCTTAACAGGCTTACACAAAATGGAGTCTTTCCCGGTGTGGGAGAGTTTGATTGACAGGACTGAATAGGATTGGCTGACAAACCAGCTGTAACGGCCTCTGCCGCTCGTCAGAGGCAAATGAATGAAGGCGCACGAATGCTGGAATTTTATTGCTTTTGCATAAATTGAGTAAGCGGTCGTTCTATGTTTGCTTCAATTCACCCTCCCTCTGCCACTGTGTTTGAGGAATGAACTTGTCAGTGGAGATTTTGACTAGATGTTTTCCCTTTTCCTCAGAGGGGCAGTGAGGTTTTATGGGTTGTTTTTTGTGGCTTGGCAAGAGCGAGATTCATTCGCTGTAGTGTGGGATTTTCCCTCAGCACTTGATTACTTAGACCGTTTAGCCGTGACTATCCGTCTGAGGTCATCTTCTTTCTGTTTTTGATGGGACATCTGTCTATGCTTTTACCGCTTGCTCTCCTTATTCCCTAAACTATCTGAGTCTCCTTTTGTTTTCCTTCCTTCTGCACCCTTTTCAACCTTCTTCTATGTACCTCTATGTCCCATCCCCCTTACACTGTCCTTCAAGTACAACGTTAATGCTGCTCAACTGCATGTACGATGAACCCCCCAAAAAACGCTCCCACTCTGCCCGTTATACTCCCAATGGCCTTTTTTCATCTTTCTCGTTTTGGCTAGCAGACTATCACTGGTCCTTTGTGGTTAATTTGTGTTGAAACAAGCTGGAAAATTTTGGAGAATAAGACAAAGACAGAGAGGAACAGTGAGAGGGAAAGATTGTCTTCTCAATGCGACGTGTTTTGTGTGATGTAACTGCACTGAGATAGATTTGATGACTTCCCATATACATTCGCAGGTTTTTTTGTGCTCCTTGCTGATATGAAGCTGCAGAAATGTTGGTGTCACTAGTGGTGCTAAACTGAGCTGCAAAAATAATGGCTGTTTTCAAACAATCTACCTGTCTTCCATATTTAAAAAAAAAAATAAAAAATACAAGAAGATCCATCCCTGAACGCAGCAGTTTTGTGAGAGAACACAAAAGCAATGTGATGTAATTTTGCCTCCCTTCTCATTTTTTTCCACCACCATGTTCCTTTAGGGGTTCAGTAGAAAACAACATGCCAGAGGTGCCTGAATGGCGTACGATTTCCACTGAATTTTCAAAGTGTGCTAATCCTTCCCAAAACCCCTTGTATAACAAGGGAGGAGTTTGTGACTGTTCTCTTTTGACTTTTTCAGAGCAAAAGTAGTAACGAAGGCAATACCCAAAGCTGCCTTAACAGTTTTAAATGTAAAAATCTAAAACTCAGTCATTTTGCTAATTTCATCTGGCAGTTAGCATCTGCATTAGACCATATTTACTTCATCCCCCCATCCCTGGCACACACCCAAAACTCTGCCTTTCAAATACTTGTTAGCTATCACCAAATATAAGCAATATCAGAGTGTTCTCTGATTGGCTACATTTTATAATTGACTATAAAAAGGGCAGGCCGCTTCCTTTTTTGCGCTATCCCTAGCCTATAGCTGTCACAGAGACAAATATGATTTCTAAGGACAGCTATTTCAGTGATATCTGTCAGGTAGTAGTGACATTTTATCTCTTATATTTCAAAAACAATGCAGACAGCACTTTTAAGTAATAATTAATTTAGCTAGATGCTAAATGTAGCTAGCTGCTATGCAACTAAGGAATCTGTGGTATCAAGACGCAGTCACATGATGTTGTAATATAATATGTCTCATTACATACTCGTTGTCTTACTACTTAGATGTATGTGCTTTCTTGTCATACAGCTCATTTGTCTTCAAATCTAGGATCTAAAGTAATTCAATCTTTCTTTCAGGAGACGTGTACATCCAGAAAACCCAAGACACCAAGAATCCCGTCATCTACGGCGTCTTCTCCGTGTCTGGGTGCGTAAGTTCACGACGGTCTCTCCCCAAATACGAGATCCAATCCTCACTTCTCGTCGACGCCTCTTACTAATCAGGCCGCTTATCAGATTGGCAACACTCTAAAAAATGCTGGGTTAAATACAACCAAGTGCTGGGTAAATATTGGACAGAACACATGCTGGGTTGTTTTCAACCAATAGTTGGGTTAAATTTTTAACCCAACATTCTAGGCAGTAACCCAACCGCTGGGTCAAAACAACCCAATCGCTGGGTTCGTCCATATTTTACCCAGCGCTGGGTTGTATTTAACCCAGCATTTTTTAGAGTGAAGGGAGCTTGAATAGATTTGCTTTCATATTCACACTCCAGTTGCCCACGGGGCAACACCCCCATTTCTCCGCTGCTGAAGACTCTTTCTAACATACTGAATAACAAGTGTTTGGCACGCTTCACAGACAGTAGTACAAGTCCTCCAACAGCACAAAGGAAGGAGCTTTTCTGTGAATCTGAGATGTGATATTCTCATAAGGATTTATGTACATAATACCACCGCTATCAGATACGGTTAGGAGAGGATATTCGTACACGCTAAAATATCATACAGCTGGCCTCAGAGGGAGCTGTCAACATTTTAGATGAGGTTCACATGCTGATAATCCAGTGTAAATACACAAGGCTGTGTGTGTGTTAGAGCAATTCACAGTCTCACTGTAGATTTCAGATAAAATTGGCAAAGCCCTCAGGCTCTGTCTGAGCTCTTTAAACCCAAAAGCACCATTCTTGGTGATAATAGTGAAAACTCTCTTCATCAACTGCAAGTGATTTCACAGTTCGATCTGTCACTCTGTCTCTTGTTTCTCTCTCTTTCTGTATCTGAGTTCGTGTTAATTTGTAAAACTGCATTCTCTACTCATTATGTCTGTAATGTCTTGGGTCCAAAAGCATAACATCACTAGTGAAAATACTTCTGTTTTTTTTTTTTTTTCCATAGCATATATATTTGAGTATAAAATTAAAATGGATTTATTATTTTCTTACTAATTGGTTTGTCCCCCTTTTGCTTTAATGCAAAGTTTGCATGGACTTTTGAACCTTGTGCAAAGGAGTTCACATTCTTAGTTTTCATTTGATTAGTGACCTAGTACTAGTGCAGAATCTTAGATATTTCTTAATGTCATCTTGAGGCATAACTTTTCTTTGTTTTATATATTTCAAAATCCGGAAAACCTTGTTTATTTCCAAGTTTAAAGTAGATTTTGAGTTGCATGTTTTCAATGTGGTCTGACTTTTGGATCCCACTGTGTTTCTGAGTGAAAAAAAGAAAGTAGGCTGAGGCTTGATTTTAACCAGTAGGAATTGATTGGATTGTGACATTACATAGAGAATTAAGCCAAATGGTTATAGTGGTCAGCAGATTTTCATAAAGACAACCATATTTAATTTCATGCATATAGATATATTTTACTTTGTACATCAGTATTCTATTATCTTTGTGACAAGGCCTGTGTGTTCCAACACTGTGTCTACCACTTTTCTTTTTGTTTCAACGCATGGATCCTTCTCTTTCTGCATCTCTAGGTCTGTGTTTAAAGGTTCAGCAGTATGTGTGTATTCAATGGCCGATGTCCGCATGGTCTTCAATGGTCCTTTTGCTCATAAGGAAGGGCCAAACTACCAGTGGGTTGCCTACCAGGGCAAAATACCTTACCCCCGACCAGGAACAGTGAGTGTCATTAGTCAAATTTAATACATTATATAAAGAAGATGATGTTGGACAATCTTAGATGCTGATATACAAAAAATGTTATTGCTGTAATTTCAGTGTCCAGGAGGGACGTTCACCCCCAACATGAAGTCTACTAAAGATTATCCAGATGAGGTTATCAACTTCATGCGCAACCACCCGACCATGTTCAATGCCGTTTATCCAGTCCACAAGCGCCCCCTTGTGGTCCGTACTAATGTGGATTATGAGTTCACCACCATCACAGTGGACCAAGTGGCTGCAGCTGATGGCAACTACGAAGTTCTTTTCTTGGGAACAGGTGAGCTTGATACACATCTATAGATAGATTATGTATTTATATTTACTTTATACATAAACAGTATGCATACTCTGGTGTCTAAAAGTCTGGAACCACACTGAAATTTGGGATTCAAAATCTACTTTTAATTTATAAACAAACACAGTGGTTTAACATTTGAAGAATTCATTGTATGGAAAATGTATAATGACAAATTATACAAAACAGCCAAATTTGTGACAATGTTAATATTAATGCTTTTGTACACAACAAAGCAGTTCTAGATCTATAAATGCTATCTAGTACAGTCATTGTCTTTTTCTATTTTTAATAAGAAAATTTCATAATAAGGCAACTTCATTCTTTATTTAGTCAAAGAGAATATCATATAATATAAATATTTCTAACTCCTCTATTGTGGTCATTTACAGATAGAGGAACAATTCAGAAAGTGATTGTCCTGCCCAGGGATGATCTACAGACTGAAGAGCTGGTTCTGGAGGAGGTTGAGGTCTTCAGAGTAAGATCCTCCTTTTTATGTTTCCATTACACTTTATGACGACACATTGAGAAAAAAATT
Organism: Spinibarbus caldwelli; assembly: GCA_039654775.1. Taxonomy (NCBI): domain Eukaryota; kingdom Metazoa; phylum Chordata; class Actinopteri; order Cypriniformes; family Cyprinidae; genus Spinibarbus; species Spinibarbus caldwelli. The sequence goes on from CM077237.1 coordinate 24,941,584, forward strand.
ACTCTCTCTCTCTCTCTCTCTCTCTCTCTCTCTCTCTCTCTCTCTAAAATGTGTTTTATGTTATTATATTTCATAATATAATATGAAATTCTAAAACATATTGTTATATATTATATTATATTATATTAGTCTATATTTCTTTTTTCAATAAAAAAATACTAAAATTCTTTTCATATTACAGGTTCCAACTCCAATCACTACTATGAAAATTTCTCCAAAACGGGTAAGTTGAACATAAATTATGATTTAGAACTTAAAAAAAATAATTTTGAAATATTAATAGTAATAATACTAAATATAGTTATTTAGCAGACGGTTTTATGCAATGCAATTTACAAATGAGGGACATTTATCATCTTGGGATTTTTTTGAATCACTGTAAGATGTATTTTGAATGAAACTCTTCTAACTGTTACGTTATTTTCCTGTCTTCCTGTGTGTGTAGCAACAGCTGTATGTAAGTTCAGTGGTGGGCGTCACTCATCTGGCTCTGCACAGGTGTGATGTTTACGGAGAAGCCTGTGCTGACTGCTGCTTGGCCAGAGACCCTTACTGTGCCTGGGATGGAAAGTCCTGCTCTCGCTACTCAGCAAACCAAAAAAGGTGAGAACTGTCTTTATTATCAGATCGTTATACTTATAATACAATTCAATACAACTTACAAGATTTGTTTGAATTCATTTCCTCTTTTGAAATTGGTTGTCTGAATCTTGTAGGCGGAGTCGGAGGCAAGATGTAAAGTATGGCAACCCTATAAGACAATGCAGGGGCTATAATTCCAATGGTGAGAAACCAAAAAATACACTTAGTCTTAAGATTCTTTTAGTCTTAAGATTAGATTGAAAACATATTTTGGAAGAAGTAAAAGAGCTCCTTTTGATTTTGGTTATTGTTTTAGATAGTATTTTGTTTTAATTCCTGCCAGCCAATAAGAACACGTTGGAGACAGTGCAGTATGGAGTAGAGGGAAGCACAGCCTTCCTGGAGTGCCAGGCCAGATCTCCTCATGTGTCAATCAAGTGGCATTTCCAGAAGGAGAACAGCGACAGGAGGAGAGAGGTATGTGTGATATAATGTTATACCATAAGTGATGTAATTTTAAATCTAAATCTTCTGTATGTTGTGTAATTTTAATAATGTATTTTTATTTGCTTAATATAATCCTGTACACTGCTGGTCAAATATTTGAAATAATTAAAACATCTCTCATGTTCACCAAGGCTGCATTTAATTTACTGTGTGAAAAATACTGTAAAATCATTAATATTGTAAAATATTATTACAATTTAAAATAACTGTTTTATATTTTAATACGTTTTAAAATGTAATTTATTCCTGTGATAGCAATGCTGAATTTTCAGCAGCCATTACTCCAGTCGTCAGTGTCACATGATCATTCAGATATCATTCTAATATGCTGATTTGGTGCTCAAAAACATTTCTTATTATTATCAGTGTTGAAAACTGTTTTTACAGCTTGACATTTTTGTGGAAACCATGAAACTTTTTTTTCAGGATTATTTGATGAAAGTTCAAAAGAACAGCATTTATTTTAAAATATAAATCTTTTGTAACATACATGCTTTTGATCGATTTAATACATCCATGTTAAATGAAATAATTTTTGTGCCTCTAACTTTTAAATGGTAGCCATTTCGACAAAAAACTATTAAGCATCAAAACTTTATTTCAACATTGATAATTATAAGAAATATTTCTAAATTGGCATATTAGAATTATTTTTGAAGGATCATGTGACACTGAAGACTGGAGTAATGATGCTGAAAATTCAGCTTTGCAATCACTGGAATAAATTACATTTTAAAATATATAAAAATAGCAGACAGTTATTTTAAATTGTAATAATATTTCACAATATTATTGTTTTATGGTATTTTTCATAAAATAAATGCAGCCTGGACGAACATACGAGTCTTCTTTAAAAAACATTATAATTTTTGTATTTTTTTTTTTTTAATTATGGATATTGACCAGTTACAAAAAATATCCCTTTTCCCATTAATGTGCATTTTAACCTAAAATCTTAATTTTTTTCCCAACAACCTATGTATTTCAGATCCGCTCTGATGGACGCCTCGTCCGCACAGAGCAGGGGCTCCTCCTGCGCTCTCTCCAGCTCTCTGATGGAGGGGTTTACCAGTGCACCTCCACCGAGAAGAACTTCAAACACACGCTGGTCAAACTTCAGCTGGTGGTTCTTTCCGCCCGCACCGTCAACACCATCCAGACTGAATCCACCGCTCCCGCCGTGCCGCCTCTCCAGTCCAGCGCCTGGACGCCCAGCACAGAGCAGTACAAAGACCTGCTGACCATCCTCAGCCAACCAGAGATGGGCCTCATCAACCAGTACTGCCAAGACTACTGGCAGATGGGGGACGACCCCGCAGCTCATGCACACAAAAAGAAGGACCTCAAGGAAGTGGAAAAGGACCTCCGGAAGCCGCGAAACAGGAGACACCACCAGGAGCAGAGCAGCATGGCTGAGACATGAGACGGAAAAACATCCCACTCCGTCCAAATGGATGAGACTTGAGGATGACCTCAAGGTCTTTGACTACCATTACACACAAACATATACCCGCAACCATTATGACCGAGGAGAAAATAAACAATACGTTTTTGAAAATTCATAGTATTTATTGTAGGCTGTACATAGTTAGATTCTGTGGATATCTTTGTATGGAAATAGAGCAAAAAAAAAGAGACAAAAAACGTTTTGTGTATAGATCTGTGCAAATATTTTGTTATCATTGTTACATTTCTTCCAATATATTTATTACAACGGTATTCCCATAATAACACACCATGTGACTGTTATCAAAAAACTTTATGTACATACCACTAACTGGATAGTTGGACATTTGAAACTCTTGATTGACTGCACTTGATGTTTTGATACCAGAGAAAAGATGGGACTGAAGCCGTTGTAGATTTAGCAGACTGTTTTAGCCAAGCACGTGTTCTCATTCTGCAGATGTACGGATAAAGAATTTCTACATATATTTGGTGCATCTGAGTATTCTGTGACCTCTCAAAAGACTTTGAAAAACATTTTAATATCATCAGAAACTCATCTTTTAATCTTCTTGATCTTCCATATGTTGCTATGCTAATGTGTGTTAAATATAAAGTCGTTTCTGTGTGTTATATGTTTGGTTTATTATTGATTACAGCCTCCTGTACAGTATGTACATCACTTTTTTTTGTTCTTTTCATTTATAGAAATATGTACTATTGCACGAAAAGAATCTCGAAAGCTGGGGGTTCAAAACCCATCCATCTCTTTGCAAAGCAGAATTGTTTTTAAATATGTACCTCTCCAGACATTTTCAGTAATAAGTGTCCATGCAAGCACCTCTGAACATTTAATAGGTGAAGCGTTAAATCATTTGGAATTAAACTTTAGGGGGCTTGTTTGAGTTTGCATGAATTGTATTTGTACTGTACAGATATGTAGTCAAATTCTGGATATTGCTGTGTTGCTGTATGGTCTTTGACATCATGTATCGAGAGAGAGAGAGATTGAGAGACTGTTTTCTAAAGACAGAGGACTTTGCTGAACTAGTGATGGAATCAAGCACAATTACCTGATGTGTCTATTTCGCCTCCGTTGTGTTTTCTCAACACACATAGCAAACGGGATGTATGAAATGGTTGTTGTAAATGTATTTTTTTCTTTCATTTGTAAGACATTATTCATCACTGTGGTTTGTCCCCTTGTTTTGTCTTTTTTAGGATATTCTAATGTGAAAAAGATCCAGAATTAGATGTTATGAACAGTTAATATTATAGTAATGTATTTTTATTTTTGTTTTTGTTTTTTTCCATCGTTGTTGTTGACTAATTAAAGTTATATATTTTATAACAAATATAGGTCGGACTTTCTGCATAAATGTTACTGGTTGAACCTATACTTTCTTTCTTTTGCAGTCTTAATGTAAAGATTGAATGAGTCACCGAAGAGGTTTCGGTGAATAAGGTTGTTCACAACAAAAGTATACCAAGGAAGTTGGTCATAAAATGTTGATTTGCCTATTTAATTAACTGAGAAAATAGTACATTGGGAATTTTCATAAGAATAAGTGTGATTTGTATTTTCTTTAATACTGATTACAGGCTTATATGCTGCTTTTTTCATCTCTAACATTCATATAAAAATTTATTTCAAAACTTTCTGACATTCAGAAAAGTAACAGAAAAATGGCTAAAACTTTAGCAATAACAAATGTCATGACACCATAACACATTTCTAATTCATATTTGTGTAACTTCTGGCAAGAAAAAAAAAAACACCTGGAAATCTCAGCTTTATTTTAAAATTCTTTTTGCATTACAAACTAAATTGAGATAAAGCTATCAAACGTGACTGTTCAATGTCTTATACTTACAGGAAGTCATGAGGACAAATATGTTGCAGAAGTAGTACTGGTTCATAAGAATAGCTCATTAATACTCAAGAGTGTATTTGACCAGATACATGCAAATACATTTTTTATTGCAGTGTACGCTCTTAAAAATAAAGTTCCAAAAGGGGTTTTCACTGCGATGCAATAGAACAACGAATTTTGGTTCCCCAAATAACCTTTCAGTGAACAGCTCTTAAACCATTTTTATTCTTAGTGTGAAGAACATCTAAAGAACCTTTTTCCACCATTAAGAACCATTTTTGCAGTGGAAAATGTTTTATGGCTAGTAACATTTCTTTATGGAACCATCAATGCCAATAAAGAAACCTTGTTACACTTTTAAAAATAAAGGTTCCAAAAGGGTGTTTTTGCAGTGATGTGATAGAAGAACCATTTTTGGTTCCCCAAAGAACTTTTCAGTGAACAGTTTCTAAAAGAACCATTTTGAAGAACATTTTGAAAATCTAAAGATTTTAGTCCTTTTTTGACTATAAAGAACCTTTTCTGCATTTGAAAGGTTCCATGGATGTTCATGGTTCTTCATAGAACCATTGATGCCAATAAAAATATTGAATATGAATTTAAATTAATATAATATAAAATATGAATATGAAATATTAAAATATTGAAATGAATTGCTACCGATGAAGTACAATGAAGAAGAGTTTCTCTCACATGTGATGCCTGTGGATTAAAATGTATCAGTCTTCAGATTTGGGTCAATGAGCTGTCATGTAAAAGACTAAAGCTCTTTAAATGCTGCGCTGCACACGGTATCCACAACATGGAAAATGTCAACTGATCCTGATGACTACAGTGTGAAGGTGAGATTAGAATTACTCATGGAGATTTCAATATTCAACATCAAAAACACCTTCACATTCAGGCCAAATTCTATTGAAATGCCAAAAATGTAGGCCATCTTAGATATGTAAGCAAATTTTCAACAGAATATAGATATAGTAAAACTTATCAAGTTCAAAGTCAACATATACAGTTCATGAATAAAATATTCATTTATGAGACCCATTTACTTATAGCTTCTACCTTTTCTGAAGTATCATAACGTCATTAATTGATGGCAAACAATTGTAACATTTGCAACGTCTCATTATTCCACTCACACATTCTCCATGGCCATTCTAATGTGCTCATGAAGACACTGGCCAGATTATTACCTTTTGCTGAGCACAGCACCTTGTCCTCAAATCTGAAGTTAGATGACCTCTCCACGCTTTCAATGCCTTCTGTCCTTGTTCTTCATTGGCCCCACCAACCCAGGTGGTCAGAGACATCTCCAAAATCCCTCTAAGACTACAAACAATTCATTCGGTCACAAAGATCCAATCGAGGTGTGAGCTGTGAGCACCTGGAGGCCTCTGGGCAAGTGAGTGGTCATCCAGAAGGACTTCTTTTCCCTAATCAAGAGTCAGTATGGGGGCCGGGGCGAGCGCCGAGGAGAAACACTCCAGGGAGCTAGAGAAGAAACTGAAAGAGGACGCTGACAAAGATGCCAGGACTGTCAAACTTCTGCTGCTAGGTAACAACACACAAGCGGACTGATTGCTCAAGTCTAAACATGAAGAATAACTCATTTGCTAGATTTGGAAAACGGTATAATGCAGATCTGTTGAGAAGATGTCCCATTTAAAATTTCATAATAAACAGGCAATGGTTTCACATCATGGCCATAAAGATTCTGAAAGAAATTTTATGTTTTAAGTTTGTTATATGAAAGGAACATTAAATATTTTAAGCTCAAATGCAAGATGAAAACTGATGCCTTACTGAAATTCAAACCAAAGTGTAGTCAAACTGGAGACTCATAAAAAACAACTTGCATGCCAGAATCATGACAAATTAAAAGTATGCATTTATATTCAAAAAAGTTGTATCTCTGTTTATCATAACTGCAGGTGTCTTTGTCCGTGAGGTGATGTGGGTCAGGGTCATGGGACATTAAGCTTGGACAAGGCTTAGGACAAAAATAATAAGCCTTAAGCCTCTTAATGTAATCCTCCAAAAGATAAACACAGTAGAAGAGAAGGATGTATTCATTAATTCACATAGGCATGCCAAAATAAATGAATGAATGAATGAATGAATGAATGAATGAATTCATTAAATCTTTTATCTTACTGTGTGAATGTCTACAGTTTGCCTAAATATATCTGTATATCTTAGTGGGTTTACCCCTCAAAACACTGGCACAATGTAGATCTATGGTTTTCAAATGGCTAAAAAAATAATATGTATTTTAAATATTTATATACTTTAAATATGGACAAACAAAATCACACTTGTTTAATAATATTGGTGGTTGGTTGAGAATCTAGAATGTATGAATGTAATCTGATCTGATATAGACAGATTAAAACAAAAAGCAACCAAGGCTTACCACACTTTTGTCGAATCAGTTGGCTAATAATCAATATCAGAAATGTTATTATACTCTATGAAATGCGTTCAAAATACTGATGAGTTTGTCTCATAACTTTGGTCTCCTAAAGCATAACTTAAAAGTCTGCTATTACAATCTATTACCATCTAGTTTTATCTCAGCAAATACATGATAATACATTTTTAAGTGAAATCATAGAAAAAATTAACACACTACAACAAATGACTTGCTGCTATATACTTTATATAAACAACTGGTGTAAGACTTCTTTTTTTTTAGGAAAATTTTAAGATAAAGTCTAATGTGGAAAATTTCTGTTTCAATAAATAAACACTGTTCTGTTATTTCAGTTCATCAAAGAATCCTGAAAAAATATATCAGTTTCCACAAAAATATTAGGCAGGACAACTGTTTTCAACATTGATAATAAAAAGAAATAGTTCTTGAGGTCCAAATCAGCATATTAGAATGATTTCTGAAGGAACATGTGACACTGAAGATTGGACTGCTGGCTGCTGAAGATTCAGCTTTGCCGTCACAGGAAAAAATGACATTACAAAATATATTAAAACAGAATAGTTATTTTAAATCGTAATAATTTCACAATATTACTGTTTTTAATGTATATTTGATCAAATAAATGCAGCCTTGTAAGCATAAGTTTGTTCAAAAACATTTAAAAATCTTACCAACAACAAACTTTTGAACAGCACGGGAATATGTAATAAAAACGAATTAAAGCAGTAACCGCAATACTAAACTGATACTATCTTCTTCAGGTGCTGGTGAGTCAGGGAAAAGCACTATTGTCAAACAGATGAAGTAAGTGCTGAGAAAAAAAAAAGTATTATAATACCATAAATTGGCTTATATGTGAAACTATACTCATTATTAATTCATATTCAGAGCTCTTTCATATGAATAGTTTGATCAATTAATTGTTTTATTTATGACAGAATTATTCACAAAGATGGTTACTCCCTTGAAGAGTGCTTGGAGTTCATTGTCATCATCTACAGCAACACCCTGCAGTCGATCCTGGCCATCGTGAGAGCCATGACCACACTCAACATTTCCTATGGAGATGCTGCTGCACAGGTGCTCTACTCAAACATTCAAGCTTCCATTAGTCATTTACAGAAATTAACGTGTTCAGTGATGGAAAAGAACTGTAGTGATACCATGGCACAATGATTATATCAGATGGTAATACTTTGGTATTGAATGATTATCGTATGTACATGATCAAAACAACATGGTACCTGTGTAAGGTGTATTTAAATATTTGTGTATGTAAAATACATTAATTGCTTGGTAGTGGCAGGGAGAGGTTCAACAGATATAATTACATACAGATATTTTTAAATACATGTACAACAGACAAAAAAAAACTGTAACTTAATTGTTTATTGTGACAACAAAGCGTAGATGTCCCAGATTAATTCCTAAATTCACACTATAGTATCCAATGCATTATAACTCCAGGATGTGTTCATTGTTTTTTTTAAAGCTCCTGCAATAATAATAAAAAAAATTTGTGTAGGATCTTCTTTGAAACAGTTTTCACTCATAGTAACACACTGAACTAAATGTGAATTTTTTTTTTTTAAATAGAAAGACTGAACTAGTATTATCTCGTATACTACAAAACAAAATTGTAATAACTGAAGGATTAAAAAAAAAAAGATTATTAGGGGAGGTCATGAATGTTACACATCTAAAAGAGACTACCGTATTAAATCATGATGACCTTTACTTGACCCCAGGGCCGTCGCTAGTGGGGTGAAAGGTGGTGACGATTCTAGGAGCCCACGGCTGAGGGGGGGCCCCCGGCGATCTCAACCGACTGGCTGAGGCCAGCCTAAAAAGACGCTCAGGACAGCTGATGGGCCACTGCTGTGCGTCGTCACGAAAGCTTACCGTTTGCACGTGTTTTTAAGCCGTGCCAACTTAAACATTCAAAAGAGTTTAAAGCATTCAAACACAAGACGCGGAAAAGTTCAACTGAGTACTCGCGCGCCGTGTTCGGTGCGCACGCAGAGAGCCGCATCATACGGACAGCAACACCGAACCGAGTTCTCTTTCGCGTCCTCCTGCACCTGAACAAACAAATGCATAATTTTTTTTTCACAAAAAAAATTGTGAAAGAGCCCAATTCAGCACCCGTGCGAGGTGTTCTGTGCGCACAGGGCGCACACAGAGAGACGCGTCTCAAAGCGCTTCAACAACAAATTTGTCCCTCTTCTTGCTCTTGTCCCGACATATACATACAAAATTATGTCAAAATACCAGTCTTGGAGAGCATCCTCGAAAAAACTGTCAGTTATTTCTGAAGTGAAAGTAAACAGTGGGGAAAGAAATTAGATGTGTATCATTATAATGGATGCATTGTCTCTTAAAGTGACCGCACCTAATTTACTACCTGCTGTTGGTGTCCTTAATGTTAATCCAAGAAAAAGACTTACTGCTCTTGACTGAATTACTTTGTAGTTTTAACAAGAATTAATCCACAGTCAAACCAAAAAGTATTCAGACACCAGATATATTTATTTATTTATTTTTTCCTAGTGGGTGCAGGACACTATGGCCTGATTTCACAGACAGGGCTTAGACTAAGCCACAATTAGGCCATAGTTCAATTAGGACATTTAAGTAATTTTTATAAACATGCTTAGAAAAAAACTGTGGTGCATCTTGAGACAAAACAAAGGCACTGATATATTTTAAGATCAGTCAGTGCAAGTTTATTTCAGTTGAAACAGCTCAGATTTACATTTTAGTCTAGGAGGCTTAAGCCTTGTCTGTGAAACCGGGGGTATAGTTCATTTATGTGAGTATAGCAAAATAAAGTAAACTGTGACATACCCAAAAAATCTGCATACAGTGGATTACAAGTAAAATTGATAAAAAATTTGGAACCAAAAACTATTTAGACAATTTGACCTGAGCATGTTTTGCTTAAGTGTTTTTTCTTTAATTGCTAAAGCGAACTTTTTACACCACAGACTGAACAAAATTAAGCATTGCTTGGTAATTGGTCAACAAAGTATTAATAGTTGTGTAAATATTGTCATACTAACAGCTGTCTGAATTGTTGGTTGATTGTAATCCATTACATACCTTTCTGTCAAAGTTATCTGACATTATCAAGATGAATTTGTTCTGACACAGTTTAACTCTGAGTTCTTGTCATATTTTATTACCATTTTCTAAACTATAGCGAATAAACTGTGATAATGTGAGAAATCTGTCTGAATAAATTTTGGTTTGGCTGTATATTTAATTTTTACAGTGAAGACTCTGCAGTGCTATTTTATATTTGATTATTCGGTTTCTGCACCTGGACACCTACAAACTTGGAAAAAAAACAAAAAACAAAACTTAAATATTGTGTAAATAGCACAACTAACTAAATAGAACAAGCATACAAATTAAACAATTTCAAACAGGGCCCACGGTTACAACCTGCACCGGGGCCCCGCAAACCCCAGCTACGGCCCTGCTTGACCCTCTAACTCTAGCACTCTCTCTTCTAATTCTATTCTTAAAAAAAAGAACTTGCCCCTTTTAGACTCGCACTCTATTCATTTACTGCTTGTTTTCTTTAAAAAAAAAAAAAACGAACACTAGCTTCTCTATTCTTTTTGTATTCTATCTATTTGTTTTCTTTTTATTTATTATACAATTAAAAAAAAAACAACCTTGCTACGTGTACTGTGTTAGGCTAACTGAGACTTGTTATAGCACTTGCATGTTGCTCTTTTGTTGATTTTGATTGCTTCCATTGTCCTCATTTGTAAGTCGCTTTGGATAAAAGCCTCTGCTAAATGACAAAATGTAAATGTAATGATGAAGGATTTCACAGTATTTACAGTCACTGATCATCACTTTAGAAAAGTTTGTATAGTAGCTAATGCTTAAATACCTTTAGTTACAATGGCCCAAATAAATACAAGCTGATAAATATGTAAAAAGAAATTCCACATTCTTAAACTTAAAAACGTTGAAAAAAGTTGAATCTTGTATAGCTTAAAAAATCAATTTCAATTATTTTAAAGAATTAAAGTAATGTAAAAATATGTGTTGCCATGAGCAAATCATTTATTACGTCAATTTACCTGTTTGCTGAAGGATGATGCAAGGAAGCTGATGCACTTAGCAGACACCATCGAGGAAGGCACCATGCCAAAGGAGCTGTCTGATATCATCCTGAGGTTGTGGAAGGACTCGGGCATCCAGGCGTGCTTTGACAGAGCCTCCGAATACCAGCTCAACGACTCTGCCGGATAGTATGGCCTCATAATTAGCCTTTTAAAGCATTAAATGCCAGTTAGCAAGGTTTTAATGTCCAAGATCAAATCAGTAATCAAATTATCTTTGAAATATTAAGTCGAAAAATACTGCATTGATTCATACTCTATCTCCAAGCTATCTGAATGACCTGGAGAGGTTGGTCAAGCCTGGCTATGTCCCTACTGAGCAGGACGTCCTGCGATCAAGAGTGAAGACCACCGGTATCATCGAGACCCAGTTCTCCTTCAAGGACCTCAACTTCAGGTACACCTTCAGCCTCCTCAATGATGGCTATGGCATGAAGTAAACCAACCCAATGACCATCATCATCATCATCATCATCATCTCAAAATTCCAAGCAAGTTTAACAATCAGGAGCATTGAATAAGATAAGTTTGAATGGACACCAATGCCAATAAACTGATCTTCGTGGTCTGCAGGATGTTTGATGTGGGCGGTCAGCGCTCAGAGAGGAAGAAGTGGATCCATTGCTTCGAAGGTGTGACATGTATAATCTTCATCGCTGCTCTGAGCGCATACGACATGGTGCTGGTGGAGGATGATGAAGTGGTAGGTTGCCATTGTGGTCCATCAATGAAACTCCAACCGGACATTTTACATGTACTATTACTATGAGGCATTTTAGTAACAGACCCTGTTTTTCCATGTCCTTCCAACTAAAGAACCGAATGCATGAGAGTCTCCACCTGTTCAACAGTATCTGTAACCACCGTTACTTTGCCACCACATCCATTGTACTCTTCCTCAACAAGAAGGACGTCTTCGTGGAGAAGATCAAGAAAGCTCATCTGAGCATGTGCTTCCCTGATTATGATGGTGAGACAGCATTTTGTCTGCAAACAGAAATATAAACTTCATTATTTAACATACAGATTCAGGAAAAAACTGATAATATTAACACATTTTAAGTAGGGGTTTATCATGGAACATCATTTCTATTCAGGTACAAATATTATAATTAAGCTTCTGTTTCTGGTATGCAAAACCATACTAAAACTACAATGCCATGCCTCTTTCAGGTCCCAACACCTTTGAGGATGCTGGTAACTACATCAAGCTGCAGTTCTTAGATCTGAACTTGCGACGAGACATCAAAGAAATCTACTCCCACATGACCTGTGCCACAGACACAGAGAACGTCAAGTTTGTGTTCGATGCCGTAACAGACATTATCATCAAAGAAAATCTCAAAGATTGCGGTCTCTTCTAAACAACTAATCTGTGGGAAGAGGTGATTCTAATATAATATCATAAATATTAAGCAGTAATATAATAAAATATTGCATTATGTCGTAGCTTATTAAATATCACTACCATTTATATATGTGCATAATAAAAAAATTCTTTCTTCTTTCACAGAGCAGCTTAATCAACAAAACCCAATACTGACCCATTGCCCCTTGCAGCCTGTTTCCTCCCTGGGTAATGAGTTCTCCAGTGCACACACATACATATCAATACATGAGGGACATGAATTGATTAAATCTTGAAGAAGAAAGTATATAGTTGTTGTTGGAATCTACACTTGATTAAACACACTGCATATAATTAAACATCAGAGCCTAATACATATTCATAGCAGCAAGTCATTTATAACAACACATTTATGAGGGGTGTTTGGCTCTATTAATTTTTTGCAGTGATCTCTCCTGTAGGTTTGCGACTACACTTGACGCAGCTGTAAACCAAATTAAACTATCCTTCTGAAACACCTGCATATGCACTTCAGCATCTTCTTGCAAGAGTACATTATGAAGTAGTTCAGTTATACATTATAGCAGTTACTGTGTAAACTTCATACTTTTAAGCTGATTGAGAAAAGTTTTGACTTTACCGGGATACAAAGTTCTGTTTTATTGACAGAGGAGTTATATCATGTTATGTCTCATGATCAGAATCTCTATGTAAGATGGATGACTTTGATGAAAAGATAGCATGTAATAAGTTGTTTAGCTCAAGCGCAGCTAACTTAGAGACGAACATTTTTTGAGTGCACTGATAAAATTATAACAGCAAATAAATGGCATAATTGACTGCAAAACCATACACAGCCATTGAACGAATAAAGTTTCTGTAGAAAAGACTTATCCTGATGTGTTTGTCCTTTAAGTGTCCTGAAAGAATGCAAACCAATGAAAAACAAACCACACTAGGATTGTCAAGTGTTTAATATACACTTACATAATATGGAAATATTATTTCTTGAGAATTATTTATATTTTAATTAATCATTTTATGAATATAGATTTTTATCATCAATGTGTATATTATAAAATGCACACACACATATATGCACAACCTGCTAACTTAAACCCTCTTAATACCAGTATATCCAGGTTTAATAATTTTGAGAGGTTTAGCTACAATTTATTGATCACAGAAAATAACTTTGTTTTCCATGATGACTGATTGTAAGCCAGAGATGCTACAGCAACTGTACAGTTTAAATTGCGTTTTAAGAATATCAAGACCTGACTGTACCACTAACTGATGTGAAAAACATTGCATTTCGTGTCTTTTGCAGTTCCATCAAGCTAGACAGTTTCGCAAAGTCATGGTTTTAATTTTGATTTGATAAAATGCACAGTGTAGACATCCACCTTTGTCTCATTGGACTAAAGGTTAAATCACAATGAAATCAACAAGCAGATCAACATTAATCTAATCAACTTTAATTCGAATACTTGCATCTGATAAAAACAGATCTGAATAAATATCAACCCCTATTTACTGAGAGTATCCTCTGTATGTGCCCCAATGAAATTATACACTGTAAAAAGTGATAAGTTGACTTAGCTTAAAAAAATTGAGGAAACCCATTGCCTTAAAATTAAGTAAATAATAATTAAAAAAAAAAAAAAAAGTTAAGTGAATTTGACTATTCACAACGTTTTTAAAATTATTATTTACTTAATAATTTTAAGGCAACGGGTTTCCTCAATTTTTTTTAAGTTAAGTCAACATCACTTTTTAGTGTAATCTGTAAAATCAAAGAAATGAATTCTTCTCTTATCAGCATACTGATCATTCTCAGAATCCCTTATTTCTGACTTTTGTTCGGCAAGCACTTGCACCAACAATTGACTATTAAAAGTGATAACGACATTACTTAAACAGCACATGCATATCACCTCTGCATTATCAGTGACTGCATTATGGCATACTACTGATCCTGAGGACTGAAGAAAAAATGAAATTTGTTAAAGGCACAAGTTTTTTTTTTGTTAAATGTAATATTTGGTCCAGTAAATGTCACATTTTTGATGCATTTCACTGTTAATACGCATGTTTGTTTACATACAAAATAGAGTAGTGGAGACTAATTACTAGATGTTCAGACCTAATTGAGAGAGAATCTACAGCACTTCCTCAACCTGCTGTGTAAAATGTACCCATGAGGTTTTGTCTGTCAAAATAACATGTGAGTGGAGATTTTAAACCTTATCAAACATGTATGCTACATAAAACCTTTCCAATTTTATCACAATACACTGACAGCAGAAAAAAAAAAAAAAAACAGAATGGGTACAAACTGGAAATGTGGAATCGAGCAAACAAACCAAAACAAAACAAAAAAATAGGCCACAGTGTTCTACACCTTGCAAACCAAGGCACAAAGTATGAAAAAAACTAAGAATGCGTCATTATTGCAATGTGTAAATTTTTTCAGAATGCAGTTTGATTTGTATTAAATGAAGTCCATCTGTTGAGTGTATTCCTGAAAGGCATATAAAACAATTGTTTTTGAAACAAAGTTCATTTCAGAGCTTGTTCTTCGAGTAGAAAATCTGAAACATGCATACCATCTCAACCCAAGAGAGCCCTTTATAATACTAGATCAAGTTTCATTAAACATGGCACTGAAGAAAACATGTAACAGTGTGAGTAAACACACTCGATTGCACAAAATAGAAATCGATCAGCCCAAAGAATCAAAAGCAGTTTTGCAAAGGATTTTAGGATTCTGAAGAGCCAAACTGCCCTGAATGTGTTTTTTTTTATGCTGCAGACCTTTGCTGGCTGGATCTGAATACATAGCCAAACCCAAAGACCTGGTCCAAATTAAGACAATAGATAACAATAGAAGACAACTTTTTTTTGTCCAAAAACACAACAACTGGTACTGGTTGATTTGTTGACCACTTCATGTGCAAAAAGAGCCTGAAAAGTTCTCTGGTTGGAGAGTTATTGAACCCCTCCAGGGGGTTTATATGTGTTGAGAAGTCCAGGGACAGTACTGATGTCAGGACAGCCCCACCATGTGGTCTATTTGCCTCATGTATATGCTCTTTAGTGGAAGGCCATAACGTCGCTCTTCAGGAATCCTTTCACACTATTAGACAAATGAAAATATGTAATTCTTATTTCTATGACCACTTTCGAGATCTATTGTCATGTCCCTGACAAAATACTACTTTAAACACTGTAAGGGGGGGGGGGGGGGGGGGGGGGGGGGGGGTTTGCCAATGGCTGATAATTATTTTCAAAAATAAATAAATAAACAGACTGTAAAATGAGAAATCAGCATTTAAGGGAATATCATTAAAGGGTAAGGGGTAAGTTTTGAAGGAGCATATAATTGACTGGACAAGCTGATTGAAAAAAAATAAATAAATTCCCCTACCCCATAACAAATTTCATTCTAATTACAAGACACTAAAACTGGTTTTATTTATTAATATCCCCACTACTATTCATATTCATTAAATCATTATATTAAATCATTTTCTTACGTTGCTTATGTTGGCTGGGGGCTCCTTGTTAGGCTCTTCACATGGGAATTGGTCTTCCCAACTTTTCTCCCTGAAGCGCTGATCTATCGGCACTACATGGCCTTCTGTAGTGAAGATGTACTTATTCTCAGACTTGTGCAGCGGGTTATCGTCATCAAAGAGCTGTAAAGGATTGTAAAATGTCATATAGTGTGGACATGGCTTAAAACTTAAAAGTTTTGAGTTTCTCAAATTAAAGTATGGCTAAAAAGACTAGATGCAAGAAGTGAGAATAGGAAAATATAAAGAGAGAACTTATAGAAGCAGACAACTAACCAGGTAAAGATATTTGCAGGTTTCGCTGAGGAAGAAACTTTCCATGCGATCTTCTTTAGACTTATCAACCACATGATGAAGAGTGGCATAACCACACCTGAGAAGCATATAACCAAAACATCTGTCCTGAGAACTTGCCAGCATCCCAATTAAATCACTTACAGGCATTTTAAACTTTATACCTGACTTTGGTATTTTTTTCAAGGCTTTCAAGAATGTCCATCCCAACATGAAGATAAAAAGGATTCTTGGTTGCCTGGAGAAAGTCATGTTCATTGTTAATTATACTGTAGCACTGTAAAGTCTAATAATCTGGCTATAATGGGACCACGTTGTACCTGATAGAGTAGGTATGTGGATTCTACTAGTTCTGGCCTTAAAGGGTAGAAGAGAACATCTGGGGCCTGAAGCTGCCAGTTGTATCTTTCCGGAAGAGCGCCGAAACGCTTCCAGATTGCATAGTAGAAGGCATGAAGGCAAATGGCATTTTCAACATCTCCATTCAAAACCTGGGCAAACAGAGATGTATGTCCCTGGTTAGAACCCAAATGCACTGAATGAAAAAAGGCTATCAGCCTTTTTTAGTTCAACAATCCAAAGTCCAGTCTGGCACTAGAATGTTAGTATGCACTACAGTAAATTAGCAATGCATGTACTTATAGAACAGAAACACACTATACAACTAGTTATGGATTTTAATATTACGTCAGAAAGCTCATGTTTGTTATTAATACAATTGCTCTGTTCTACATAGTCTGCTGCCTTAGATGACACAGTAATATCTATTTAAAAATATATTTAGTAATATTTGTTTTGTTATAATCAACAAATTTACCTAGCAAACACAAATATTGGGTAAAACAGACTTTTTAATTACACTGAAATATTTTCAAATGTTTTGCAGTACTGAATGAAACAAGTATAGTTATAGTTAAAAATTTCAGTAATTCAACTCAAATTGTGAAACTCGTGTATTAAATAAATTCAATGCACACAGACTGAAGTAGTATAAGTCTTTGGTTCTTTTAATTGTGATGATTTTGGCTCACATTTAACAAAAACCCACCAATTCACTATCTCAACAAATTAGAATATGGTGACATGCCAATCAGCTAATCAACTCAAAACACCTGCAAAGGTTTCCTGAGCCTTCAAAATGGTCTCTCAGTTTGGTTCACTAGGCTACACAATCATGGGGAAGACTGCTGATCTGACAGTTGTCCAGAAGACAATCATTGACACCCTTCACAAGGAGGGTAAGCCACAAACATTCATTGCCAAAGAAGCTGGCTGTTCACAGAGAGCTGTATCCAAGCATGTTAACAGAAAGTTGAGTGGAAGGAAAAAGTGCGGAAGAAAAAGATGCACAACCAACCGAGAGAACCGCAGCCTTATGAGGATTGTCAAGCAAAATCGATTCAAGAATTTGGGTGAACTTCACATGGAATGGACTGAGGCTGGGGTCAAGGCATCAAGAGCCACAAGGAATTTGGCTACAGTTGTCGTATTCCTCTTGTTACGCCACTCCTGAACCACAGATAACGTCAGAGGTGTCTTACCTGGGCTAAGGAGAAGAAGAACTGGACTGTTGCCCAGTGGTCCAAAGTCCTCTTTTCAGATGAGAGCAAGTTTTGTATTTCATTTGGAAATCCTAGAGTCTGGAGGAAGGGTGGCGAAGCTCATAGCCCAAGTTGCTTGAAGTCCAGTGTTAAGTTTCCACAGTCTGTGATGATTTGGGGTGCAATGTCATCTGCTGGTGTTGGTCCATTGTGTTTTTTGAAAACCAAAGTCACTGCACCCGTTTACCAAGAAATTTTGGAGCACTTCCTGCTTCCTTCTGCTGACCAGCTTTTTAAAGATGCTGATTTCATTTTCCAGCAGGATTTGGCACCTGCCCACACTGCCAAAAGCACCAAAAGTTGGTTAAATGACCATGGTGTTGGTGTGCTTGAGTGGCCAGCAAACTCACCAGACCTGAACCCCATAGAGAATCTATGGGGTATTGTCAAGAGGAAAATGAGAAACAAGAGACCAAAAAAATGCAGATGAGCTGAAGGCCACTGTCAAAGAAACCTGGGCTTCCATACCACCTCAGCAGTGCCACAAACTGATCACCTCCATGACACGCCGAATTGAGGCAGTAATTAAAGCAAAAGGAGCCTCTACCAAGTACTGAGTACATATACAGTAAATGAACATACTTTCCAGAAGGCCAACAATTCACTAAAAATGTTTTTTTTTATTGGTCTTATGAAGTATTCTAATTTGTTGAGATAGTGAATTGGTGGGTTTTTGTTAAATGTGAGCCAAAATCATCACAATTAAAAGAACCAAGGACTTAAACTACTTCAGTCCGTGTGCACTGAATTTATTTAATACACGAGTTTCACAATTTGAGTTGAATTGCTGAAATAAATGAACTTTTCCACGACATTCTAATTTATTGAGGTGCACCTGTATATATGTATATGTGTGTGTGTGTGTGTATGTGTGTATATATATATATATATATATATATAAATAATACTACTGTTCAAAAGTTACATTTACATTTTTCAGGATTATTTGATGAATAGGAATTTTTAAGTCAATTTTATGCATCCTTGCTCAAAGTTTTTTGATTAATTTAATGGATCCTTGCTATATTAATTTCTTTAAAAAAGTAATGACCTAAAACTTTTAAACAAACTGTACTGTACTATTTAATTATATAAAGACAATGGAAGATTGAGTGAGAGAAGCCAAAGTCACGGAGTCATACCTGTAGTCCAGGAAAGAATGCCTGCAGAGAGTCAATCCATGTGTTCATGATCTGTCCATTAAACATGTTCACATTCACGTAGAGTGGTGGGTCACCCTCTCCTTCATTACATGCCTCTCTTCTATAAAAAGTAAAAAAAAAGAAAAAAAGTGCACACTTAGACCCAAGTTTTGCTTTGTAAAACATTACACCAGTTTAATAAGAACTCATGAATGCACACCTTGAGGTGTGAGATCAAAGTGTCACACTATAATTTCTGCATATCCATGCAGTTACAGAAAATTAATAACAACCTTAAATGTCAATCCAGACTTCAACCAATCAGAATGATGCACTCTGTACATTCCACAAGCTGCACTTTCATTGGCTGCAAACCATGTCACACTTAACCACAGATCCCAAGTGACACACTTTATCTGCAGGTGGTTCGACAACCACATGCAAATTCCTTTGGAAGCGCAAACTGCAGCCACAAGCAGCTGTGGTCACACATGCACACGTTTATAATCACCCTCTTCTTAGGTGGCTCTGAATGCTCTCGTAAGCTGCAGAGAACATCCTGTAGTCTTCTTTCTCTCCAAACAAGATGTAGGACTTGAGGAGGTACTCATAGAACGAGTCCATGCCAGCACCAAGACCGCTCTGCTTCCCCACCCACTGACCAGTCTGAATGTTCACCACATTCCCTGGAAGATGGACAAGAGTATCATCACTGTTCAGACAAAGACATGTGATCACAAATCAAATAAAAGACACTGGATTCAAAACAAAAGAAAAAGAAAAAATCTATACAAGTGAAATAATTGTTTAAAGTGCCCCTGTTATGGGTTATGAATAGGGCTGTGCGATATGACGATATATATCGTATGGACGAAATAAAAAGTCTATCGTTTCATATTGTGCTCTATCGTTTATTTCACGGCGTCGCAAAATACATTGTTTACGGTAATACTTTTTCCTCATTTGGATGACTGCGATCTTTACACGCCACCACAGGGCAGGAAGGGGAGACAGAACCAGGAGGAGAACGACCAGCCAGGACAAAACAAGGAGCTCGCTCCTAAACGAGGGACTACCTCTGTAGCATGGACATGCGTTTTTAAGCACTGCAGTTTTAAAAGTTGAAGCACAAACAACAGAGCTATATGTGTGCGCCGTCTCTGTTTCTGTGTGAGAGGAGCACGCATTTTTTGCCAGTTTATTGGCTTTGAACAATTACATAAACACACTTATATGCTTTAGAATATAAGTCAGAAAACCTGTCTTTGCAAGTATCCTCATAAACACAGTGATTTAGGTCTTAAGAGAGAGTAAACAGCTGAAAAAGAAAAGGCGTAACAATATATTGGATCTGGACATCGGTCTTAAAGGTCATTAACACAGTGAAGACTAATTACGGTAATTTACACAATGTATGTAGCGTTTCTTATTTATTGTAGTTTTTTTTCCCTATTGCTTGCAATTAGTTTCTTATCCTTATTTCATCACTGTTTATTTATCTTCAGTCAGCTTGAGGTTTTTTGTCTCTTTTTATGCTTGTGTTAGTTTGATATTGACATTGGCGACAAGGATTATTAAAATACTATGGTATCAGAGATGTTAATATCATAAAAACTTTTTAAAAGAAAAAAATTACTATATCGTGATATATATCGTTATCGTGATATAAAATTAATCATATTGTGATATAAGATTTTGGACATATCGCACACCCCTAGTTATGAAAGGCTCATAATTTGGTTTTGGGAGTCCCCAACAACAGGTTGACATGCATGCAAGGTCAAAAAACACTTTAATTTTCTTATAATATGCATTTATTTTTTACCTTATTTGCTCAATGACTCAAACGATTCGCTCAATGATTCATTTTTCCAAACCCCTCCTTTGCGTGACGCTAATTTGCGGTGATTGGTCGATTTCATTTAAAGCAGTGTTTGTGAGCTTTTAACGCTCCAAAAGTGGCACCTAGTGGCAAAGCATGGATTTGCATTTTCATTCACACCAACACGAAAAAGTTTTGCCAGGTCTGCGCACGCAACAAGTGGGCGGGCAATATGCTAATACTTCATGTTGACGTCAACATGAAATGGCTTGGGATTCATTTTAAAAAGGACTCATTTCAATGATTCAGAGTTGACTCTTTCTTTTGAGAGACAATAACTTTATATGCGGTGCACGTTCAGATTTAAAACTTTGCAGGCTGTTTTCATTCACTTAGAGCTGTTACACACTGCATGAAAGGTAATTTTCAAAAATCCATAATAGGGGCACTTTAAAGGGATAGTTCACCCAAAAATGAAAATTCTGTCATTACTCACCCTCGTGTCATTCCAAACCCGTAAAATCTTCAGAGCACAAATTAAGATTTTTCTGATGAAATCCTAGAGCTTTCTGACCCTGCATAGACAGTAACAGAACTGACACATTCAAGACCTAGAAAGGTAGTAAGGACATTGTTAAAATAGAGCATGTGACATCAGTGGTTCAAGCATAATTTTATGGAGCTATGAGAATAATTTTTGTGCACAAAGAAAACAAAAATAATGACTTTATTCAACATTTTCTTCTCTTCCGTGTCAGTCTTTGTGCACAAAAAGTATTTTTGTAGCTTCATAAAATTAAGGTTGAACCACAGGTGTCACATGAACTATTTTAATGATGTCATTACTACCTTTCTGGGCCTTGAATGTGGTAGTTGCATTGCTGTCTATGCAGGGTCAGAAAGGATTTCTCTAGGATTTCATTAAAAATATCTTAATTTGTGTTCTGAAGATGAACAAAGGTCTTGCGGGTTTGGAACGACATGAGGGTGAGTAATTAATGACAGAATTTTCATTTTCTCAATCAGATAGGACTAAAACAGACCAAAAAAAATGCAACCACTTACCCAACAGTCCAGTTTCATTGCTTCTCAAGTTCCACAGAGCTTTAACAGCCCGCCGGGCGACCCACTCAAATGTAGAGTCACCAATCAGACGGCTCAGAATGCCAAACTCCACAAGCAGAGAGCCCGCCCCTGCCGTACAGGTCTCATTAATGCTATCAGGAGGGACACCTTTCTTTAAATTCACCTGCACAAACACATGGTAGGACACCAAAATCAAATGCAGCAAAAATGAGGTATCATCTCTCTAAAATAGTGCTACGTAAGTTGGCCTGACCCTGGGATAGGGGATGCCTGTGCTAGTGTTCTCAAAGGCAGGTAGTAGTCGAACAGCCAGGTCATGGGCCAGGTGCAGCAGCTCATTATCATAGTCTTTCAGCGCTATGTCCCCAAACGGGTGCCGTGGATCAGTCAGCAGAATATGGGCCGAAATCAAACTGCCTAGAATTCTGAAAAGGGAACAAGTTAACAACACAGATCCTGTTTTAAACACACATTTTAATTTATTTTAGAAGAAGGAAGGAGTAGATCAGCATAATTACTGAATTATGAAGGGTTTTTTCTGTCAATAATGACAATTATGTCATCATTTGTTCACCCTCATGCTACAAACCACTGAACACAACACACTCAAATAAAGAGATCTATAAAAGGGAATTACCATACCTAATGTTGGCTTCAAAGACTTGAACAGTGGAGTCCTTGTCAAAAGAGACCGTGTCAATCACAAGCTTAACCGCTCGATGGAATTCTGTCACATTTCCAAGAACCTGCACGGATGGGGAGCAAAACTTTAAGCACATGGTGCATTAATTTACATGTGTGAATATATGGAGTTATTCTGAGGTGACACAGAAGTGAAAAATTCTTGAGATTATTTGTAATTAATAGTCCTGGAACAAGATGCATAGTTTGTTCAGGTGAGGCCAAATCTTTTGTTGATGTGTAACTTTTTTTTCTAGATAGCTGAAAGTTAATCGTAAGTTCAGATAAATTCAAGGTTGTTTACCAGGACACACTTATCATGAAAACTGCTACTCCCTTTCTCTCTTCTCTTGTAGTCAAGGACAGAGAATTCATGAAACATGAGCAAAACAAATTTTAGCCCTGGTTTCAAAACATGACTGTGTAATTTATGTTGTAGAACAAAATGTGAAAGTCTCTTCAAGTTACATAAACCACAGACCTTTACTCATAAATCATAAACCAGCAGTTTTAAACCCCAAGGAGGAAATCTGAGGCTTGAAAATGGTAATTCTGTTCTGGATTTTAGGACTATAAACTGAACACTTCATATTGTTGTTGTTTTTTTTTCTTAGAAGATTATGCTGTTCAGCAGTTCAGCTGAATATTTTTGTTGCACCCAAAAAAATTACTTTATTTTTATTTAATTTGTGAGGATGAAATAGAACAGGTTTCTTATATAAAGTTAAACTTAAGCCATCTGTACAATAGGTTGACTTGCCAACAGCGTATCAAGAGCATCGATGAGTGTCAAAGAGTAGTTTCCAAGGACATCGTTGATGTTGATATTTGATCTAGGAGAAACACACAAGCAAACGGATCTTAGGTTCATTGTTCAAATACATTGGGTTATAATAAAGGCCAGAAATATGCAGTACTGGATATAAAAGACATTTCTTCTTTTCCATGCCTTAAAGGTCTCATATTCACAGACCTTGGGGCTGATTTGGAAAGTTGCAACTTGTTACTTGTTCTGCTTAAAATATTTTTAAATGTCACATTATGACAGTCACCTCTGAGAAAAAAAAAAAAAAAAAAAGAGCACTATGAAAAATGCTATACATTTAAATGTGAATTTGGTTGAATTGAACCTCTACTCTTCTGTTATCAAAAGACTAAGAGAAAAAAGCTTTTTATTATTATTATTATTATTATACAAAAACACAGAGTTGACATGCAATAATGATTGTACACAATACACAACACATCTTGAATATACATTATGTCAACTGAAATCAAGTACTAAAGATTACAAGAGAAAAAGTAGGAAGAAAAAAATAAAAAATAAAAGACAAAAACATAAGAACTTGAGGTTAAGACATTTAAAGAGAAAAAAGCTTGATTAGCCACATTTTTTTTTTTTTTTTTTTGTGACATAGGAATGTCATTCCCATTCAGCGCAGGTCTTTATCAGAACAATCTCTGTAAAGGAACTACAGACTGAAAACGTAACGTTATGTGAATAAATTCATATTCACTGAATATTTTCACATTTAGATATTAAATGGTTCTTTTCCGAGAATTTACTAAAGCTTATAGCCGTAAAAAGATCTAAGAGCAAGGGTAATGACATTATGCAGCACAAAGTGGCTGTGTTGTTTCATGAAACACAACAGATGCTGGTTTTGAGGGGTGATATGACTTACGGGTTGAGCACGTCAGGCCCTCGACCTTCACAAGCTATAGGGTTCAGTTCATCCTCTGGGAAGGCAAACTTCATGTAGTTATCATATCCGAAATAAAACATGTCTCGCGCCATACCCCTCATCTTGACTTTCAGCGCGTCAGGGAAGGAGCTGTACTTTCTGTCATATTCATCTCTGCCCTCCTGAAAGAAGCTGAGGTAGGATTTCTTTGGTGAACTCCCGCTAATCTTGGAGCAGGTCTTTGCTTGAGGGTTTCTGCTATCGTATATGTGCTGTGACCAGGCGTTAGTTTTGACGGTGGCTCGGTCGCCATCCTGGAGAAGTTCAATCTTATGCAAGTTGAACGTGAATTTGATGGGGAAGTCAAAGCCCCAGCTGGGTCCCAGTCCAAATACTAGCCACACCGCGCAATTCAGCAGCACCCTCAGAACGAGAAGACCCACGACTATTGACCTCCATTGCATCTTTGCCTGCTGTCGGCCTTAAAAGTCATAATTCACTTCGACGTTGCGACTTATCGAAGCGCAAAAGTCAAGTTTTCCTCCTGCTTTCAGTTCTCACACACTTCCTGTCAACAAACCAGCCCCTCCCTGATCCTCAACGCTGATTGGCCAGCCGTCGACACGTCATGACGGAGAGCGCAAATAGTTAATGAAGCATCGGAAATGTCGTGGCAGCTCAACTAAAAGTTTCCCTGCATTTCTAAGCCAATGAGAAAATCACATGTGTGATGTGACAATGTACAGTCTTATCTGTTCAGTACTGCTACAGTTAGCCGCTACCACCTCCACTATTAATGCTACAATTACCTAATAATAACAATATTAATATTAATAATAAATTTTAATGGTTAAAAAAAATCCTATTTAATAATTTTGTCAGTATTTTTTTAATTATTAAAATAAATAGTGAAATACTGATTAATAAATAGACTGATACACTGAAATGTATTAATACAGTTTAATAAAAAATCCTATTTTCGCTTTTTATTTCACAATTTATTTTTAATAGAAGCAGTATTATAACGTTAACATATTAACATTGCAATCAAATGCTGATATATATGAACTCTAAAGTACACAAAAACCTTAGTTACAAATATCACATTAACTGTTTCAATAGCTACAAAGAATTTATCAATAAACTGAAATTTTAAACCAAAATCTTAAAAATGATTTAGGTTGATTTTTAAATAGAGCAATAGCAATGTTTTGTTTTAATTAGCAGTAGCTTAAACAAAATATACAAATGTTCTGCACCTTTCAAACTTTAAATCTGAAAACAGGAGATAGCATATTTATGTACAGCTTCACATGCTTGATTCACCATAACTTGAGATAAAAAGCAAAATAAAATCAGCCACAACAATCCAAGATTCCTCCTACATGTTGACAATCTATTTATTGGTTCATCATATTTACAAAAGTGCATTGATAATAGTGGGGTTTCCATCATTTGCCTTTTTTCACAAATATTTAGTTGATAATGACAACAGTACAATAATCTACCTTAAAAAGCATGCCTTTGATTCTTGCAGTTCAAAGTAAGCTGTCTTTATCCAATCTAGTTCCAGGCAGGCACACCCGGTATACCGTTTATCTTGAGGAACAGATACACTGCACAAGGCACTTTAACTTCACCTACTCGCTCTCTCTCAGCTCATGGACAGGATGCACAGACATCACTGAGCTAAATGAAAACCTTTATCAACAAAACATTCATCCTCTCAAATATACT
Source organism: Spinibarbus caldwelli (assembly GCA_039654775.1). Taxonomy (NCBI): domain Eukaryota; kingdom Metazoa; phylum Chordata; class Actinopteri; order Cypriniformes; family Cyprinidae; genus Spinibarbus; species Spinibarbus caldwelli. The sequence goes on from CM077237.1 coordinate 24,967,546, forward strand.
TACACTTATTTCTATAAAAATCTCTCTGAATCATCATTTGAACTGTTTATTTACTGGACTGCTCCTCCTACTTAAATATTACAGATTTCTCAAGAGACAATTTGGGAGGAAAAGAGAAAAGGAAAGAAATAAAAGCAACAGTCCAAACGATATTACACACTCTCAAGAGCATAACCTGACAGACTGGAGGAAAAAGGCAGAACACGATATTAAAGTCTGAGCTCTTCTCAGTTTTTAAATAGATTTGTTCAGGAAACCCCAAGTGGAGACCACTGGAGCTGCTGGGATTTGCAAAACCATGAATCCGTAATGTTCATCTGACAGCAGGCTGTAAGAGGTGGAGGAACTCATTCTGCAGGCTAGCATCTTTTAGCGACTGATGTATCTTTGACAGAACTGATGCAGTTGGGAGGAGGAGCTTGTGAAGAAAAATTGGGAACAGACGAGCAGGGTAGTGTGAGGGGGAGGTATGGAGAACTGTACAGTTTCACAAAGTGAGCAGGATGTGGTGTGAGAGTAACATGGCAGCGGATAAACTTGGGCCCTCTGAAGACACTTTCAGCTTCTTCTTGACTTTGAGTGTTGGATTAGCCATTGAAGTGTAATGTCTGTGAGGTTCAGGGGACATAACAGTGTCATTTAAGGAAAGCAGGTTAGCAACATCATGTAGCAGACAAAACAACTCATCCTCACGGAACATTACTTACCAATGTTATCTTTCTCTTTGCAGGAAATAGAGTAGCAGCAGATCTCCCGGTCTTGAATAGCAGCCAAGTTCCTAAAGAAATACCACATGAGAGAGAATAAATAAAGCAATTTATATGGTGTGGCTTCATTTCAGGCCAACAAGTTATTTCAGGATAAACAACAAAAGCTCCCAGAAATAATGAAGCACCTACAACTCTTAGCCAACAGATGGCAGTAATTCTCGTAACAACATGAGACCCCCAAACCACACAACCTCTCCATTTCATCCAGACTGATGGTTAATATCTGGTCTAGACATTGTGACTCATCTCATTCTCACACGATTAATAGAAAACACAAAAGAAATCTCAAACTGACGCTGGCATAAAAAAGTTGTGACAAATGAGTGAAAAAAAAGCATACGATTATTTTGCTCGAGAGAGAACTGAAATTGATTTTTACAAATAGAGCATTCCTTTATAATGAAGATAAAAATAAATAAACTGAGATGACCAGAGCCAGTAATGCAATTTCCTAATTATTATAATTATACTAAGTTTTCTATTATGGCAAGGTAATCTTATTAGGTTTGGCAGAATGTGATCAGAGACTGTAAAAGACAGAGTCAGCCCAATCGTACATATATGAATGGGAGAAATCATAGGACCAAATGCAGCAGCTTTAGGAATGGATCTCCTACCTTACCTTTCACCTCAAGAACATGCATGTGAATGGATCAGTTATTGGTAGCACTTTATTTTACGGTCCTGTTACTCATGTTACTTATTATAGTAATTACAATAACTAGGTAATAACTAGATACCAACCCTGAACCTACCATTAAACCTAATTCTACCCCATGTAGTTACCTTATATTACCAATACTTTCTTAGGTAGGTACACTGTAAGTACATGTAAGTTCAGGTACCAGGGCTCTAGACTCATTCTACCCACTGGTCGCTCTTTTGCGACTAACTTTCTCAGTTGGTCGCACGAGCACATAATTTGGTCGCAATTTTTATTTATTTATTTATTGCTACAACATTTGATTAATCGATGCATACTGATGAACTTTTATCATAGTTCATAGTTATTCAACATTCAACCCGTTCTTTTTCATCAGTATTTGTGATTTAAATTTTGTGAACAGGAATTCCTCTTTTCGTGCGCTTTCACTTTCAAATTCGCGATCTTGGTGTCACATCTATACACTTTTCACTTTTTAGGACTAAAACAAAAGATGGATTCATTGTTATTCTTAAAAAGCACAACAACAATAAAACAGTAGGCTACAATGACAAACTATAGCTTACATAACCTTTATTAACATAAACGAATAAGACGAGGCATGGCATACCTCACATGCTGTATTATATACCAACTAATAAATTACAGAATGTTTAGCAAACACTGAGGAATCAAATAAATAATAATAATAATAATAAAAATAAGGAAAGCCTCCAAAACGTAATGTGAAGTAAAAATGTAAAGATAAGCTTTTCAAAATGAAAACAAAAAGAAAAGTAAAACTAAACTGGCTGTTGCTGACAGGACTTGCGTGTTTTTTTTTTTTTTTTTTTTCCCACAAGAATACCAACATGTTCACCATCTCTGGTTTAAGAAGTGTTCTTTTACTTTAGTTTGAAAACTAAATCCTCCGTTCGCTCCGTCCGCAGCGCGCACCTTCGTGCTCTTGCTGATGCTGCAAGTATAAACCAGGCTCTACTCACGAAGCGCTCACGCTGAAAGCGCCTCTCTTCACGTGATCAGTGAAATCTGACTCCTGCTACAATGTGGCGCGGCTCTGCAGATGCTTTGGAGCAGTGCAGACCATGCACTCGCACAAATGCGACCACGTCAAATTTTAACTCGCACATTCTCAAAAAATTGTCGCAGTCTAGAGCCCTGGGTACTGTAAAATTAAGTGCAACCCAGTTATTGAAACACAATTTTGGCAAACAGTTATGCATATAGGCTGAGAGATTAGTATAAAAAGCTATATTGGTTCATTTTTTTCCCCACCCGTGTGACCAAGATGACATTAGCTGAAAATTAAACTGATCTGAAGAGAAGCAAGTTATTACATTTTCTTAAGGGGGTGATTGATTATGATTTCACTTTTATAACTTAGTAAGTTAGTGTGTAATGTTGCTGTTAAAACAAACAACGTTATGACGCTCAAAGTTCAATGCAAAGTGAGATATTTTCTTTTAAAGAAACTGCTGTTTAAGGACTACAATAAAAGGTTGGTAGGGACTACAACATAGGGCTGTAGTCAAGTCCACCTTTGTCGAGTCCAAGACAAGTCTAAAATGTTATAAATGATTGTATTTAAAAATTAATTTAAATGAATTCAATATGTAAAAAATAAATAAATAAAATGTAAATAATAAAAAAATAAATAAAAATAAATAAATAAATGAAGACTTGTTTCGTTTTGAATCTCTTGAATGAATGATTCAGACATCAAATACATTTAACAGTCACTCTTCGCCACCTACTGGCATAATATAGCCTAATATATACAATCTTTATTTGAAGCGTATTATTAATTCCAAAGGCCAATTACCCATTTTGAGAGATGGGTATAAACGGAGGTCGGCACCAGCTCCAAATGGGTGGGACTTGTTAATATTGCCTACACCAAACCCAACCCTAAACCTACCCTCCCTTTTGGAGGTCTCCCAACCTACTTGCGGCGTAAGTCCATCCCACTTGGAGGTCTCCAGCTGCAGCAATATATACTTAGATTTTGATCGCGGCTGCCGTAACATCAGTGTCTATATTATAAACTTTTATCCCAATACTTTCGTTATTTAATGTTTGCAGCACAGAAATGTAGCCTACTGTGTAGGGGTGGGACAATAAATCGATATGGCGATATATCGTGATCCTTCTCCATGCGATACGATAATCGATATCTGGCGCCAAATATCGATATTTTAATTAATACAATAAGGTGCTCTAAATACATTTTCCTGCTCCCAGCATCTAAAAATGCGGGGAAATCGCGGCTGCGCCATTTCCACATTCTTTCCAAGAGCGCTCAGAGCAACTATGAAGCGCGTTCTCTATGAAGATGGGGAAGCACGAGGAACCGAATGATAAACACATTCTCAGACACTGTATTAGCTCTACTGCTATATATACGTTTATGGAGATGAAAACTAAAAAACTGCCCCGGAACAGCTATCAGCGTGGACCATAGGCACCGATCACGTTATTATTGCAGAGCGCATATTCAGTTCATGAGTAGCCTCTCTGCTCGGATCGCAGGTGGATTTCCCTCACTATATGAGTGAGAGAGAGCGCTGCAGGTGCGTGCAGTTTTATGTGAACAACACTGGATGCTCTCTCTCTCTCTCTCTCAGATATTACAAGTGCGCGTTATGCAGTGTGAACAGTGGGCACCGACCAGCAGAAACATAAATCTGCACCTATGGCATGGAGGACGAGACAAAACACTGTCAGAGCCGTAATGCGGCGCAGCAGTGTGCAGTGTGTGTGCTTGCCGCGCGTCTACATTTAACCAACCTGAGCGCGCAAAAGACGCGATGTGAACGGCTATTTTTCCGTGCGGGGCTCCGTTTTTATGATGAGAGGAGTAGAAAGGTTGAGAAAGCACTCCAGGTAAATTTTGAAATGTACCAGGTTTATATATATACATATATATTACATGGAGGGAGAGAGAGAGGCTATATAAGTTAAGCAGTTAAATGTGTTTGTTTACACACACAGAAAAAGAAAAGTGTAAGCTTTTAATAAGTCCAAGAATAAAATTATTAATTTACTCATGTTAAAATTGATTTACAGAACTTTTTTTTTGCTGTTTTCTAACAGTTTGGACTTGAATAAAGAAAGAAAACTTGCACTTAACCTTTTCACAGGCATTTTGTTTAGACAGATATCGCGATATATCATTATAGGATTTTCTAGAAATATATCAATTATCGTAGAATCGCTGTATCATGATATTATCGTTATCGTGAGCCATGTATCGTGATTATATCGTATCGTGAGGTACCCTGTGATTCCCACCCCTACTACTGTGTAGAATGTTTGTGAAGCTGTTTCAAACTTAAAGCTTTACATTATGAGCACTGCTCTCTCTGGATGAGCGGTTGCGCAAAAGCAGGTTTAAATATTCCGATCTGATGTGATTTCAAAGGTAACAGAATCATTTAGGAATAAGATTGCGTGTGTTTGAATCGAGATCGTGATCTTTTGATTAAATGTGCATACATAGGCTATATGTGACCCTGGACCACAAAACCAGTCATAAGTGCCAATTTTTTGAAATTGAGATTTATACAAAAAATCTGAAAAAAAAATAAGCATTTTATCACATGAAAGCTGAATAAATAAGCTTTCCATTGATGTATGGTTTGTTAGGATAGGACAATATTTGGCCGAGATACAACTATTTGAAAATCTGGAATCTGAGGGTGCAAAAAATCTAAATATTGAGAAAATCGCGTTTAAAGTTGTCCAAATTAAGTTCTTAGCAATGCATATTACTAATCAGAAATTAAGTTTTGATATAATTACGGTAGGAAATTTACTAAATCTTCATGGAACATGATCTTTCCTTAATATCCTAGTAATTTTTGGCATAAAAGAAAAATGGATAATTTTGACCTACACAATGTATTTTTGGCTATTGCTACAAATATACCCCAGCGACTTAAGACTGCTTTTGTGAACCAGGGTCACATATAGCCTATGTATTTTTCCAGTCCATGTCATATTTGTACCAGACCTCAAAAGTATTTTGAAACTGCACTATTTGAAAGTGAAAGTAAAATGCGCACAGGCATAAGCTAGTTAAAAAGGAAAGCGAGGAGGAGAGGGAAAACTCTAACAAACTTTGTTTGTAAAACCAAATTGTATTATGCTACTTGCTGACGTGTCTGTGGCCAAAATAAAAATGATTGATGCCTCCGAGCAGCGCCCACATGCGGAGCCAGGCATATGATGCCGCCGTGCATTTACCAGGCGACCGATGTCAATGCACGTTCTACTGTAGATGGATTGTGAATTAAACCAATAATGTTACCCATTTTATGAACAAGCGCTCTCCATCAATGGTTTTGATTTGAAAGAGAAAAAAAAGCTGGACTCGGTCGAGACCAACTAGAACATTTGGCGAGTCCAATGACCAAGTCTGAGTGCAAATACCAACGAGCCCAAGACAAGTCAGAGATGATAGAAAAACGTCTCGAGACTGGACTCGAGTTCTACAGCTCTACTACAACAAGATTCTTCCCTGGTTTGTGACATCACTAACCCCGATGTTTACATAAACCCTGCCACCGGGAACATGCAACCACCTGTAATGGTAAGGGGGTGTGACGTTTCCGGACAACGTGTACTAGGCGGTTAGCAAATCACAACACTGGGCCAGCTAACCAATCTAAGCCTGATTGCGTATTTCTGAGGAAGGAGCTTCATAGAATGTGCATAAATCTATTTAAGTAAGTAGGGTCCATTTTTGTTTCATGTTGACTTTAATTTAAGCCAGCTGGGAAATATCTACTGCATGTGTGGTGCGGAGCTCCTTACATTTTTTCAATTAGCTGTTTCTCATCCAACGCATTAGGTAGATCTCTCTTATTCCCGAGCACCAACACCTGAAACACAAAGACATTCATAAGAACGGATGCAATGAAGATGTTTAAGCAATGATGTGCTGTAAAAACAAGGACAAGTGTCTTACAGGGATTCCTTGTAACTGTGGCTTGTCTAAAAGATTGTGCAGCTCATTTCTGGAAGCTTCAACCTTCTCCCGGTCTGCTGCATCCACCATGTACCTTTGAGAGAAAATGAAAGGATGCACATTTTATTAATTCATAGTTGAGAATACTTTTCTCTTTCACTCATAGCAGATGGATGGATGGGTACTTACACTATTGCATTCACACCACGACAGTATCGCTCCCACATGCTCCTGAACCTCGGCTGACCCCCTATATCCCAGATCTGCACAATAATCAGACCCATGCTAGTTTCAGTATTTATTATTTACAATTAATCTTGCACCTTATATTTCTTCTAAATCCCAAGAAGCCAAGATTAATCATTAGGACCAAACCTTGATGGTGACGTTGCCTTTTGTGACCTTTCTCATGTTGAACCCGACAGTTGGAATCATGTCTTCGCTGAACTGGCCTGACTGGGGGAAAAAGAAAAAAAAAAAAGAGATAGCGAATATTAACTCATAGAGTTGGACTTGTGGTGAACTGCTTTCATTTTTTCACCTTAAACAGTTTTGTTTTTTTGGTGGTTTTGACGCCCAATTTCTTTTCCTGTTGCTGTAAGCGTAGGCTTGCAGTCACTGGTATTTAAGGGCTTCCCATCAGAAACATTTATTTGATCTATGATTCATAATGAAAGTTTAAACAAAAATACCTCAAGCCAGCCTAAGGAAATTTCTGCGTGGTATATTGCCATCTACTGTACTAACCTATCAAAATTCTCGAATTCAGGTCACTGCCACTTAGGGCTGTGATGGTGGCAGTTTATTACCACCGTGGTGGTAAAGGACCAACTACCGCCGATGGTGCGGTGTTGTAATATTAAAATATATATATATATATATATATATATATGAACTGCCTCGTCCTATTTATGACATACTGACACAAAGTTCAAATGTCCTGTAGACAGACTCAACCTGTTGGGTTGCGATGCGCCGTGACAACTGTCACGTCCGGTAAACACGGTTCACTGTTCCGCCACCAAGCAAGCGGGCGCGTTACCTCCTTGTCTGCATACTGCACTTTGTATTATGCTTGTTATAGAGTGTGTGACGTCACATGCACTACCGCTGGTGCCACTAGACAACTGCACGGCGACCATCACAGCCCTACTGCCACTGTCAACTCTTCTGCCAAGTAAAGGTTTTGTGCCAGTATCACACTGAAAAACTTGCAATCGACAACCTCGTGGCACCAAACGTTAACTGTTTGAGAGCTTGTAATCGATGTGTAATTTTGCGGTTGCAATAGTTCTTACATTCCTCATGCTTATTCAAACAACTCACCCAATCTCAAAAAGAAATCTGACCACCCATTCATAGCAATTCATCTTTTGTACTATAAGTCACGTCATTAATAACCACTAATGAGCCAGGACTATTCAAATTGCACATCTAAACCACAAGACCACCTCTCCTGCATTGAATCAGTTTTGATGTGGTCTGCCTTTGATGAGGGAAAATCCCTTCCCCATAAACACTTTCCCTTATTTGTCATGCTGTTGCCAGTAAAACGTTCTAAATATTAGGACCACCTCCCAGTATTCTGACACACTCATTCATTTGTTGACTGTATAGTCATATCTACAGACGTAATTTTCTCCATTGGCTAATAATAGCAATTATCTATGTCTGCCTGATAATAAAATTTATGCCAATATTTAATTCTTAACAAAGATAACATATATATATATATATATATATATATATATATATATATATATATACACACACACACACACACACACACACACAGGTGCATCTCAATAAATTAGAATGTCGTGGAAAAGTTCATTTATTTCAGTAATTCAACTCAAATTGTGAAACTCGTGTATTAAATAAATTCAGTGCACACAGACTGAAGTAATTTAAGTCTTTGGTTCTTTTAATTGTGATGATTTTGGCTCACATTTAACAAAAACCCACCAATTCACTATCTCAACAAATTAGAATATGGTGACATGCCAATCAGCTAATCAACTCAAAACACCTGCAAAGGTTTCCTGAGCCTTCAAAATGGTCTCTCAGTTTGGTTCACTAGGCTACACAATAATGGGGAAGACTGCTGATCTGACAGTTGTCCAGAAGACAATCATTGCTTTTTTTTTTTTTTTTTTTTGGCTGCTGTAGCTGTGTTTGTAAAGCATATTTGTTATAGCAAAAAAAGCTAAGAAAATTTGCGATTGTGTGGTTTTGATTGATTATTGATCATGCCATAATCATTATCTAGTGGCCCGATTCACTGTTCTCATTCAGAGGCTGGGGAAGTCGTGGCCTAATGGTTAGGGAGTTGGGCTTGTAACCTGAAGGTTGCCGGTTCGATTCAATTGAAGGTGGGGACTGTGAATGAACAGCACTCTCTCTGCCTTCGATACCATGACTGAGGTGCCCTTGAGCAAGGCACCGAACCCCCAATTGCTCCCCGGGCGGTGGAGCAATGGCTGCCCACTGCTCCGGGTGTGTGTTCACGTGTGTGTGTGCGTTTGTTCACTATTCACTGCTTTGTGTGTGCACTTGGATGGGTTAAATGCAGAGCACCAATTTCGAGTATGGGTCACCATACAATGTGACAATACGTCACGACTTTCGACTTTCATTGACACCCTTCACAAGGAGGGTAAGCCACAAACATTCATTGCCAAAGAAGCTGGCTGTTCACAGAGTGCTGTATTCAAGCATGTTAACAGAAAGTTGAGTGGAAGGAAAAAGTGTGGAAGAAAAAGATGCACAACCAACCGAGAGAACCGCAGCCTTATGAGGATTGTCAAGCAAAATCGATTCAAGAATTCGGGTGAACTTCACAAGGAATCCTCTTTTCAGATGAGAGCAAGTTTTGTATTTCATTTGGAAACCAAGGTCCTAGAGTCTGGAGGAAGGGTGGAGAAGCTCATAGCCCAAGTTGCTTGAAGTCCAGTGTTAAGTATCCACAGTCTGTGATGATTTGGGGTGCAATGTCATCTACTGGTGTTGGTCCATTGTGTTTTTTGAAAACCAAAGTCACTGCACCCGTTTACCAAGAAATTTTGGAGCGCTTCATGCTTCCTTCTGCTGACCAGCTTTTTAAAGATGTTGATTTCATTTTCCAGCAGGATTTGGCACCTGCCCACACTGCCAAAAGCACCAAAAGTTGGTTAAATGACCATGGTGTTGGTGTGCTTGACTGGCCAGCAAACTCACCAGACGTTTTTTTTATTGGTCTTATGAAGTATTCTAATTTGTTGAGATTGTTGAATTGGTGGGTTTTTGTTAAATGTGAGCCAAAATCATCAAAATTAAAAGAACCAAAGACTTAAACTACTTCAGTCTGTGTGCACTGAATTTATTTAATACACGAGTTTCACAATTTGAGTTGAATTACTGAAATTAACTTTTCCATGAGATTCTAATTTATTGAGATGCAGCTGTATATATCACATATATCATGATGCTTACTGATACCGTGCTATACTACTCATAGTGAGATATAAGATTTTGGTCATAACTCCCACAAGCTATCAAATAGTATAATCTTTTTTTTTTTTTTTTTTTGGCAGGTACAAAAACAACTTTATAGGTTTGGTTTTGTTGTTGTTTTGCACCCTCCATGTGACAGAGGCAAAAAGCAAATGATGTGCACACTGATTTGTTGCTGAGGCAAAGTGGCAACCATGAATCACAATCTAATACACTTAAAAAGTAAGATAACACCTGAAGACAGTATGAAATAATATTAATATGTGTCTACTAATTAAAAAAAAAAAAAAAAAAAAGTTTGAAGTTGCCATATCCCAAAGCGTACAGTAAGTATGGAAATAACTGCACTTGACAAACGTACTTCATTTTTAGACCAGGAATTCTGTCACCCAATCAAGCAAACTAAAACACTGAATCTTTCTTCTCTGTGAATTCGAATTACTTAACAGCTTGTTTACTAAGTGGAAAATAACTGAGAATATTCATGTTGCCCTACAGTACACTGTACAAAAAATAGCCAAGGATTGCGGTGTCAACATATCTGGCTGCATGGCTCTTGCAGCTAATAGTGAACAAAGGGATACTGAGTCAGCACACTATCTCAGGCTGTCTGGCAACAGGGAGAAAGATAACTAGCTCCTTCATACTATCAGCCATCATTACTCAGAGTGATCCAGACAGAGCTGGGTAAGTTAAAGATGCTTCAACAAGATATAAGTTTTTTTGAGCACCAGGTGCGATAAACAGGGCAGGGCAGAAGCTCCCGCTTCTCTGTGCCCTGATGAAAACATAATTGCACTTGTTGCTCCAATTGAACAATTAATGAGATATCAGTTCACACATGGTCACCTCAGGAGATGCAATTTCCACCTGAGGCACTGAAATGATTACACAGCAAGAGTCTATACAGAGATGGTGGAGTGAAGACAGCAAAAACTGTTCTCCTGGAGGCTGTGAGGCAGCAGTTCAATGATGCATCAAACAAATTCAGCTGCAGTATGTCTGGTCAGAAAGCACAAAATAAACAAATAAATATATCTTTCTAAATCTGTACAGTTTTTTTGTATCTTACTGTCTTACATATCAATAAAAAATATTAAATAATAATAACAATTATGTGTTTCTATAGAATCAGAAATTCATATTTACTACTATAAATAAAAATATAATAATAATAATAAACATAAGAAAGAAACATGTTTAAACCACCTTCAGTGATTCAGATTTGAGGTGGTCTGCCTTGAGGTAAAGCCCCTCTGTCTGCTTTTCCACATCTAGTAACAATATTTCAACATTTATTTAGAAAATGCAGCTTAATATTTTATTAAGTTCTATATTCTGAAATGTATTCTTTTACTGTATGAGCTCTGCATTTGCTGCATTGACCCTACTCAACATTTAACATCAATTCTATGAACTGATCACATCAAAATGCTCTTCAATTGAACCCAACAATTTCAAACATCCAAGAGAAATATTCCCAACCAATGAATAATCATATTACATGATGCAAAATGCAAACAAGTGGGCTAATGTGACCAATTCATGAAGTTTAGGTGATGAATCTGACTTTCCTAATCATATGATACGTACACCACTGCTTATGAAGGGGCTCCAGGTTTTAAGACTTCCCTTTAGCATATACTCATGATTCATAAGCATGCCAGGCACGCAGAAGATCTTGAGCTTCAAAGAATTCTCCCTCAAAAGGTCAATCAGACCTTTTCGGGAGAGGAACATTCTGAAAATGTTTTCAAGAAAGTCCACACATGCTCTCCAACATTTTGAGGAAAGTGATTACAGAAGACAGAACTACAAATAGAGGCATCAAACGAGGCAAATGCTCGCACTGAACACCTAAGCCTTTTGAGCAACACAAATGAAATCTGAAAAGCTTAGTTTACCACATTAAAAGATACATTTCAACCTTACAGTATCTAGCCTTCTACCAAGGCAGATAAAGAAGAAATGTAACTGAATTACTGTAACCGGCACATTATCTTATTGTGTACTCATGCACCAAATCACATGATGGGGACGTCACTTGACCAGGAAGAACCGCATTAAAATGCGTCTGAGTCTTGTGACTAATGACTAAGTGACTAAACTCCCACATTGTCTAAATTCACACAAACACACACACACATATGTACACACATACAGTGCATTCAAAAATGCAGACACAGACAGATGGTGGTAATCCTTGTTGTTTTTTAGGTGATTGAAAAACCATGACAAACTTTTAATAGTGACTGTACACTGAATATAGACATTACTTTCACATCACTAAAAATATTTGATTTCAAATAAATTCTGTTCTTTTGAACTGTATATTCATCAAAGAATCCTGAAAAACTATCAGTTTCCACAAAATAATTAAGCAGCACAACGGTTTTTAACATTGATTCAAAGAAACTTGTATAAAACTGGATCTTCCAAGGAACACTATCTATGCAGAATGCTATCAAGACATAAAAATGAAGTTGAATAACCATCACATCACACCATGCACTAAAAACACGATCAGACTGGCACCCAAAAATAAAGTGCCTTTAAATGTGCCAAACACAAAATCTTGCAATTCTGCAACTACTTTAGATAAGAACTGATTTCATGTCCAAATTAAGAGAAAAAGGATTAAAGATACATCAGAGTAACTCAGAAAATCTGTTTCTTTGACATTTAAGAATGTTTTTCATCACTGCACAATACTATTAGAATTACACTAAACCTTTAACTGCCTGATCATTTGAACCATATTTTCTATGTACAACTACTTTTGTGAACTGCTCTTTCTTTAGATCGGATTAGGATCAGGGTTAGGAATGATCTTGCAGAACAAGTCCTACATGCTTAAGAGTACAATGTTGCCTCCAAATGTGGTCCAGTTAGACTCAGAGAACTTGTTGCACCAACAACGCAGAGGGACAGTATGTATTATTAGGAACTTATTAGTGACATCTAGGCTTATGCAGATCAAGTATCAAGCAGCATATCACTGTCTTGCCTGTATATGTGCAAAGACATAAATAAGTGACTCACTTTTGATCGATGATACCTGCATTGATGAATACTGATGTTGTGGAGAAGATACAAAGGCAAGATGACTCATGTGCATAGATCACACATCCAGTTTCCCAACAGCAAAAACAAGCTCATCAAAGGAACAACAACAGGATATTTCAGTATGAAATCCTGTAAAACCCCTGATTTATTAACTGAAATATTAAACAGCCTTGATTAATCTCATTCTTCTTTAAAGGTGCACTCAGTACATTTTTTGATCATTTTTTTCTGGCTCTTATTTGTTCCTATAGTACCAGTGGTTTGGAACTTTATACGGATGACCTATGGTGTGAATACATAAATTTTGTTTACTAATGGCTGCTACTTGAAAAGTGTCTTCTTCTGACTCTCATACACTTACATTTAATAGACCTTCTTTAATCCAATTTCAGTGCTTTTTTTCACGTCGTTGGTGTTTTATGCGGCTATAACTGTTACCACGTACTGTCACTAGAAATGTATGGTTGTTTGCAGGACAGCAGTATACGTTACATGGTGCATCTATGTTGGTTGTGTTGTTTTTAATTGTTATTTATTATTAATAATAACAACTGTATAAACTGCATGGTTGATCATGTGAAATCAACATGGTGAACCACTCTATATAAAATAAACCTGCTTTTTCTAAAAACAAAAACCTGATACATCCTCACATCATCATATTTCTCAAAAGCGATGTTGATTAAAACATTTTTAATTAGAAAAATAGTGAAAGTGAAAGCTGAGAATTCACTGGGTTGTAAATTCACATGCATGGGATTGGACTATGTCACTCTACTCATTCCTGCATGAATTATTCTTTACTTATCAGCTCTTTCAGCATATCAGTATAAGCCAAAAACACTTTTTATGCATCCATAACACATCCAGTTAGTTTTAGTTGCCATCACCAGTTGGAATTGATTTTCTCTCTAGAACTCAGATCAAGAAAGCAAATGATTAAACTGAGTTGACATTATTATCCATAAGTAGTTTTTAGCGTCAGTGATATGTGGAGCTCATTTTACAATATGTAAACTGAGGTCAAAACAAACCACCCGCTCACTACTCAATCAAATTATTGATGGTCATCTAAGAGCTAATGTTAGCCGGTTAGCTTTTCCAAAACGTAGAGTAGGTCTTGCCCAGTTATATACTGTGAATTTATGTTAACTCAGCTCCATTATCTATATTCTGTAAGGAATATAAGTTAAGTGCCTGGAGTAAGTTACCGGACTGACATCCAGTCTCTTGGATTTGTTGAACTAGCTCATGCTAACCGCAAACACTCACCGCGATTACGTTAACAAACGTCGTTTTCCCCGAATACTGCAGTCCGACGAGGGTTAACTCCATTTCTTCCTTCCAGAAGAGAGACTTAAGCCAGTCCAGGAGGCGGTTAATGAGTGCCAACATTTTGATGCTAGATTAAACAGGTCTGTGTTGGTTTTGATTGTTTGCAATGTTTTTCACCACTAGAATCGTAACGTAGTGTTTGGGAGGAACTGACTGCTGTCATATGACTGTGAAACGGTTGAGCTCTCAGTATGTGTCATATGAGTTGAAGCTGCGCCACTCTTGCGCAGGCATGCGGTACCGATGGAAAGTCCTTACAGCGATTCGGTTCTTTCGAACTGAAAAAAAAAGCCAGTCCAATGTGTCTTTAATGCCACTAAGTATTTACAGTCTCAATTAACGTTACAACGTTAAAACAAAACCATATTTAGCCATATACTACTGCTGTTAACGGGTTTTTATGAAGTTTTATGGTAACGTTTTACCATTAACTAACATTAGCTAACAATTAACAATACATAGAGTATTTATTAATCTTTGTTAAAACACTTTTTTTTATAATAGTAGGCTAACATGTTAAAAAAATAAGATAAAAGGTGGATAACTTAGAAATGCGTTTCATTATTAGTTTATGTTAACTAGTAATTAAGTTAACAAATGGAAACATATTGTAAAGTGTTATTAGTTTTTATTAATTGTGGTTTTTATTTTGTTGTGCAGTCCTAGTTTGTTGTTCCCATTATACAGCTGATAAAACTTATAAAACTATAAAACTATAACTTATAAAACTTATAAAACAGAACCTGTAGACTATAGAAAGTATTACTGACATTGAAAAATTAATGTGCTTAATAGTCAAATATAGTCAAAACAGATGTGAAATAAATATAAAATTAAAGCAGAAATGCACATACAAGCAAACAGAGAACAAACCACCCACCTCATAGTTCTCATGTGACAAAAGAGAAATCAGAAGAACATCATAAAACAATTAATAATAAAAATACAAATATGAAGCATTAAATGCTAAAAAGGCTTGCTGTTGTGTCTGTTAATCTTTGGTCCAATACTTATGAGGTATTTCTGCCATATACATTACCATGTCCTGAGGTTAATCTGTTGTGAAAACTTACATTTGTAATGTTTAATTACACACGTTGCTTAATTGCATAATGCAGACTGTTCTCTGCTCTTGTAGAAACTTTGAAAACCTGTCTTTTAACAGTTTTTACACTTACAAGGTAACATATAAAGTTGACAGGAAGCATCACTCCTGTTTTGCACGTCTTACATAAATCAGCTTCAGAGAGTAAATTTTGTATCATGGCAAACATAAACATGCCACCATCTGCTTATTCCTCCACATACGAATCAGTTTTGAAACTGAGATGATGACACCTTTGTGCAGTGTTCTTCACATTACAGAGAACCTTCAAGGAAAGCTGTGGACATCATGCTTGCAAGGGACTTCAGAGAGCTCTGTCTTGGAGTCATTTTCCTCACCCTCTTCCTCCTTGGATAATTTGCAAGTGCATGTGCCTGAGGGCAATACCATCATATGTGTGCATGGTTTGCTTACTGTGGAAAGATGCAATTATATTAGACATAGGAATTTCTTAAAAAAAAAAAAAAAGTTTGCAAAAGGTGTACTAGTATAAGCCTTACATATAGATAACCAGAAATTCGACAAACATGAAAATGTCACTTACTTTTTGTGAACATCTTGTATCTGAAAATTTTAAAAGCAGTATACATGATAAAAACCAGGCAGGTCAACACAGTGACTGCTAAACAGGCCACCATGAAAGAATGAGTATTCTGACTCCCTTCGTTTTCTCCCTCTTTTTTTTTCGTTTGGTCTCCTGGGTGAACTGTTGTGAACTTTTCTGTGGAAAAATGAGAAAAGCATTTGCAGCATTTCTTAAACACATAGAAAATCTATAAGAAAAACAAGGGCTATGTGGAAACTGCCTTGTTAGATAGCAGATTTCACACAGAGCATGAATATTCACTAATTTAAGATTCCTCCTAAAAATCATCAAATATTCTTCAATAAATTTAAAGATTATATACTGATTAATATAATCCATATATATATATATATATATATATATATATATATATATATATATATATATATATACATATATATATATATATATATATATATATACATATATATATATATATATATATATATATACATATATATATATATATACATATATATATATATACATATATATATATATATATATATATACATATATATATATACATATATGTATATATACATATATATATATATATATATATATATATATACATATATATATATATATATATATACATATATATATATATATATATATATATATATATATACATATATATATATATATACATATATATATATATATATATATATATATATATATATATATATATATATATATATATATATACATATATATATACAGGGTTCCCATGCCATGGAAGTGAAAATCTAAAAATTATTAGGGAATTTTAAAATTGAGATTTCAAATTTTGAAATACACAATTACTGTTCAAAAGACTGGTGTCTGAAAGAATTTTTCTTTTTCTTTTTTTTTAGGAAATTAATACTTTTAATCAGCAGGAATCCATTAAATTGATCAAACATTAAACAGATAGTATAATAAACCTGATAAAGATAGTTCAAATCAATGCTGTTACAGTATATATACAGTATATATAGGCTTAATTTGTAATTACAAATATGGGATATGAATGGAAATCCATGGTCAACAGGCATATGAACCCCATGACAGTATGTGTTGAACATATGTGTTGAAAAAAAAAGTAAAAAGTACAAACCAGAAGAGACACATTTTGCATTGTGGGTCTGGTTTCCAGGGAAGATTTCACCACCAGCACATCTAATTTCAGAAAATCAGTTATCACCTAATAAACAATCTCAAGGCATTATCTTTTTCAGAACTCCAATGAAATCTAGCTTTACTTTGTAATGGATTTACACGTGCTGTCCACAGCATCATTGTAAGTGTTGCCTGGACATGGCTCACAAAAGTAAGTATAATCAAAGGCACCTGCCAAAACAGCAAACAGAAAAAAGCAGCTGATGGATTTAAAATAGTACTTTTAACACATTAATGTCTCTTTGCCCTCATGCCCTTCACACTTTGACCATAAAAAGTCCCCAGGAAAGACCCACAGATATGATGAGCTCATAAATAACAATCATAATGGACACGTTTCATTCCATTTAATAATAATAATAATAATAATAATAATAATAATAATAATAATAATAATAACACTTTACCATTTCTCTTCAGCTGATGTCCTGGTTTGCATTTTTCCCTGGGCTTACAAATGTCACATTTATCATCAGAACATAAGTGATTATCTTTGCAGAAACATTTGTCCCTAGCCAAAACAGCTGTTGAACATTTCTCACACACACTGTCACTTTTCTCTGAGCATGGATCTCTGGGATACTGGCCTGTAAAATACAACAATTAATGACGTTCAAATCAAGTGTAACAAACATTTGACTTTCTCCAGAGGGTTCCACAAATGATGCCTCAGGTATCAATTATAACAGTGTTTAAACTTGAGTATAAATGTGTGCTAATAAAGCTGTAACTCGAATTATAGATAAAGAATATGTACAGCACTAACTTTTAGCATTCTACATGCATTAATCACAAACAGAGCATACATATGACAGTGTTCCTCCCAGTCTTGAGAAAATTATAATGATCTTACCTGAAGGACAGGCTTTACAACATCTACCTCTATAATCATACTCAGTGGTCCAGTCACAGTTTATAGCTAGACTCAAAATCCAGCTGCCACAAACACAGAGCAGCATTAACCAGAGCTTAGCAGTGTCCATTGTATCACAGTGGTAGATTGAGCATTGGTATCTATTCTCATTTCGCCTTTTATGACTGCTGTGACGTCATCCTGTGACATTTCTTCACACCCACAAGAAGAGGCGTGCAGCGCATGAAAGGGCCAAAACCAATGTGCCCAGAACTGAGAGTGAAAACATGCAAAGACGTGCAAGACGTAAGTTCTTATCATAATCTCACTGGACATGTTCTAAAGAATTTCTTTGGGAAGTATCTGTTTCGTGTAATTTTTTGGGAAAGAGGGAAGTACAATGTGAAACTTTACGCAGCTTATGGGGGAGGAAGAAATATATGCCCCTTGAATCTTTTCATCTTTTCCATTTAAGGACAACAATGTCTTTGATGTTGTTGATTGAAATGGAAACTGTGGCTGGATGTGACTATCCAGGAAATATTTATGAAAAACTCATCCACTGTTTCACAGATCATAAGGTTGTGGCTCATAGTTAATCCAGAAATGAAAATTCTGTCAACATTTACTCACCGTCGTGTTATTTCCGAACTTTCATTTTCTTTCTTTAGTAAAAGAGAAAAGAAAAAGTTTTGAAGTAACTTGTTTTTGTCCAATTTTCATTGTACACACTTAGGCTCTTTATGGGCATCTGTGGTTCCATGAAGAACCTTTAACATCCATGGAAACTTTCCATTGCACAAAGGTTCTTTATAGTGTAGATGTTCTTCATACTGGAAAAAAACAACAACAACATTCTTTTAAGATCTGTTCACTGAAAGGTTCTTTTGGAAACTTTTTATATGGACAAGAAAACTCTGACACATTTTTCCAAAATATCTTCTCTTGTGTTCCACAGAAGAAAAACAGTCATACACATTCTTAATTTGTATCACCAAGTGTGCTAGTAATCATGTGGCATCTTATCACATGAGTCCCCAATAGGGAACAGGTATGTACCAGTCTGGTAAAAGGACAACTTCTCCTTTAATATCAGCTAAATACACAAGTACTCACTACAGTTTAAGCAGGAATTGGCAGATGAAGTGACTCCAGTGGTGTCTCTACATTAGGGGTCAGTTGGACCAGGACCCACCAGATGGGCTGTAAAGGATGAAAATGTTGGGGAAGTTTGTGTGCCTCTGTGATGGCTGTGGCAACTGATTGTAAATTCATAAGTATACACAGCAATAACAATTTGTTTGAGGACTTTTGACACATCAGAGACAGTGACAGAGATCAGCAGAAGTGATGGAGAATGAGAAGAAGAGTAGAATCTATACACAACATGAGCTGGAATCAAATTCTCCAGCATCACAGCACCACATACACCAACCACTGATGCACACAGACCAACCACTAGCCCACTGCTTCATCAGAAATACTGACTTTCAAAGAATCTAGGAAACTTAACCAAACCACCATCTTCACCAGTGTGACAGGCATGTCAGAAGTATTCAAATACTGGCTGATATGCAACTTCTCCACCACCTACAAACTCTGCTATGGGTAATAAAAACATTGCTGTCACAGCGTTATCGAGGTCATCTATAGTGCGTAGTAAAAGAAAGGACCACAGCATCAGAAAGGATCTCTAAAACCTCCGTTGACAACATCTGTACCAGTCTGAGAAAATGTTAGAATCGGAAACAGTTTTTGCTTGCAATCTATAAGATTACTTAAAGCGAATGTGAAATAGCATTCACAACCCATTTTACTTTAGTAATGTGACATATTTCTGTTCGAAATAAGATATCAGTGAGAACAAATGGATTCAGTTTGATCATGAAAAATGGGATTTGCACCAGTCCACCTGCTCCTCTGATGTCACAAACCCCACGCAGGCTATTAGATTACAGGTATTACAGGCTGTTACCAATAGCCAAACAGCTACTGATCACACGTTCAGAGTCACAAAAGAAAAAAAAAAAAAAAAAAGCTAGAAAACAACATTTGTTAAAATTTGGTAAGAATGTTAAAATTCTTGAAAAAGTTAAAAATCTTGAAAACAACAACAACAACTCTGGCAATACAGAATACAGGGGGGGAAAATACTAATACATGGCCTTTTGTGGTTTCCACTGCTGATTTGCTCCATTGCCATTTTCTCTGTTACGTCGGTGGAATTATACTATTTTCTTTTCTTTTGCTTGACCTGTAATTAAAGAAATAGTAATAATTTAATTTATTTTAACAAAGACTATTGCTACGAACATCTTTGCTCACTGAAAGTTGATTAATGCTTTAAAATCTTTCAGTTCTTGTTTTGTGTATATGAGAGAGAACAGACTAAATCGTGCTCAGATTTGCATGTCAGCTATGACCTTTCATTCAAAGATAAACACGCACCCACAAATATCAACTCCTCACATCTCACGCCGCTATACTGATAGTGCTAAATCCATCCATCTTTTACAAAGTCATGAACATTGTTATAGTTTGCATATGCATCTTAAATTTTGTGATGCAGATTTCATAGGAAAAAACCTGAGATTTTAAGGTCTTGCACATGGATAGGAGTGGACAAGATGAGGAAAATGTGCACTGTTGTCAAGTCAAGTCACCTTTATTTATATAGGGCTTTATACAATACAGATTGTGTCAAAGCATCTTTGCAGTGTTAAAAAGGAAAATAGTGTTTCGATGATGCAAGAGGACAATAAAGCATTAAATACTAAAAAGGTATACCATTAAATACCAGGCCCAGTCGGGGGGCCAGTTCTCCTCTGGCCACATGAAACCAGCATGGTGTGGTTTAATTCCAGGCTGCAACACAAGTCAGAGGACTCGTCTTGTTCTTGTAGCCTTTGCTGGGGAATAGACCCATTGGCCAACAAGGTCTTTGCAGGGGATCTGTCTCTAGGGCTCATCTAGTTGACATGGTCTCTAGGTGCTGATCCACCATCTGGTCTGGATACAGACTGGATCTGCATGGTTACGGTGACCTCGGAATAAGAATGAAACAGACTAATATTGGCATAGATGCTATTCTTATTACGATGTAATGAGTGCATCGGGTGTTATGAGAAGTGTTCCTGGTTCTGGTTGACCTAATTAATCCAGCCTAATAATCCTATACCCGGATTTGAATTATAGAAATCTGATATGTGTAAAAGAGATGGGTCTTTAATGTAGATTTAAACTGACAGAGTGTGTTGGCTCAACAATGGATCCTCCGTAGTGAATGGATGCCGTCAGAACGAGAGTTCAAACAGCTGATAAAATTATATCACAATCATACACAAATAATCCACATGACTCAGTCCATCTATTAAAGTTCTGTGAAGTGAAAAGCTGTGCATTTTTAAGAAACAAGTCCAAAGAAACAAATATATTCACTGAATATAATATAATATAATATAAAATGTAATAAAGTGACAAATGTGTATAAGGTGTATATATGTTTGATCACTGAGTAGGAATCCTTTGAATATTGTGTTTGTTTGTTTTGCGTAGTTAAAAAAGACCTCTGGTCTTTCCTGACATTACTGAACTTACTGTTATAAAGCCAATCTTTACAAAGAGATTCAATATGCAAAAAAAAAAAAAAAAAAAAAAAACCAAGACTGAAATCTACCTCTGCAGCTCTTCATTTGATCTGAAACTCATAAAAAATAGAGCTATGTTGCTTTAAAATCAGTATAGGGTCTGCCATAGTATGCCTTTACCGGCTGACAAGCAGCAAATTAGGCTGAGGGTTGATCTGAAAATATCAGTGATAATTAAGTGGTATTGGCTTCTGAATTGAATGTCTATTGTGATAAAAGTTATTGCGTGAAAAAAAAACTCAAAACAAAATGCAGATGATGATGTCATAAAAAGGTGGTCTGTGTGGTGGAACAGACGTCTTGTAAGTGTCATGTGCACAAGTCTCTTGCGCAAAGGATATACCCAGCAGAGCTGTTGCCATTTCAGTGCAGCTGCCTGAAATGAGGTTAATGTCACATGAGTGTACTTCTAACTATGACACATTCACACTCTGTTTTTTTTTTTTTTTTTTCTCGGTTGTGTAAGCTATTAAAATTGATGAGCCAACGTATGTCATATCCAGTGTGGTCCCACTGTGCATCACAGAGTTCACGTTACCATATATTGACATACTCATGAATTATACACGTAGCAGTTCAGTTGAAGCGTGAAAAACATACTAAATATGTATTTTTTGTTTTTGTTTAACGTACACAAAAAGCTGCAAGCTTTAATACATACAATAAGAATGTTAAAACATACAATAATATAAAATTATTATATTAAAAATATCATTTAATGTGATGATGTTTTTTTATAATGGTTTTATATATGCATTTTACAGAAACATATAGCCATTCATAGAAATGTGATTTAAAATACTGTTATAAACAAAACAGTAAGTGAAATATCTATCTCACTTACACTAAATCAGTCAAATAAAAAAACATGAATTCAAATTAAAATACAATAATTTGACAGAATAACATTTCCACTGCTGTAAAATAGACAAAAAAAAAACAACAACAACAAAAAACTTTGCACTATAGAAAAATCATAATACTAACTCTTGAATTTTGTTTGAAATATTCCTTCCATGTCTATCCATGTCCACATTCAAATCCATTCTGCATTTTGCAAAACCTTTCCAAAAAGACAAAGTCCATTTCATAGAATGGGTCTGTAAGTTCTTGTTTAGAATCAAGGTTTAAATTTGACGGTGCAAATCAATAAAGATAATCTAAATGCATAGTTTCAGCTAATTTTCAACTGTAGTCAAATGAATGATTGGTTGTTATATTGCATCAGCCTACTCTCTGTTACAAGAAGTCAACTGAAAAACGTGAGGGGAACTCTGATCTTCATGGCAGTACGGCTCTTTGACAAGAAGGCAAAGGATGTGGTTCCTTTACTTGAACAACAGATGAAGTAAGGAAATGAACACGTTCCAAGATTACTGAGCTCTCAGACCACTAATGCAACAAGATTGCATAAAAAAATGTTCTGTTGGTCATGCACGCATGGCAGAGCACCAGTTATCTGGGCAGAAAACTGATTTTAGATAAAAAATAAAAACAAACAGCTCAGGCTTACAGCTAAGGTCAGGAAGTAGTGCAATTTTTGTCTGCACATCTTGTTCTTGACATCTGCAGCTGTGTGGCCCTGCAGAGGGTGCTGCTACGTCAAATAGAAGAGAGGAAATGAAAATATATCAGATTCATTTAGCTACTACGAACATACTTCTATGAAATTCATGTGGAAAAGTACTTTCTATAGGCTACAGTATTTCACATGCTCTCTACCCTCATTTTTTCTGAAATTCATGGATTGAGCTGGTCTGTCAGGGGCTTTTGTGGTTAACAAACCTGACTTCTCATTTCAGATTCTCATGCGGTACATCTCATTGGTATATTTGTCCAAAATTAATCTTTCAGTAATTGATAAAGGTTCAGTCCTCACAAGTCTTATCTAAGCAGTCAAACTCTAGTTTTTCTTTAGCACAAAACCAGGTAAGCCAATGCAAGATTTAAATTAAACTGTTAACAGCCTTGTGGCTTCATAAGAGGAAGGTGCATAACGGCATTTAGCTTCAAGGGCTGGATCATGAGTACTTGTGCGTGGATGGAAATTTTGAAGAAGTTCAACCGAAAGCTGTCGCCTCCCCAGAACCTCAGCGTGTTTTGCGTTTCTAGAGACAGAGGCAGGGGACGTTGTCGACTATCGGAAGAAACATAAACGTAGGAGGGGACAATACCAGCTCTGACGTTGCTAAGTGCACTTGAAATGCAAAGATCCATATGATGAAAATGCATGATTTAAATGTAGGTCTTAGTTTTGAGTTTTGAGACCAGAACGTTGACACCAAAGTTAATGCAATAATAATAATAATAATAATAATAATAATAATAAAAAACAGAAAAATAACAGATATCATTAAAAATAAAAGGAAAAATATACCAAATTTAATATAATAACAACAATGAAAATAACCTGATATTTATACTAGAGAATATTAACAATATTTTAGATTTAGTCCTTTATTTTAAGTTGTAAATTAGACATCATATAATCAGACACATTGCACAGAATGACAACAAACATAAAATAAAATATTACAAATATTACTGCCTACAAAAATCAAAAATGTCACTGGTTTATGCAACCCATTTATTTCCATTTCACAGAAACAACATTAAATCTTTATAACTAGGCTATACGCACAAAAACAAAAAACAAAAAGATTCTCAGACGTTGTCCTTATAGCCCACCTAAATATGGGAAACTCAGTTAATTTGTCATATTTCTCTCAGGAATGCATGAGTCACTACAAGGCATGTCTGTGCTAAACAACTGTGGTGACATGGAAATGACTCTATAAGGTTACGGCAACCATCGAGCTACCTACAGCTGTCGCGACTGAAGTTCAGGCGATGTGAAGTTTGCGTTTCAAATTCACTAATCGGCAGATTTCAAAGTAGATCTATCTCAAAGTAATGAACTGAAATCAATTCATGGCTTATATTAAATTAACCATCTGAATTCAAATGGATGAGCATTTACACTACAAATGCAATGAGTTTGAACACCTTCACATGTGGACGAATCTCAATTTGTTTTGGACCCCGAATGTTTCAAACCGGTTGCCCGAAACAGATATAAACGGGGTCTTAAACAACCCCTAATGTAAGTTACTTTAGACTCTGTTTACAATCATTCTCACAACATCCACTGAAGCACATTAAAAATATTAATGATAATAATGAAATATTAATAATTAATTATATAAAAAGTTTCTTCTACAATGTTAAGACAATTACAATTAAGCATTGATTATTGTTGTTATTTAAAGAGATAGTTCACCCAAAAATTACAATTCTGTCATCAGTTACTCACCCTCAAGTTGTTTCAAAAAAAAGTTTCTCTCTTCTATTGAACACAAAAGAAGATATGTTGAAGAATGTTGGTAACCAAACAGTTGATGGCAGCCATTGACTTCCATATTATGGAAAAAAAATACAGTCGGTCATTGGCTGCTGTCACATGTTTGTTTACCAACATTCTTCAAAATATCTTCTTTTGTGTTCAACAGAAGAAAGAAACTCATACAGGTTTGGAACAACATGAAGGTGAGTAAATGATGAGTGAATTTTCATTTTTAGGTGAACTATCCCTTGAAAATTCAAAAGTTAACAGAATTTTAACTAGTTATATAACAACTAATACTGCATGCATACAAAATATTCCACAAAAAGAAACACTGAGGCCATTAACAACTGTGTTAGACAAGCAAAGACAGGCATTTTTCCCCAGATTCTTCAACAGGTGTTCTGCATACACTTTCTAGAGAAAATAAATGTAAGAAGAATGAATAGAGAGTAGCCACACACACACACACACACACACACACACACACACACACACACACGTGGTCGTATGGTAAAGTAAGGGTACTCCACCTTTTCGAAAATCCACTTTTTTGTGGTTATGAATACAGTGGGTGACTTTACACTTGTGGTACAGGAGTCCAGCCAGAAGAAGAACACCAGCACATGCCATAACCAGCCCTAGAATGAAATATGATTTAAATCTTAGCAAGAAAGTTACAAATTGTAACTGATTACTAAACCTGGAAGCAATAAAGGAAGATTACACAAGCTGTAGAAGCTGCCTTTTTTTGTGTTGTTGGAAGAGGAGCCTGTAGTTCTTGAAGTGGCCGTAGAAGAGATTATGGTTGTCTGAAATGGGGTAGTGCGGGCTTTGGGAGCTTCTGTCACCTCTTCCGAGGCATCTTTGCAAACAGCATCAGAAGTGCTGGTGCCTTGGATCGCAATCCCACTTTTACACCTACAGAACAAAAAATTAAAGCAGTTCTCTTCATGAAATAATCATAAAGGTATAATTCAGTCAAAAATGACAATTCTGTCATCACTTACTCATGCCAATGTCATTACAAACCTGTATGACTTTTCTTCTGCATAACACAAATTTTGATAAATGTCAGTATTTTTCTTGCCCATACAATGAAAGTTTCATTTTATGTACAAAAATAGCTGAAACATTCTTCAAAATATCTTCTTTGGTTCTCCAAAGGGGGGAAAAAATCATACAATGGAATGGCACGAGGAAGAGTAAATGATGACAATATTTAAATTTTTGACTAAACTACCTCTTTGTAGTGTCAGTGCTGAATATTCAGACTTGCACAAGAGGGCGCTGAGTAAACATTGAAATAAAGCCGCTGAGATGATTAGTATGCTTCAGGGTCATCACTGAAATTCATTGAACTTTTACAGGGGAATTTTTAGGCTCCCCCTCAATGAGTCGGCTATGACATTTAAATAGGGTCCCCTTCGCATCTCTAGGTTCAGGGACATCGTTCCTGGTTATCTCCCCTTGACAACAGCCCTTTTAATCGACATATGCATGAGGCTATAATGTATATCCTTTGAAATTAACTCTTTTTTTGCTATTCATAAAAACTTACTCTCTCCATTTTTTACAATTCGAGTTGTCTTTGTCTGTGAAGAAGCCATCTTGACATTTTTTGCATTGTCCTAGAAGAGAGACACAGTCCAGGTTTCATGAGATGCTCTTTAGTTATTTGATGTGATTCAGTAAGGCAGGATTTAATATGTGTACCTCTAGCATCTGTTCCAGAACCTTTTTCACAAACGCAAATCTCTTCTTTTCCCTGATCAATGGGCGTAAAGCCTGATATACATTTGCATACAGTGTTACTGGTAGGTGTGCAAGAACTGAATACCATACTACCTGAGGGGGGAAAAACTATGTAAGTTATTGATAAAAACAGAAATAATGTTTTTGTCTCTGATTTTGCCTTCTTTTGTACTCATCCAATGATGTAAGTTAGATGTTGCATATTCAGCGATTTACAGTATCTTACAACATTACATACCTTATACGGTAACATTCTCAGTTACTAAATCTATCGATCTAAAATAAGACAGTGGCACTTACCTTTTTTACATTTGCTGCAGTTCTGACAGTAATAAAGACTTTCACTTGTAGGGCTGTATTGGTTTTGTGGACAGACCTCACAAATTTTCGTTTTATAATTGAGCCTTTGACCTACAATTAACAGATATCTTTAATGAGGTGTTATGTGAACAATATTCATTTAAACCCAACAGTAAATCCCAAATCCAGATATTTAACAATAATCACACATACCTGGTGGACAAGACGCACTTTCATTTGGGTGAAGTAACAGTAAACACAGAAGAGTTGAGAGGACTTTCATGTAGCAAAACATGACAACAGTAACACTGTCGTAGAGAGCTGGAACTGTGCGTAACTCTCAAATGAGAGGAAATAGCGACTGAAACCTCTACCCAACAGACATTGTGACGTTTACCCCCAACCGTGTATAAAAAAGTTACTTCCCCCACAGTGTTCCACTTAACGCCACATTAACTGTGGAAAAAACAAAAACATGTAGGATTGTACAGTTGTGTTTTCTTTAGTTGATAATGTCAAAATCTTTTAAACAAAGTTAAATGAAAATATATCTAATAAAAAGCCATTAACTTTATCTGTTGAATTTGATTGCTCTGAATCTGATTGCGCATGTCGAATGGTTACAAAATAAAATGTGAAATAAAAATGCACTAAATTTAAGACATTTACATTTAAAATAGAAATCTGAAGGATTGACATTGCATATATATTTATAGCAGTTTTACCAATCTTCCTGGTTTAATTATCTGTTTCTAACATACACCACAATTGCCTCAAAATAATTTTGTATCACTTCTCTTTTTTTTCACTTTATTTGTTTATTTTTTAATTTTTTTCTGAAACAGAAAAGGAAATTAAATCCAATTACTCAGGCTTCAGGCTGTCTTTAAATAGCTTATTTGCTGTATTAGTATAATCAAAATTGATATTTTCTCACTTCAACACTAATTTTCTAGGCTCTGAATTTAAATGTTCTCACGATAGTACTTGATTTATTGATTTTAATTATTATCTTAGCGTACAGCCATTTAATATTTCCAACATGCCAAATTCATTGTAATAACTGAGATTTATCTGATGGTATTAATTTAGTTCTTTCCAAACATTTTCAAGATGCTCTTTGTCTGCTAAAATTTATGGGGGGAAAAAAGATGAAATGAAAGTGACTTGTTGTCACTTTCATTTCATCTTTTTTCCCCCCGTAAATTTTAGCAGACAAAGCATCTCAGTTTACATTCATTCTTGAAAACATCAGGTCTGGTATGAATTTATTGGATTGATCTTGATGAAGTAATCAAATTAAATGACACACTCAAATGTAACATGCAAAGTTGCTCTCTCTATGCATGACTCAGACATGTTTTGCATAGGAAAAATCAACTCTTATGTAGCAGTACTGAAAACAGGTAGGTCTGACACATTTAGAGCAAAATAGTTGAGGTTCCTTGGTTTACTGGTCTGCTGTTTACAGGAAAAAAGGGGGTATGTTAGACATGTGCGGAGAATAAGCCTATTCTGTTTTACTCTTTATCAACAGTTGAGAAATAATGAATGAATTAGGATAATAGTACAGAAAACAAATAATAAAAAATTGCAGATAATGGAGTGGGCAAAGCAACACCAAAAACAAAAACATTGAAATGTGTTCCTGGAATTGGAAAATGATTCTGTAAAAAGAAAGATAACTGCAATGAACTGCATCTTTCTCTTTGCAGAAATAAGAGCAGAGCTTCCATTTACCATGACATAGTGCAGATTTGATCAAAGCTTCTTCCGGTCGTCAAACAGAGGTGTCTGTGATCCTGTATGAGAATTTAAAAAGTCCTTACAACTATGTAGAGAGTTATGACAGCAAAAAAAAAATTAAAATAAAAAATAAAAAAGATGAAAGAAAGAAAGAAAGAAAGATCCGAAAAGTGGATCAATTTCTACTAAACTGGGTGTTTTCCCAACAAAATGACTGCTGCACTAATGTGCTCTTTACTAGACAGTTTACTCAGCTTTGAAGATAAAAATAGAAAATGAAAAAGAGGTGATGGTGGGGAATGACACATTAGATGGAGCGCGCTCTCTCAGTTGACCTATTTCTGCTCAGTTTCTTTTTTTTTTTTTTTTTAACTTTCTGCTTATCAGTTCTTTGTTTTTTAACAAAAAAGAAGTGTTAAAACAAAAATCTTAAAGGTGACATATCATGAAAATCTGACTTTTTCCATGTTTAAGTGCTATAATCGTGTCCCCGGTGCATCTACCAACCCAGGAAACATGAAAAAGATTAAACCAGTAATTTTTTTTGGTAATCCTTTCTCTGCAAGCTCCGCAAACAACTTATTGATCATGAGCCCAACATCCCAGCAAGGCAGGAAAACATTGTCTATCTGAGGGAAGATGTCTTTCATTATTGTAAGTTAATGCTGTTAAATAGAGATATAAAAAAAAAAAAAAAATTAGAAAATCAAGCATACTGATTAAGCTCTCAGAGAGTCTAAAGAACACTCTTTGGTAAAATAAAGCAAATAATACCTATAATAATAAACCTTCTCTTACAGGTGCATGAGCTGCAAATCAAGACTTTCCACTCTTTAAACTCTCCATCCCTTGTGCCCAGGTTGTGTAGGAAAGAGCAGTTTGGACTTGACGCTTTCACTATAACTATATATCCATCCAACATTCATTTTTCTTTTTTGAAAAAATAATTAAATCAGGAATTTCATCCTGAATAAAAAGAGAAATAATTTATCTTATTTCGATGCTGAGATTGAACCTTAGCTGATTGGCATGTCACCATATTCTAATTTGTTGAGATAGTGAATTGGTGGGTTTTTGTTAAATGTGAGACAAAATCATCACAATTAAAAGAACCAAAGACTTAAACTACTTCAGTCTGTGTGCACTGAATTTATTTAATACACGAGTTTCACAATTTGAGTTGAATTACTGAAATAAATGAACTTTTCCACGACGATCTAATTTATTGAGATGCACCTGTATATTTTAAATAAATATTTGAAAAGTAGCAAAAGAGATTATGATGGAACTGTGCCGCTTTTAATCTGATAATAAAAAGAAAACTCTGAAATTTGTTTATTTTCACAAAAAATGAGACACGTGAAGATAAAAATACCTGAAGCTGAAGAAACACCCAAATAGCTGCTCATTTTTATGGTGAATCACTTATTTAATAGACGGTCACACTCCCCCAGGCCGACAGATGGCGATGATGTTACCGCGGTTATTTTCAAACCTCCAGCTGAGCATCACATCACTCTGCGAAGAAGACAGCGCTTCAGCTTTGTTTACTTTAAAGATGGATGCTCAGTTACATATATTTTCTGAAAGCACTGGCTATCTAGTTTAAAACCAGACACTAGAATGTAAGATAGCATGGAGGAATCGTGGGATTTTGAATTCTTGTCTCGTATGGTCGACAGTCTGGTTTCCTTTCTGTCCGAATTTGTGGACGACTGGCTGGCCAACGACATGAGAGTTGTAGTGTTTAAGATACTGTTCAGCTGGCTCATCATCAGTCTCGTAGCCATCCACTTTGCCTGGAAACTGTACGGGAACACTGTCAACGACATGTACTACAGACAGGGTGAGTGTTTGCAAGGGTGCTGCACATAATCAATAAGAATTCCTATAAAACGACAACTGAGTGCAATTTTGCGACTGTGTATACCTGTATCTTGCGCTATTTAAAAGGCAGTAATTAAATATGCTTATGATAATTCTTCAGGGACTGGAGGACAGAACGGCGGGACTCCTGACGCTGCGCCTCACCTGAGCGGATGGTGACTAACCAGCCTTTCTAATGTTCATGTACGATTCAGTCAGTGTGAATCAGCCACGTGACAAATGAACAAAAGAAAATTTAATTTATCGTTGCTTACTGATTTCCTAATTCTAACTCTGAATATGGCCACATAATGCGTGTGTGGACGAGTTAAAAAATGATTTAATGAGTGTCTGGACGATTCACTGATGAATCGAATTGTTCTGAGTGAACAACTCACTGATTCGCTCTTTTGTGCATTTTGTAATGAGATAGCCCTATATGATTCCAATGTTAAGTTTGCTTGGTTTTAGTGTTAGGAGCTTAATGAAGGCTGCCGTTATACCACATCATATGAATGTTATGCCGGTAGCACATTCTGATGAGTTATTTCACTGACAAGTAGGTCTACCTAGATTTTTAACACATCTCACACTATGGTACTCCATCTGACGGCTTCTCTTGTGCCTCACAACACATGCTACCCATGTTTAACTTAAAATATGGCTGTTTTAGGAAGTACATCTTGAGCAGGTAGTACAGAATTTCAGAACATTGGAAACTTTTGAGTGAGCTGATAGCATTTGAAGTGTACAGAGGATAGGCAGAAAAGAACTTAAATTGTAATAAAAAGTACTTTTAATAAAGCATTATCGAAATCGTATAAAATTATAATCACATAATTTATGCATAACCCTTTAAACACTACTGTTTCATTGTCAAGTCTAACATTTTCATTTTTCCTAGGGAAAGTGCCGCTGGTGATCCCATGAAAACCCACCGTGAGTGATATACCTGCAACTGGACTAAGAGCACAGATGCATGAGATGGAGAAAGGCATTTACATTCCTTCAAGAAGACTAAATAATCATAACTTGTGCCACTGAATCGTTTTACTTGTGAAGATGTTTGTGATGGAATGTGGTGCAAAGCTCAAGGTCCAAACACATAAATATATGCTCTAAAATATCTGACTGAATGGTGCTGTGCACTGGAAAGAGAGCATTCAAGGAGCTTGCTGTGATATATAGCAGCTCTTGAGTTTTTAGAATGCTTTAGTTTATTTGGATTGAATTCTGGAAGCTAGTACATAGCAAAATTGAACCATTTTCACAGAGTATCATTTGACCAAAACTGACAAGAATACTAGTCAAAATGAAGGTCCCAAATGTTCACATAGTCATCTGCTATGTATGTAGAAATCAAACATTTAATTTCAGTGATGTAAGAAAATAGACTTGACTGTACAGAGATAAAGACATCAAGTGTGCCTCTTTCCGTTGTCCAAGAGGTTACTGCTGTCTTTTTGCAGTGCTAATAATAAATACAATTTGTATCTGATTGTGTATTAGTTTTCTGTTATTTATTTCATAAGTAAATTGTATTTCAGTCAGTGTATAACAATACGCATTGAAAAGCACCTTTCTTTGGTTCAGGACCAAGCAGGAGTCATCCATGACAAGAAAAAAAAAAAACATTAGTGGTTAAAATAAGTGATATTAATTATTCCTCCATAATTTTGTTGCTTCCAAACACAAAACAACCTAGAGTCAAATTATTGGAAGTCTCTTTGGGCTGATGGTGGCAGCAGCATAACATGCACATCCATCACATTGGTTCCTGTCAGTCCAGGCATGAGTAACCGTCGTCCTTCAGAGCTGTGAGAAAAATGTGAACGAATCATTATTGGTGAGAAAGCCATCGATGTCCAGACCTTGAGATGTGGCCTCTTCCATCAGTTCCCCGTCAGTGACGGCACCAGCTGCCTCAGTGGGGCCATCCTGTCCATCGGTTCCTCCACTGAGGAACCCTGCACCACCCCTTACTTCATCACTACTCAGCTTGAGCCCCATCCGCAGAGCCAACTCCTGGTTCCTCCCTCCCCTGCCCATTCCTGTCAGCTGCACAGCCAGAAGACAGGTTGCACCCCAGCCTTCCTTCCTCTCCTCTACGAGCACATTCATGGTGCGACACAAGTCCCAGCTTTCTACCCCAACCTCTGGTCCAAGCTGAAGGATCTCTGCAGCGAGTTCTGGAGGAGGTTCCTTTTCTGGGGAGCACGCAAAACGCGAGAGCAGCCCATATAGTCGTGAAATGGAGCGAACGTCACCACATACTCCTGGAGACAGAATGACGGGTTGAAGTCCTAATTCAACAGCCTTACGGTTTGCACATTCAAGAGCAATTGTGTTTGAGCCAATTACAACATTTAAAACATGGTCTTTGACGACTTCTGGCTGTTCTTGCATCTGTGACCCATAATGGGGTCTAAGCTCCTCTTTAACAGAGGAAGGAAGAGAGTCAGAGAGCTTATAACGATCCAAGATATTCCACACCTCCTCTGGCTTGGAGTCACTCCTGACTGTTGGACCGCTGGCTATCAAATCCAGAGGATCTCCAATAACATCTGACAGAATCAATGCCACTACCTTAAAGAGAATGCAATGTCAGAGTAAATATTATGCTCAAGTAACACCATCGGGTATTGTTTATAAAACAGTTTTGCATGTCTTCTTTTTTTTGGATATGTAATAGTGTTACCTGGGCTGGGTTGGCACATTGGGCAAGGCCTCCACCCTTCAACAATGACAGGGCTCGTCTTACTGTATTTAACTCTTGAACTGTGGCCCCTGCTGCTGCGAGTTTTCGTGTCACATCCTGTTTTTCCTGCAAGGACATGGGTGGGGCTGGAGCAGGTAAAAGAGCAGAACCACCACTTGTACGTAGATGCATGTAAAGTAAAAACATGAACATTTCAAGATCTTTCAGAAAATACACTATACCTCAAATGCTTTTGTTTTGTTTTTTTTGAAAGAAGATTTTATTCAGCAAAGATGGAATAAACTGATCAAAAGTGACAAAGACATTTATAATGTTTACAAAAGAATGTTACTATTTTCATCTGAGAATCCTGAAAAAAATGCATCACAGTTTCTACAAAAATATTAAGCAGTCTTTTGTTGTATTTTTGATCAAATAAATGTAGCATTGGTGAGCTGACTTCTTTCAAAAACATTAAAACATCCCAAACTTTTGAGCCGTAGTGCACATTGTCAAAGGAAAACTCATTTTATATGAAGAAAATAAGTTACAGTACCACAGATGAGCACGAGCAGCAAATCTCTCTCTGTCAGACCACTGGCCAGTTCTTGAATACACTCTGCTGACTTCTGGGCATCTGCATCCGGTAAATTGTTCTTTGCTCCTTCCATCACTGTAATTCTGCTGCTATTCTCAAGGAGCATCTTCCTGACCAGACATAGAGAGTTTTTCAGTAACATCCAGACTGTACTGTATGCAACTAAATACAAAATGAAAAACCTTGCTAAAAACTTGGAAGCCAGTTTGACATCAGGGCTACATGACTATATATTATATTTTACATGAAACCTATTTGTAGGATCAGTGAATTTTTCTTTCATTGTGATATTTTCATGACAATTAAGGAATTCCACCCCTAATTCTTCTGCAAAAATTGATGATAGATAGATAGATAGATAGATAGAACAGCATAAAGTAGGTAAACTAAATACTTAAAACAATACAATTTGAACAAATCATTAATAATAAAACAATTTCGTCACATTACAGTAATGAGAATGTTTCACATTTACATTATTACATTTTCTGGGCAACCACTGACCAACTAGTCAAAATCCCAGTTTATTGCAGAAATAAATTGCTCATTAAACAGAGACGCGTTAAAATATGTAATTAAAAACGCATTAAAATACTTACTTTTTTCTATGATTGCGTAGTGTTTTCTGGATACCATTAGGTACACTGACCACCCCTTTAATTAGATGGTCTCCTACAATCCTCTCCTCTTCTGCTGCCATCCCCAGCACAGCCTTTCCAAAGCCCACCAGATAAAGGTTATTGGTAAGTGTGAAACTCCGTCCACCCACAAGTAGTTTGTCTCCTTGTCGCTCCAGACTCCTGCAGACCACTATGTCCAGCTGCACACCTTCAGCCACTGCAGAAAACACAGCCCGGGTTCGAGTATCTAATGACGACATACTGCGAGAGCACAATGATGCTAATCTCACCCGCAGTGGGTGCTGCAGGTGAAGAGAACGTGAGAGAGCAAGAATCTGAGCCATAAACCAATCAAACTATCCACATCAGATGAAGAGAGCCACTTAATACCTGAGGGGAGAAAGAGATATAAAACATAGATTAATATCACTGAAAAACATCGCTGACAAACAAACGTCTTATGTTTGAATTATAAGAAACCAGTAATTGAAGCGTTCCTCACATCAGTATAACACACTGACAAAACAGCTTGAAAATTACAGCTTTAATGTTACGCAAATTCACTCTGGTGATGTCTAATCTCCTCTGTTTCATAACTTAAAAAAGCATTTTGGTCTGATGTGAACAGATGTAGATATACAGCAGGGTCACCAAATCTAACAGGGTAACATTAGAGGTTACCAAAATACATTACTCCCACTATTTCACTCACAATGGCGCATTGCCATGGATTTGAAGACTCTAAAATATTTTCTAAAATATTTCATATTTTCATTGACCCAAAAATATTTAATGTTTTCAATATTTACTCAAAATATTGGTACATTTTGGGACTGAGGCAAACTTCTGATAATTTCCCAAACTGGGACCGTGGGACAGTAATTAACTGATGCAGATGAAATCACTATCACTAATTATATCATAAAATGTGTGTTCTGTGTTACATTTTTTAGATTGTTATATTGTGTTATTGTGTATAATTTAATTTATATTATTTATCATATTAATTGAATATTGCAATCAGCAATAATGCAATCTTTAAATGACTTGGGCTGCATAGGCTATGCAGATTAAAATGCTTAAAGTAGACTAAATTTAAAAAAATCGAAAGTCTGAAAAAACTTATTTACAAGACAGCCACAACTAAATGACCAATTGTAGTCAACTAGAAACAAAGTGAATACATAATACACATATTCTATCATAACAACAGTGCCCTTGAGATCCCTTTTCAAACACCATCCTTACAGAGACTTCGAGTTTATGAGAACGTACCTGCACACTGTTCCTGGCAATTCTGAAGCTCTTTTAAGAGCTGACAAAACCATTTGAGAACTGCATTACACTACAGCCTGTGTACTGAGTGAGTAATGATTGACTAATTGTTGACCATAGGGCAGAGAGAAGTTTTCGAGCTAGCCATTTACAAGATGTTTGTGGATTCATCAAGAGTTAATCCCAAAACAGTAGGAGGCGGTACCACAACAGCCTTGTGACACTTAGTTAAAGTCCAGTAATGGGGGTGGTCAGTGTTTACTCATCTATGGATGTACCACCCTTACAGACTGCATTGAAAACACACACATTTTCCTCACAAATGACATCAAAGGATTATTTTTACCTAAATTTTTCCTCAATACTCCAACTTCTGGTCACTTCAATAGTTAATTTACCGTATTCTACACAAAAACATGTATTATCACGTAGGAACTTTAACTTACTTATTTTGTTTATCATTGACAGTGCTTCTATGTTAACCAGCATATAACTGCGAAAAGTGGTCATCTATTACATTTACTTAATAGAAATTTGGAAATTCGAGTTGAATGAAACACAACATACGCTACTTCAACACTACAATGTTAATATGCTTTCTGCAAAAAGACTTTGTTCTAATGAAGCAATGACGTATTTTCTTCAGAAGGTGGCGGTATTCAATAAATCAGCTAATATAAACTAAAACCATGACATATTTTTGTAACATTAATAACACGTGAAAATGCACACCAAAGTATGGAGCTACAAATTTAGTCATATTTCACAGTTAGCCTATTTCTGTGTCACTAAAACAGCGGAGGTAACAGTTTCCTGTTATCAGTGTCTCCCAGCTCCATCTGTTACTCACACCCATGAGGAGAAGAGTACAGTAACAATCACAAGCCCTCATTTACAAGTGCCAAACAACTTCACAATCACTTTCATTGTGCAGGACACGGGTAAACTCAAGAACGTGTCCGTTTTCATGACTAAAAACCTACATTGTGTTTCTATTATATTCATGGATGATCCACAGAAGGTATATGAGTCAGAAATGATACCCTCAAAGGAAAAAAGTCCACCCAAAAATGAAAATTCTGTATCATTTACTCCTCATGTCATTCCAAACCTGTATTGCACTTCTGTCTTCATGTGGAAAAAGGATATTTTAAAGACTTTTGGTAACCAAACACTTTTGGGTCTTTTATATTGACTTCTATGGAATTTTATTGTCTATTTGCTTACCAAAATTCTTCAGAATATCTTCTTTTGTGTTCCATGTCATGAGAATGACATGAGGAGGAGTAGAATTAGACTATCCATTGAAAAGGAATCAACAGTCATTGCTTCAGTCAGCAAGAGGAAATTAATCTTCTAAACGTTGTTTAAGGTAATTTGTCGTTTTATAATGTTTTATAAAATTCACTAGCATATTTTTTTAAACATGCAACCAAAATTTGATGGACACCTGTAAAGCTTCACAGGCACAGAGCTAGTTGACGGTGCTGTTCTCTTTTGTTTGCATTGCAGTTCTGTCATGTTTGTTTGTTGTACTGTCTATTGCAGCACTTTTTTTGTGTTGTCATGGATAATTGATGTACAGAAGGCTACGTAATTCTCAGGTGGCTGCAGATAGCAGATGGGAAGAGGTCACTTTGCTGGCTGATATTTCCATTCTGCAGCACCAGTGACCCTCTATCATTCTCTATGCGTAGACTCCCCTCACATCTCTTTCGTCTCTCCCATCCTCATGACAATCATATGCTCCCTTATTTTATAAAGGGCTCATATTTGTCTACTGTGTTGGGTATCAAGCCATTGGACGTTTTCCATCAGTGATCACATTCACCTGAGGCATGAGAGGAATGCAATGAGAGGATTATGGACTGGAACGACAACCGTACAGATATGATAGCAGGTGATTTTCAGCGCATACTAAGAAAGACTGCGATTTATGAATACTCAGCAATAAGGAACATCATTTGCATGACTAGAGGGTATCTGGCATCAGTACAGGGGACAAGCTTAACTCTCTGAGGTGGCTGAACTCTCACTTTCAGTAAGTGACTAAGATGAATCACTTTACTGTGTGCAATTAGATCTTCTCACTTTTTCATTAAAGCCAATATGGGGAATAATGGTAAATGGAGAAGATGGAAACAGAATTAGCAGGCTCGAATACTTTATCATATTCCGTTGCACATTCATCGCCGAGGTTTTTCCCCGATTGTACCATCGCTCTTGTTATTCCATTAGAGCAAAAACAAAGAGAAATCACTCTTTCTCATAACCGTATTTGGCTCGTGAGTGGCCATCTTACTGCCTTTGTGCTTTAAATATCCTGAAGCTTCTGGCTGTGATATACATTCATATACAGGTGCATCTCAATAAATTAGAATGCCGTGGAAAAGTTCATTTATTTCAGTAATTCAACTCAAACACCCTTCCTTGTGAAGAGTGTCAATGATTGTCTTCTGGACAACTGTCAGATCAGCAGTCTTCCCCATGATTGTGTAGCCTAGTGAACCAAACTGAGAGACCATTTTGAAGGTTCAGGAAACCTTTGCAGGTGTTTTGAGCTGATTAGCTGATTGGCATGTCACCATATTCTAATTTGTTGAAATAGTGAACTGGTGGGTTTTTGTTAAATGTGAGCCAAAATCATCACAATTAAAAGAACCAAAGACTTAAACTACTTCAGTCTGTGTGCATTGAATTTATTTAATACACGAGTTTCACAATTTGAGCTGAATTACTGAAATAAATGAACTTTTCCAAGACATTCTAATTTATTGAGATGCACCTGTATTATGCAGAATATGCATGAAGCAAAGTTCTTTGATGCTTTGTATCTGGGGTTCTGATCGTGGAATATGTTCTTGAATGACAGTCCATAAAGTCATTGTGCCCACAATTATTATGCATGCACTGAGGTTTTACCATGACGAGATCAAACAAATAAACCTTAAGTTGAAAGCATCCTATATCCTTAACATCTTATATCATAAACCAAACAAAACTGCAACTGAACTTGACGGCCAGTAATCATCATGCATTTTTGTTGTACGGAAAAGAGTAGATTGATTATGATTTGATTATAACTTATTTTGTGTTCCATGGAAGGGGAAAAAGCTATAATTTTGAGCACTATGATAATGTAACTCATATGATACCAAATGTAGACATCCCTGCACAAACAAACAAATAAATAAGTAGTTTTAAACAACACTTCTTTTTTTTTTTCAAAATCCACGACTTAAAAATTTGAGGGTTCACCTCTTTTTTCCTCAACGTATTACACGTGAACTCATTGCCACGAAACGAAACCCTCAAACCCACAAACTGTGTTATGCTGTTCCCTGTCAGTTAGCTGCTTTTGCAGGGCCTCACAGAACAAAAGGGATTTCACAGACTTCCTGTCTCTCTTCGTTACCTTAAAAGGCTGATTATTATTGTGACTATGCCTTTGCCAATTATTCCAGCTTCTCAGAAAGCCCACCTACAGTGACTCTCCTCAAGTCCCTCAAAAGACCTCAGGTTTTCAGCCTCTGAAACATGGGGAGTGACAGCTTAGAGTTTTCATAAACAGACTCGAAAGAAGAATCCATGTGTCTTGTAATGAAAGAGACAGATGGACAGAGACAAAAGAGAAATATGTGGATAATTTGGAAACGAGAAAAACCGAAGGAAGAAGAGACGAAAACAAACACTCTGGTGATCTCATTGAAATTTTAGTTTAATCAGAAAAACCTTATAGGTAGGTTATGGTAAAGATTAGCCTTTCTGGAGGAAATATAATGAATACATTGGGCAGCAGCATGCAGGTAAATCAGAGTGTTCTCCATGGGGCAGCTTCCAGTGCTCTGCTGCTAGGCAACTGCTTGGGCACTATGTGACTTTCACATGACAACATTTCTTCTGAAGCAATTAGGACAATTCATAACGTTCAGCTGTTTCCCAAGTGCCCGTTGTTTTTAATCACGAATCTACTATTGCAGACAAAAGTAATTCCAATAAGATAATTTTCCTTTAGCCTGGACTGGGTTCAATTCAGTGCATCCAAATAAATACTTTAAGCATTACAGGCACTGGCTTATGATCTCTGTTACAGTAGTGAACAAGTAAATAAATAAATCATTAATCAAATAAAGAAATAAAAGTAGCTTGTTTGAAAAACAAATCTGCACAATTTTCAACATTATTTTCAATTTAGTACTGTAGAATTTTCTATATTGCGTCATAGTCTGGACATCATTTTTAGCTGTCATTTTGGATTGTTTATTATTATTATTAAAGCATAAATTAAATACAATACAAGTCTGGGATTGGTAAGATTTTTTTGTTTTTAAAAAGTTTCTTATGGTCACCAAGACATTTATTTGATAATAAATAAAAACACTAATATTGTGAAATGTATTTACAATTTAAAATAACCACTTCTGTTTTAATATATTTTAAAATGTAATTTATTCCTTTTTTCAGCAGCCATTACTCTGGTCTTCAGTGTCACATGATCCTTTAGAAATTATTTTAATATGCTGATTTGGTGCCCCAAAAACACTTATTATTATTATCATTGATGAAAACAGCTGTGATGCTTAAAATTTTTGTGGAAACCGTGATCCACTTTTTCAATGACTTGAAAGTTCAATGAACAGCATGTATTGAAATCTTTGTAATATTATAAATGTCTTCATTTCTGTATATTAATACAGAATTGTACTGTACTTATATATATATATATATATATATATATATATATATATATATACACACACTCTAAAAAAATGGTGCTATATAGCACTAAAAGTGGTTCTTTGGCTCGTAATTATAGGGGATCCACTTTTGGTGCTATATAGCACCAAATCTTGGTGCTTCAGTGGTTCTTCAGCGGTTCTTTGGCACCGCTACCATATGCAGAACCTGTTAAGCTCCTGTATGGTTCTTCAGCGGTTCTTCAGTGGTTGGGGTGATTAAGGTGCTATATAGCACCACTGCTGTACAAAGAATCTGTTAAGCTCCTTTAAAGGTTCTTTACGAGTCAAAGAACCACTGTTGGTGCTGTTTAGCACCATTTTTGTTGAAGAAATACAGTGCTATATGGCACCTCTTATGGTTCTACATAGCACCATTTGACAAAGGTGCTGTATAGCACCTTTGAAGATATGGTGCTACAGTACATAGAACCAAAAGTGGTTCCCCTATGATTACGAGCCAAGAACCACTTTTAGTGCTATCTGCCATGTCTTAAATCAAGCTGAGTAAGCTCTTTGCTCTGTTTTATTACTTGATAGATTCAGGAAACCTGCATAAATAATGGATTAATGTACTTTCCTTTTAAACAATGCAAAGGTATTTCAGTTATCTGCTGTATTTTTACTGTAATTGTAGGAAATGTGGTTTTAGCATGCATGATTTTGAATGCGAAATGAAATTTCACAATCATGACAACAACATATTATTTCTTCTGAGCATCAACCACATCCTGTTTCCTGTTCGCTTTGAATAAACAGAACCCTTGTTATCTACTAAGAATGGACAATTCCATTACTCTGCACAACTGAGTGACAGAAACAGAGATATATGAGATTACCATGCCTGTGTGTGCAGGGAGGGTGTTACCCATTTATGGAACTTCAGAAGCAAAGTGCTGAAGCAGCAAGTGTTAAGTGATTATATTTGATTTATATGCATAATTTGTTCACATGTGGCTTGTCAGCCGGTTTCGAGGTAAACAAAGAAAGAAAAGTTGATGCTAAAATACTATTTATTATCAGAATGACTCTTAAAACAGTCAGTCAGTCGTTGCTGTAAAAGATGCTTGAAAAGACACAAATCTCTCAATCTGTTTCAATCTGTTCCAGCCTTAGGAGAAAATGAAAGTGAGCTTCTCATGACCTCTGACCAAGGCAGTATGATAGAAAATCAGCCCACATATACTCCCATGGTCTGAAACCCTCACATTCACCCCTGTATTCAGAGGTTGTCTCCTCTTTGACAGTTTTACTGTCTCTTAATGATTAAATAGGATCTAAATCATGTATAGGCAA
Organism: Spinibarbus caldwelli; assembly: GCA_039654775.1. Lineage (NCBI taxonomy): Eukaryota > Metazoa > Chordata > Actinopteri > Cypriniformes > Cyprinidae > Spinibarbus > Spinibarbus caldwelli. Next base: position 25,009,433 of record CM077237.1, read on the forward strand.
ACAGAAACTGAAATAACTCAAGTCGTAATGATATTTAAGAGCATCCCCTTCACTTTCGAAGTATCCCCAGAGCGCACATCTATATTTAAAAATAACGTAAATTATGTCAGTGTGAATATATTGTGACAGCAGTATCATGTGAACGTAAATCAACCTATATCCTAACGCTATAAAACAAATCAACTTTGCCGAGTCTAATTTACAGATGCATTATTCAACATGACTTACCTTTTAATGTTTTCTTGATTTTCGTAACTTGATTGTCATAGCTTCTGATCCAGACCTGGGGAAAAAAAGGTTTGCACTGAGTTCTTTAAGGAACAGGATGTAAAACACAGCAAGTACTGTATTCTCTCTAAAATGTGAATTATGTATGGGTCATTTTAAGTTTCTAAGGATGTTACCTGCAGTCAGATGTAATAATTCAACATCATCTTCACCAGAGGGGTCCAATGCTGTGGCAGCATAATTACTGTTATCAGGGCCCTCTGTCTGGGTCGAGTGAGAAACAAACCCAGGGGTGCACAATCAGCCAGAAAACAGATTCATCTGCAACTCACACACATATGTTTCTCTCTAGGGTGCATATCTAGCAAATCATTGGTTAAACATTCACTGCCTGCCTGTTTTTCTTCATCTCATTCCTTTTTCTGAACATCTCAAGGATTCCAGAGCTTTATCCCCCTCCATCTTTGAATAACTCTGTGGGATTAACTGTGATAAAACTACAAAGAACTTGAAACATTTCTTCCCTTCTTCTTCTTCTTTCACAAGAATGATGGCTTAATCCACTGTATGAATTGAAGTGAATTCTAAAGATTTTTCTGTCAACATAACACATTTAGGAAAGCCCCAAATAGCCTTGTGTTGTTTTGCATTAAAATATTTTCTGGATCTTATTTACTAGACCGCTTCATTAGGCTGGGGCTCATGCACAACAGAATGGATTCCCATATGAGCAACAGTTTCTATCTAGTTTTCTTTCAGGCATTTTTTTCCTTAATGAAATTTAAAAAAAAAAGAAAGAAAGAAACTGATGTATTCTAGGCTAGCAGACTTATCAAAATGAGTTTTAAAAAAAGTGTAGGACAGCAAAGAAATATATTCCTCACCGTTGTGTATTTACTCAGCTGTGGTTCCTCAATTAATGTGATGCCATCAGTGAGAACAACAGAACGCAGCTGCAAAATTCCACAGCCTGCCTTATTTCATCATCTATCATCCTGTTACAACCAAACCTTCTAATTGGCAAACCAATATGCGTGTAATAAAACAATACAGCACAATGTAACATTATGAATCAATTTTTTTTTATCAAAGTATTTATCCATATCACACATTATATTCAGTCATTCAAACCCATATTAACTAATTGCATTGATTTTTAATTAGTTAAAAATTTGTCTATAAATTTTTATTGGCGTTAATTTAGTATACTTTATATACTATTATAGTTGTATTAATATGTTGAATTAGTGTTTATTTTATTTTAATTTCAGCTCACTTTTTTAAAATAATTTTGTTATGTGCTTTTAAGTTTTCCATGTAATATTTACATTTTATTTTATTTCACTTAAAATTGTTTGTTTCTAAAATTTTTTTTCACCCCAAAATGAAAATTGTTGTTTCACCCCAAAATGAAAATTCTGTTATTATTTACTCATCCTCATATCTTCTCATATAACTTTGAGCTGTTTGAGCACACAAGATAAGATATTCAGCAGAATCACAGTGCTCTAATGAAAGTAAATAGACATGGGTGCTGTCAAGCTCCAAATAAACATTGTGAAAATAGAGTGAAGTTATATGATAGATTTGTGTGAGAAACAGACTGTAATTTCAGCCGTAATCCACTGAAATATCACATCCAGTTTGCTCTTAAGCATATGAAACCTTGCCATGCACACAGAAAAACCAATAGGTTCTGTTGAGTTCCGAGAAATAAAGTTTTACGCATTTGGAAAGTCAAGTCAGTGATGCAAATGATTGACACAACTCATTTTTTGGGTGAACTATCCCTTTAAATCAGGCTTTAGGAAGAAGGGTGGAGTTGGGGCTTGTGAGGGGAGGCTAGAGTCAAAGTCAATATAAGGTCACACATAAATGCTTACTGGGATGTCAGGGAATGCTGATACTGCAAATGTTTCCTCTTTTGAAAGATGTGCTACAACACAGGTATGAGCAGATTTCACTTTCTGTCTGTAAAACACACATTAACACACTTAATTAGCTAATATTTTCATCCTCAGTCACACAAAAGGTAAAAGAAACCAGAATTGTTATAAAAGAAGAAGCAAACCTCTAAGAGAGCCATTTCTTCCTTTAAACCATCACATTTCTGCAGAAATTAGGTCAACAAAAGTGTGATGGAGTGGGGCTGCCTTTGATGCTGTCCTTTAACCCATAAATACTGCATTGAGTGTGGGAGCAGATATAGCTACTTGTGGTGGAGAGAGACAACTGGAAGCGAGAGGTGAGGATTGATGGCTTTTCTCTGTAATGTGGCACTTTTATTGTCCAGGGACACCTGATAAGGGCCAGAGGTTCCCTTTGTCCAATAATCAAGTTGTTCCACAGATACCACAGGAACATCATCGTCTCATTTGAGCAGGAAGTGAGAATCTGCCATGGTCAAATCATCTGTGCTCTTACAGGCAGCATCCATTCATCAGAGCTGTCTTCAAATGTCAATGCTGAGGGAAAGTCAAGAAGCATCTGTTCCAGCTAAGCAACTCATTTAATGCTCATTTTGTGCAGATCTGGAGTTAAAAATGAAATAGTTTGCTTAAATATGGCTTATGACAGGATCAAATTCAGCATGAATGCATCAAATAAATATGGTTCAAAAAGTCTCAAATGCTTATTTTCTTTCATTTGAAATGTAAAAATAAGCTTGAGCTGTATCAGGGCAGAGTACAGACAAATGCCTGATTAATCTCAGAGTACTGGCTGGGAAACTAAAAACACACCGCAAGCCAATTGAAACTGTTAATTAGGTCCTAAGAGAAATCTCTTCTAGTGCAAAATCACAGCATACAATTCATATATTTAACAGATAATTAACAATGCTGGAATATTTTTTGTTGAAGACATCTGTGAGATTTTGCTTCTCGTATTTATTTTTAACCCTTATCACTTCATCCTCGCAGCTAGAAATATTCACAGGAATAAAATGTTAAAATATAAAAATGATAGGCTGTATTTAGCAGTATGAAATATTATTACAATTTAAATGGTGTTTTCTATTTTAATATATTTTAAAATGTAATTTATTCCTGCGATGGGAAAGCTGAATTTTCAGAAGTTATTATTCTTGTCTTCAACATCACATGATCCTTAAGATATCATTCTGATTTGCTGATTTGGTCCTCAAGAAACATTTCTTATTATAAATGGTAAAAACAGCTGTGCTGGATTTTTTGTGGAAATTGTAATATACTTTTTCATTATTTGATAAATAGACAGTTCAAAAGAACAACATGTATTTTACAGATTTCTTTTAATACGTATTTTTTAAATATTGTATTTACTATTTTTTTTATTATAAATGTATTTACTGTCACTTTGGTCAATTCAATGCATCATTGCTGAATGAAAGCATAAAGTTCTTGCAAAAAAAAAAAAAAAAAGAATTATTAACCCCATATTTTTGTTTAAATATTTAGAAATGATTAACAATTAAATTTGAAATATTACATAAACGTAGTAAAATATACAATATTTCTAAAATATATATATGCAAAGTTTAATAGTTTTTATTTTTAATTATAAAACTGTAAAATAGAGCTATACAGACCCTCACGTGCTGTGAATATACTTACAATTAAAGGGTATTGTTAGGTACAAAGCACAGATGGACTGTCATGAGACAGAAAGACAGAGAGAGAGAGAAGGACAGGTGCACTCTCTGCAGGAAGTCATGGAGGTCCACAGTATGAGTGTGAAGTCCCACTGCAACAGAATAAACATCACTCTGTAAAGATGAAACTCTCGCAGTCAGTATCCGCTGTTGAGTAATACCAAACCCACCCTTTCATCGTAGCAGAGGTTATATTGACAAATGGGTTAGAGAAGTCCCTCGATCCATCTCTCTGTCACAGTCTCCTTTCTCAGTCTCTCTTTCAAAAAAGATGTTTAAACAACAAAAACAGAAAGCTCTAGACCCTTATACAACACTCTGATGCTCAAAGTAAAGCTCTCATAAAAAAACTAAATAAATTTTCATCAAAGGATAGACAGCTCCTGAGAAAACAACTGCAAGGAAAAAACGACGTAAATTTACAAAAAGAAACAATTCTACTTAATTTTTAATGCCCTATAGAATTAGATTAAAAGATTTTTTTTTATATATATATAAATGTAAACAAGTTAACATTTATTAATATTCACAAGCATCTAAGCAGACAGAAAAACAGGTGACAGCTTTTAATGAGCATAATACATTACCGTCTTATAAAGTAGTTTCTTAAAGGTTCTCATTTTGCAGGACATTTTGGTATTTTATGCAAAATGAAAGTGCACCTTCTATACTTTATTATGAACAATATTTCTTTGTTCAGCAAAGAGACATACATGCTCACATCTGTTTAATAGGCCACAAAATGAAACCACTTACTATTTATCTTTATGGCACTTAACGCTAATAACCCATTTTAAGTGTTTACCATGCAGGAGCTGCAGTACCTGTAAATTTAAAAGGGAATTGAAAGTGCACTATTTTTCCCCACTCAGAAGCCCTCAAAAAAAGATTAATTGAGGTCTAAAAATGGCTTGCTGCGACCGTGTGGGTGATTGGCTTGGTAAACAAGCCTTTTTTTTTTTTTTTTTTTTTTTTTTTAAAGTAGGACAGTTTCATCATTTGGAAAAAAAGACAGATTCTATTTAAAAAGCTAGTAATTTTGAGGACATTGATTGAGATAATTTAAACAAATAAGCTGTAGGAAACAAAGGCAAAACATTCTTCCAATGATCATTATGTTCCAGCTACATTCACAATGCCACAATATTTTTACCCAAATGACCAGTTTCCATAAAGGTCTAAAGTGGATTCAGGGCTGCTTTCAAGAGTATTTTTATTTTCGTAAGCCAAATTGAAGATGTCAGGCAACGCACAGAGGCTTGGCTTCCCACACACTGTGAGGGGAGATTAAATTTTGATTAATTTCTCACAGCTAGAGGTGGCGGCTATGGGCTAGTTTGATGAGCAATGTTAGTCTTACTGTGATCCATGGCACAAGGGAGGTCACTGAAGCTTCACCCGGCTTTAGTTTGACCTGGGTCAACCCTTCTTATAAATAGCATTTCTTGAACAGTATCTTTAATATCTAACTTCAGGTTGTGCATAATGGCTGCTTTATTGGAAGAAACATGTTTTCAGTAATGTGATTTCAACTGTTGCCTACTTCCGAAATATATCATTTTTTATTCTATCTAAATTCTTAGGTGATAATTTGGTGTTGATTACCAACTTTTATGGAACTGACAGATCTAGTGTGGAGACACTGTGGGATATGGTGGTACAAAAATAGTCTGCAACACCTTCAGAAAGTCCAGCATTTTTCCCCCATGTAGTCTAAAAAACACAACATTATGCATTATTCTGGAAGTTGCATTTAAATTCAACTATATGCTCAAAAATCTGTTTGAATAGGCATGTTTCTTCTGCATCTGACAGTATTCAAATAAAACATTGCTGTAAATGTCAGATTCCTCTTTTCGGATGCATGCAGAAAGGATAATAGCAGATGCTATCATGGTTAATTTGCCATCAATATTCAGTCGCTTCACACTGAAGACTTTTTTTACACCTCTGAGAGGTGTTTTTTTGCAGCTCTTTGCCTGCAGGGAGTTGACCTTGTCAGTGATATTTCTGTCTGAGTGCCTGGAGGCATCTCACAGATGCCACTGCCAGTTTTGGCAGGTAGAGAAATGGCGGATTGCCGCAGAAACAGGACTGCCGGGAGGGGACATACAGCAGATTCCTGCAGACTGAATTTCAGCACGTCTGCAGAATAAAGATTGACTGTAAAGAGCAACTCAATCATACTGGTCTTTCAGTCCTGATCTGATAATCTGATTAAAATATGCTTTAGACTATTCAATTAAATACATTCAGTAATTACATAATTAAAGGAATAGCTCACCCAAAAATTTATATTTTCTGAAAATTTACCCTCAGGCCATCCAAGAAATAGATGAGTTTGTTTGTTAATCGGAAGAAATTTGGAGAAATGTAACATTATATCACTAATGGATTCTCTGTAATGCAGTGAATGGGTGCCATCAGAATTAGAGTCCAAACAGCTGATAAAACATCACAACAATCCACAAGCAATCCATGAGACTCCAGTGCATCAATTAATGTCTAGTGAAGAGAAAAGATGCATGTTTGTAATAAACAAATCCATCATTAGGATGTTTTGAACTTCAAACCATTGCTTTCATCTAAAATACAAGTCCTTTATTCATAATACTGCTTTCTCCATTGAGAGTAAATGTTCAGCACATCTAAATTTTTGAGTAAATTATTCCTTTAATTTACTATTTCAGAACTTTAAATGCAGCAAAAATAAAATAAAATAAAATAAAATGTTCAGAGCTGTCCATGGAATGATTCTTAGAGGAACCAAAAATCTTATCTAAGGAAAAAAAAATGTAATACTGTATTTTATTTTAAATATTATCTATTTCAAAACACATTTTGTACATTTTCTAAAATCAAAGTTTAAATTAGAAATTACAAATAAATAAATTATATATAAATTATATAAAAATTAATTATAAATAAAACAAAATCTAATGAAAAGCATGCATACTGGTTATACATATTAAGTAAACATATAATTTTAAGCTTTATAAAAGACCAAGAACAAAAAAGAAAGCAAGAAAGAAAGAAAGAAAGAAAGAAAGAAAGAAAGCCCAGACCCACACCTATGTAGCCTTAAGACCATAAGATCAAGACTTGAACTCCGCTAGAAGAATCCATGACATTCCGTGACATTTAAAGTATCTTTTCCTACAAAACCCTTTCAAATGTCGACACCATCCATTGCAGGATGGACACTCTTTTAATATTTACAAAATAAGATTACCACCTTCCACCTAATAACTGGGCTCCATTCTAATCTTTTAGAATCTTAAAGCAGTGGCAACAATCTGTGGTCAACAGGTCAAGAACACTTGCTGGTAGCTCCACCTCAAGCAAATAGATATCTTCATTTATGAGCCAATATACTTACATTTACATATACATTTACATTTAGTCATTTAGCAGACGCTTTTAACCAAAGCGACTTACAAATGAGGACAATAGAAGCAATCAAAACCAACAAAGCTCAAATAGTAGAGCATGGTGCTAGCAATGCCAAGATCGTGGGTTCGATTCCCAGGGAAAGCAAGAGCTGATCAAATGTAAAAACTGTGACTTGAATGCTATGTAAGTCGCTTTGGATAAAAGCGTCTGCTAAATGCATAAATGTAAAAGAGTAACAACATGCAAGCGATATGACAAGTCTTGGTTAGCCTAACGCAGTACATGTAGCAAGGTTTTTTTTTTTTTTTTTTTTTTAACAAGTAGATAGAATATAGAAAAGAAAGCTAGTGTTTTAGTTTTTTTAAAGAAAAGCTAGCAGTTAGAGAATAAATATGCAATTGATAGAGGGTCAAGTGTGTGTGTGTGTGTGTGTGTGTGTGTGTGTGTGTGTGTGTTTTGTTTTTTTGTTTTTTAATAAAAGAAAGGAGATAGATAAAATAAAATTAGAAAAGAGAATGCTAGAGTTAGAGGGTCAAATAAAGATGGAAGAGATGGGTTTTTAGCCGTTTCTTGAAGATGGCTAAAGATTCAGCTGCTCGGATTGAGTTGGGCAGGTCATTCCACCAGATGGGAACAGTTAATGAAAAAGTCAGAGAAAGTGATTTTGTGCCTTTTTGGGAAGGCACAATAATGCGGCGTTCACTTGCAGAAAGCAAGCTTCTAGAGGGCACATAGGTCTGAAATACTGAATTTAGGTAAAGGGGTGCAGAGCCAAAGGTGGTTTTGTATGCAAACATTAATGCCTTGAATTTTATGCGAGCCGCTATTGGTAGCCAGTGCAAATTGATGAACAGAGGTGTGACGTGCGTTCTTTTCAGCTCATTAAAGATTAATCTTGCAGCGGCATTTTGGATTAATTGTAGAGGTTTGATGGAATTGGCTGGAAGACCTGCCAAGAGAGCATTGCAATAGTCAAGTCTGGACAGAACAAGAGCTTGAACAAGGAGTTGTGTTGCATATTCCGAAAGAAAGGGCCTGATCTTCCTAATATTATATAAAGCAAATCTGCAGGACCGGGCAGTTTTAGCAATGTAGTCTGAGAAATTCAGCTTATCATCAATTACAACTCCAAGGTTTCTGGCTGTTTTTGAAGGAGTAATGGTTGATGAGCCTAACTGGAAGGTGAAATTGTGATGAAGTGATGGGTTTGCTGAAACTACAAGCAGTTCTGTCTTAGCTAGGTTGAGTTGAAGGTGATGGTCCATCATCCAGCAAGAAATGTCTGTTATACATGCTGAGATGTGAGCAGTTATCGTCGGATCATCAGGATGGAATGAGAGGTAGAGTTGAGTGTCATCAGCATAGCAGTGATATGAAAAGCCATGTTTCTGAATGACACAACCTAATGATGCCATGTAGACAGAGAAGAGAAGTGGTCCAAGACTGAGCCCTGAGGCACTCCAGTAGCTAGATGTTGCGACATGGATACTTCACCTCTCCAAGATACCTTGAAGGATCTATCTGAGAGGTAAGACTCAAACCACTGGAGAGCGGTTCCTGAGATGCCCTTTCTCAATTGGGTTGACAGGAGGATCTGGTGGTTGACCGTATCAAAAGCAGCGGATAGTTCCAGCAAGATAAGTAATGAAGAATTGGAAGCCACTCTTGCAAGTCTTAGGGCTTCAACAACTGAGAGCAAGGCAGTTTCGGTCGAATGTCCACTTCTGAAGCCAGATTTTGAAGCCAGGTTACTGTCCTGGAGGTTGTTCTGTGTGAGAAAGGCAGAGACTTGGTTGAACACAATTCGTTCAAGTGTTTTTGCAATGAAAGGTAGAAGGGAAACCAGGCTATAGTTCCCTAGAAGAGTTGGGTTAAGAGTGGGTTTCTTAAGAAGTGGGGTTATACGAGCCTGTTTAAATGCTGAGGGAAAAACTCCAGTGTGAAGTGATGTGTTAACGATGTGAGTGAGTGCAGGTACAACTGCAGGAGAAATTGCTTGAAGGAGATGGGATGGAATAGGATCAAGCGGACAAGTAGTAGGATGACTGGAAAGGATGAGTTTAGAGACTTCTGCCTCAGAGAGTGGAGAGAAGGATGTGAACGAGTGTACGTTTGATGGTAAGATGTGTTTGACAGTTTGTGGTGTGGAGAATTGTGCAGTGAGGTTAGTAGTTTTATTAATGAAGAATGTGGCAAAGTCGTCAGCTGTTAGAGTTGATGAAGGAGGGGGAGGAGGAGGATAAAGGAGGGAGGAGAATGTTTTAAAGAGCATGCGAGAGTTAGGCGAATTGTTAATTTTGTCGTGATAGTATGTTCTTTTAGCAGTAGAGACATTAGCAGAAAAGTCAGAGAGGAGTGATCGATATAAATTAAGGTCAGTAGGATTTTGTGATTTGCGCCATATCCTCTCTGCAGCCCTGAGCTTAGAACGATGTTCGTGGAGAACATCAGATAGCCAAGGGGCAGAAGGGGTGGTACGGGCTGGCCTGGAAGATAAGGTGCAGAAAGTATCTAAACAAGATGTCAGAGTGGAACAGAAAGTATCAGTAGCACTGTTAGCATCAAGAGATGATAACTGTTTTGAGGGAGGAAGCGAAGATGAAACCATAGCAGATAACCGGGAGGGTGAGAGTGAGCATAAGTTACGTCGAAAAGTGACATGTGGAGGGGTATGTGTTGTGTCAGGAATCATGTCGAGGTTAGGAGAGAGGAGGAAGTGATCCGAGGTGTGAAGTGGAGTAACCAGCACATGATCAGTGGAACAGTGTCGTGTGTAAATAAGGTCCAGTTGGTTGCTTGATTTGTGAGTAGCCGTAGTTAACACTCTCTTGAGATCAAAAGAGGCAAGCAGAGTGTGGAAGTCTGCAGCTTGAGGTTTATCGAGGTGGATGTTGAAGTCTCCAAGTATAACTAAGGGAGTACCATCCTCAGGAAAGGTTGAGAGCAACACATCTAATTCTTCCACGAAGTTACCAAGTGGTCCTGGAGGTCGATAAACAACTACAAAATGGATTTTTAGAGGGTAGGTAATAGTAACCGAATGTGAAGGAGCTGTTGATACACAGAGATGGTAAAGGAGTAAATTTCCAATTATTAGAAATGAGCAGACCAGTACCTCCACCTCTTCCAGTTAAACGGGGGGTGTGGGAAAAGGAGAAATTATTGGAGAGTGCTGCAGGTGTAGCATTGTCCTCTGGTTTGATCCAAGTCTCTGTCAGGGCCATGAGGTTTAGCCTTGAATGACTAGTAATGGAAGTAATGAAATCAGCTTTGTTGACAGCAGACTGACAATTCCAGAGACCAATAGAAAAAGAAAGTAGTATATTAGCAGACATAGGCAAAGTGCGCAGGTTGTTAGGATTGCGCTGCCTACAGCGTGTGATGTGAGGTTTGCGAGTGGTAGTGATAGTAGTGATCTGAAAACACATAGTAAGAATTAGTTATAAAACAGAATTGAAACAAGTAATAGGAAAGAGGATAAATAAAAAGTGATACTTATATCCCTTGCCGGTGTCCCTGTCCGGTGGAGTCGCACGGTAGAGTCGATGGTCTTTACACGACGAGGGCTTCACACGAGGGCTGCCGCGACTGCTGCCGCGGTAAACTAAACTTATTTATACCCGTCTAACAAATCAACAACTGAATTCAGCTGGACACACTTTCCTGTTAAATCACAATAAATGGCCAAGCAAGCACAGACACTGACAAGGTACGCGATACAGTACGAGACCAAACGCGATTTCAGTAAACAAAACAAGCGTTTCCTAGCAACGGCAACTGCGCTAAACACTAATGAGACAAGTAAATACACTTACGAGCTGCTTTTAACTTCCGCTGATGGACTGCTTCTCTCAAAGAGTATTTCTTACACTGTCTTCTGCTGGCGCTTGAACACATTTCCTGTTAAATCACAATAAATGACCAAGCAAGCACAGACACTGACAAGGTACGTGATACTTAAGAGATCCCACCAGACAGCAGGCTGGGTACAATAAATGGAGATGTCCTAATGGGAAAATGTTGTTGGAGGAGCATGAAAGGTCATTTAATTTATTCCAGCTCCAGTGAACCATCTCTTATGCTGCTTAACCAACAGCTGTGACTCTCTACGGCTATTAGCATGATGCAAGTGTGGAAACAATGCATTTTATATGCACACCTCATTCATAATGCCATGCTCGTGAGACCATCATCATAATTAGATGTTATGTGATATTATATAAGTATACTTTGATTATTATCAACACAATCATACAGCAGAGGAGATCAGTAAATTGAAGAATTTGTAACAAACCAAAACTGGTAACCTAAAAAGTGAATTCAACTACTGTCTGCTAATATTCAGGATTCAGCTAAAATAATTCTCCACTTGTGTCTCTTCAAATTGGCCTTTTAAAAACAAAATCGATGCAGTTGTGTCAGATCAATAAGGGATTCCCTGGGGAGATTTCACAGCCTCAGCTGTATCAGGAACATCTTCCCCTTTTGTCAACACTGAGGAGCAGCAGTCTGGATGACCTGTCAATTAGATGTTTTCTGTCTAGACCTGATGATAGATGATAGATGAGTTAACACTTACACTGAAAAAATATGGTGTAAGTTTTACTTTGAAAGAATTTTCACTCAGAAATTGCTAGTAAATTTCACAAATAGTTACAAAGAAATGACAAGGATCATTTTTAAGTAAAAAGACTTTAGTATGTTCGTAAATATGTACATCTTCTAAAAAATCCTATTATGCTCTTTTACAAAGTCTTGATTTTGTTTTGTGGGTGTACTAGAACATGCTCTCATGCTTGGTGGTTCGAAAATCGCATTATTTTTCACATAATTTACATTATTACAGTACCTTCCTCCCCAGCCTGGCACAAACGGCTCGATTAGTTCCGGGTTTGATGAAGGCCCACCTTCCGAAAAACGAAATGTGTTGTGATTGGTTAGCTGTCCCAGAGCGTTGTGATTGGCGAACAGCTTAGACAGTGTTTCAGTACTGCCCCGCCCCTTGCCAAAACAGTAAGTTCGTCAATATTGCCATATCAATTCAATTGCCATATCAATTGTTCTTTAATTCTAACATTATAACATGAATTGCAGTGAGAGAGCGGGAGAGAGTGAGGTTTCCCCGGTAACGCTGTACACAAAGCAGAGCTCCGCTCACAAACACTGCTTTATCAGACATTACATGCAAGATGAAATGAAAATGGCATCCAAAATTTTCTGAAGACAGTTTCCATCAGAAATACAGTGATATAAAAACACCCGCACTGGGTTTCGAGTTTGAAACTTGCAGTCCTCAACCAAGCGTTCTCCTCACCTGCCAACCATTTGAATTTCCGGAGGCGGGATTTATTTTAATGATATTCTAATGGGACACTTTGTGATGTCACAAATACAAGAAAACAACTTTGTAGTCCATACGAGCCTTTTGTTGTATTTCTTGAAAAGTTTTTTTTTTAAAAAATGAAATATCTCCCTTTGGAGTGGAGTTTGAGATTTGTAACTTTGTAGATCTTTTTATGCCCAAACATACACACTACACACTGACTAAAATTCAAAAAGTGAAAAAGCATAATAGGACCCCTTTAAGACCTATTACTGCTGCAACTCTTCTGATTGTGGTGCAAACCAAAACTTATCATTAATACAAGTCTACAATATATACAATATAATATGTCATATATCAATTTTATATGACTTTGTATCACACTTTTGGCCAATATTGCTATATATTTCACCAATGATTCTGTTTTTGGGTTTTTTTTCCCCCCAAGTCTATTGCATTGCATTACATCCTGTCAGTATGAGAGCACTTGGCATTTAGTCAGGGGTAGCTGACAGAAAGCAATTAAATACCTGAACAGCCCAAGGAGGAACCTCCTCCAGTTTAATTCTTTGGCAAATCCTTAGCTCTGTGTGTGGGTGATTCTTAATTATTCTTCAGAGTCCTTTTCACCTGGCTCACCGTATTGAGTTTCTAGAAATCTTTCAGTCTTGGCCCATGAAAGTGGTATAGGTTAAGTCCCTGAAGAGGCAAAAGAGCTTCATTAGAAAGACGTAATTTTCTCTCCAAGATGAAATGAACTGGTAATTGCTGATAAAAGTTTCTTTGGTCACTAAGAAATTATGAGAAACTGTAAGAGCGGTATAGCCTCTTCTATACCTGACAGCTGAATTATTTGACTGATTGATTTTTGTGTTTTTCCTTAATTATCTGTAAATGCGACCAACCATCTGGGATAATGACCAGCTGACTGTACATTATTCAGCTTATTGCATAACTACTCACTAATAAATATGTGGACATTTAATACTGATGATTTGAAATTATTTTACTATTTTAGCTGTATATTATCTTAAAGTTTTCACTAAGAAAAAAAAAGGCATTACAGTGTGTACAAAATAATTGTCCTTGCAAAAAGACGGGTATACAGAAAAAATACGGAAGTCAGATGAGGTCAATTTCACTACAGCTGATAACTGAGACACAATATTACGGCAGTTGCATTTGCATGAAACAAGAGAGAACGAGTCTGCAGAGTGATAGAAGAGACGTCAAAGTAGAGCCGGTTTCAGTTGCCCGGAAGAGAGTTTTCTGTAGGCAAATTTAGATCATGAATATTAGGAAATATTATCGCTGGATGCCATGAGTGAACAACCAGAATCAAGCAGCCTTTTTCAAAGAGCAGTGTATTAAGATATTCTATCAAGCTAATGTTTTGTACAGAGAGTTCATTTGTGCTCAAATGTGATACAATGTATAAAGGATCCTTGACACCAAAGATGCATCTTATTTCACTGATATAAGATATTACCAGAAAAAGCCTTCTCAGTCAGAGTATAGAGATAAAAGATGGGATTTCCCATCCACATAATTATATTCATTAGTACATAAAACTGATTGCATCAGTTTCTAGTCTCTAGGCCAGATTTGTGGCCTGACTTTCACCTTCTACATTCAAACATTCACATTCTAGACATATTCAGTCTTATCTAAGACAATTTTTCTTTTTAATTCCAGTAATTTTCACATTTTTTAGATCAGAGATGTCAATAATATCATGTCTTCTTAAACATCTATATGTGAAAGAAAGACAATTTAGCTATCTGAGCAAATATGATGCAAACATTCAAGAACATTTTACTAGCCACCTTGACATGAGATGCAAGTAACATAAGACAAACCAATAGGAGGATTCTCTCAGACAAAGACAGATATTAAAATTAATGGGTGAAGTCATAATTTCACATTGGAGGGGTACTGTATGTCAAAGAGGCAATCAAGTGACATGAGCGATGGTTCAGAGGCTCAATATACCCCTTTAATGTTGTTTTGGGGAATTCTTTGGATTTATGTCTCTCCTTGGGTAATTCAGATAGTGATGCCTGTGAATGTTTGATATTAGCAAGAGACCTAGCATTTGGCTTATTAAAACCAAGCTGATGGGCTGCATGTGCCAATGGAGACTGGTTAATTATCCACATTACCGCTAATCACAACCTTCTTTGGTTTTGGTTCATTTACGTTTTTCTTCTAGGATTTTCTGGCTCTATACTGCAACATGTGGCCAGAAACATATTACACAAAATACCAATGTATTTTTTTATTAACATAAATGATCACACACACACACAAAAACCCTGCGATAAAATAAGCATCCCATAATTTGTCCTTGCAAGGACTTGGTGGCAGTAACTTTAATCATATTTTTGTAATTGCATTCCTTGACCCAATCACTATTGAGGATTTGTAATGGAGATCTTTTGTATTTTGCTGTGTTTTATTTCAATAAAACTATCACATCAAGACCAAAATAAGTCACTCATTTACTCAAAAAGAAGGGGGGATGGGGGGTGGGGGTGGCGAGGGAATAGAAATGAAAGATAGAATAGGAAATTAGAATAATGACACTTGACTTGAAAATCATTGTATAAAAAATATCAGAACAAAACTGTATTTTATTTTTGTTTGCGCTGTAATATGCAACATATTTTGCATGTGTAAATTACAACAAAATTAAGTGATTAACAGATTCTACCCAATTAAAAAAGAAGAATCTGAATTATTTTAAAAAAAAAAGCATTTTTCTACTAACTAATTATTTAACATTCACATTTCTATTGCTGGTTTACAATTCTTTAATCTGCAAAGTTAACTTCTAAATCAAAAATTACTTTTGAGAAAATCCAAAATGTTCAAATTATAGTTGATACAACATTACAGAACAATTGCTAACATTTTTCAATAGACAGTGTATCAAGTCTAAACTCACCTTGTCAGCTTACACTGGAGTCCAAAGACAAATTTGTTAATATATTTCAGTGCACAACAGTTAAACTGTCTTACGAAAGAGAGAAAGAAACAATGCATTCTCTATGAATACTGCCAAAGACATATCAATGTCGGATCAGATATCGTGCTACAGCATCAATCGACCCAAAGTCAATCCTTGACATTATCTATGCTGTGCTATCAAAATATAATGAACAAAAAGAAAAAGCACAGTTACTAACATGTCTCGGAAGCTAAACAAAGCTGCCATATTGAAAGTCAAAGAAGAGGAAAAGGCAATACACTCTACGAAAAAGTCAGTCTGAATAGTTGCTTGCAGGAAAGCAAAGCAGAAAAAAGGAAATCCATGTCTTTTTTTACGCACAAATAAGCAAAGATGTGTCCTTGTGCTCTAAAGAAGAAAAATGTCTGGTAAGCTTCACCACATGTAATAACTTCTTGTTGTGTCCACCTGGGTCGGCTTAGTGTCTGAAGAACCATCCTTGTCCTTTTCGCTGTCTGCCTCCCATAAGTTAATAAGGGGAGGATAGAGTTCGTTTAGGGGGATGGAGGAGGTTTTCTGCATGTACTTCTTCAAGGAGTGGTGGTAGTTCTTCCTCTTCCATCTCTTTGCGATGTACACCGTGATTGAGCCCAGGCTGATGATGGCCAGTACTGTGCCCATGACTGCCGCCAGAGCTGTATTGGTGCCTTGCTCAGAGATCTCCACCGCAAACGTAGCGTGCTTGGTCGTGACGTTGACACATGACTTCTGGGTCTGCTGGTGGATATTGGAGACCGAGAGACAGACCTCATACTCAGTGGCCGGCTGAAGGTGTGTGAGGTTGTACTCGTGAACATCTACAGGAACTTTAGCCGTATAGGTGATGTGAGGGTTGTCGATTTTCATGGTGGCCGACGACCACTTCAGATTGGACGTCATGACGTTGGAGTTCACTTTCCAGGACACTAAAATTGAGTGGGACTCTGTGTGTTTCACATAGATCTTCATAAGCTGGGTGCTGTCCAGAAGAGTCCCGTTGACTCGAATGGCGGTCACCCGAGTGTCCGCTCCTTCTGTATTCTGAGCCACACAGGTGTAGTGGCCAGAGTCGTCCACCTGAATGTGGGATATGCGCAGAGTTCCTGCACTGTTGAGTTGGTATTTATCGGATATGGTATCCATCATGACTTTGTTACCAGATGGGGTCACCCAGTATATTTCCGGTTCAGGCTCAGCCATAGCACGACAGTCAAGGTCTACCGTCATCCCGATGTCTAGGTTGAGGTGATTGGGGAACGTATCGTGAGAGATCATTGGCAGACACTGGCCTGAAGATTCATGAGAAAGTACGTCTCTCACACGCTGACCTCTAACCTCAAGTGGCATCGCGCAGAACATGGAAAGAGGCTCCATAAATCGAATGGTTGTCTTGTTTGAGCTCATCCATTGAATTACACAGTCACAGCGCAGCGGGTTGCTGTGGATACTGATCTCCCTCAGGTTGGGCAGGGACTCTGCCGTTGCTTGGTAGAGGGAGTTTAGAGCGTTGTTATTGAGCATTAGACTCTCTAGTGATGGCAAGTCACGGAATGCTAAACGGCTTACGTAGGAAAACTTGGGGTTGTTGGTGGCTTCGAGTTTGGTCAACTCTGGGAGGTTATCCAGGGCAAAATGATCTATGGACACAAGTTCTCCCATGTTGTTAATGCCAAGCTCTTTCAGCCTTAGCATGTTCTTAAAGTCACCTTCTTGAATTTTATGTATTGGATTCTTGTTCAAATCCAGAAATTTCAGGTTTGGAAGCTTCTGCAGAGCAGTCTGTGGCACCCGGACTAGTTTATTATCATAGAAGGACAGACTCTCCAGGTTGTCAAGTCCAACAAATGCATTGCCTGGGATATCAGTGAGCTCCATTCCTGCTAGGACCAGGCTTCTTAAGTTGGTAAGAGGTTTGAAGTTCAAATCCAGGATGCCGACTACAGGATTTTCCCCAATCATCAGGATCTCCAGGTTGGGGGTTGATTCAAACCAGCGACTGTCGATGGCCTTGAGTCTGTTGGAGTTCAGATGGAGCCTCAGAAGGTTACGCAATCCGGCGAAGGCACTGGGTGCAATGGAGCTGATCTGATTGTGATTAATGTACAGCTCCTGTAGATTGGTAAGGTCTTGCAAACTGAAGTCAGGCATCTCGACTATTTGATTTTCCTCCAAGTGAAGTGTTGTGAGTTGTGACATGTTGGTCAGGCCGATATCCCGGATGTTGCTGAAGTTGTTCTGGGACAGGTCGAGTTCTGTGAGATTCAGTAACTGCTCCAGTTCCTCACTAGTTCTGGCAATGTAGTTACTTTGCAGAAGCAACACCTGCGTGTCAGCGGACAGGTTCCCGGGAATGCGTGTAAGGTGAAGATCATTGCAATCAACAGTAGTTGCTTCTCTGTAGGTGGACTGGGGTGTGAACCAAGGCCGGATCTCGCACACACAAAGCTGCGGACATTCTGTACTCTGAACTGAAGAGAGGCCAAGTAAAGCCAGAAGCAGGAAGAAACAAATCTGGCCCTGCACAACAAAAAAGAAAGTCCCTCTTGCCATTCTGACTGTAAGAGTTTATCCTCTCAGATCTGAGCTGGAATTCCTATAGCGCCGAAAAGATGGTGAGGTGAGATTCTCATTCAATAGAAGTGTTGCAGAATAGCCCTTTTATCCCTCTAAAAGTTTGAACAGTGGAGTCAAAGAGCTTCCGAAAGATTTAAAATGGTGTAGTTCCCGTGGGCTCATATAGGTTTGAAACTTCCTCACAGCATGAATCTTGGACTGGAGAGTTGGCCTAGAAAAAAACAAACAGAGAAAAGCCAGTTACAATAATCAATGGAAAAATTCCTTTACATGAAAAAAAAAAAATGTGTGATATAACCATATTCTAATAAACGTAAGAAATATGAGTTGAAAGCAGAAAATATGGATTCAAACAGTAGAAACAATGTTTCTACACATGGATGAAGCAAAAATTACACTGAAAATATTTTCCAGGTAAAGGGCCAGGGGCCTGTACCATGAAGCCAGATTAACTGGCTAGCCAGGTAAGTTTCAGTTTAGTTTGCACCAATCTTGTGTTTTCGGTACCATGAAAGTGGCTTGCTTTTAGCGGCGTTCATTGCCATAGTAACTTACACTCCATGGCTAACCTGCTCCAGGGCAGGTTATGTACTGAGTTAGAGATCTCAAACTAAAATTGGACCAATCAGATGTGAGCAAAGTGACACAGAAAGTCACTCTCCAGTTTCTCTTGCTCCAAATTAAAGGTCACTAGTACTAAAAAACAAAAACAAATGGCTTTAATGATAATTACTTAAGAGTTATTTTATATGATTTATATGATTCATATTATTATTAATCCATTACACACAAGCAATTTTAGTTTAACAGTTATTATAAATCATGTAATATAAATGAGCTGTAGCATCAATAGATAACACTATTTTAAAAATGACTACATGTGACCTTATATGTTCTTGTCTCTATCGCTATATATTTTCAAATGTATAAACTAACTTAACAAGTTTCACTTGTGACTGCACTGATAGAGCAAGATAATTTCTTTTATTTGTCCTCTTTCATGTTTCACATGACGTTTAAATTTGTCATATTCTTCAATCTCTTAACCTTTAGCAAAACCTTTAACCTTTAGTCTTGAATCTCTCTGGGTCTCTCGCGAGAAGTAAATCAAACTTGCTTTGTGTTGCAAGGCTCGTGATTGGCTGTTCGCCAGTGATGTCACACATTCATGTGCATGCGCTCCACAAACTCAGGATCAAAGCCTGAGTTGACAAACAAAGTTGATGATCAGCATCATGGTACCAACAAAGCCGGATTGGAGTGGTTTGGTTTTGTCAACTCAAAACTAATCCTGTAACTCTGAATTTGTTCATCTACCATCATGGTACAGGCCCCAGATTTACTAAACAGGGCAAATTAGCGTTAGAGCGCAATTCCATAAAAGCGCCGATGGAAGGGGAAAATTCTGAGTGTGATTTACTGACAATGTGCACATTACAGAACACAGACACAGACAGATCATTTCCATAATGACTAACCCAATCTACCAAGAGCAGCGCAAATTAACGCCTGCTTTAAGACATGCTTTTTTTTGGTCATTAAATAATGGCGCAAAAACCAGTAATTTGACAATTGCAAACGTTAGTAAAGCGCATTGCATGATTCATTTTAATACTCTCTTCCCATAAATTTTGCGTCTGAAAGGGAAACTCCTACAAATGCATATTCAGTATTGTCAGGCGCAGTAATAACTGTGTCCACGCCTTTTCAGCATTAATTCTTCACGCCACTGTAAACAAAGACTGAACATTAGTGAGGTGTAGAAATGACTATGTACATTTATTCATAGTCTTTCCTGTCAAGATATTACCATACCCTGATTCAAAATGGTTCTCCATCTAGGTTAAATAACTACAGTATTACCTCTCTTTGCCGCAATTATGTAAAACAAAATGCATAAAAATAAGATATTACGCAAATGTGAACCATATCAAATCAGTCATATTAAATCAGGTAAGCTTGACTTGATTCCGCATACTCTGTAGGAAATATGTGTTGTCCTAGATTACTGAGGATAATTTAACTCTAGAAGGGGTTTTGAAGTTTGGAATGAAATAACCGAGCATATTAAGCATACATCGCAAGCAAAAGGCACAAAAAAGGTGGCATGTTATTGTGTCTTTGACAGAGCAGTGAACGGGGCATCTGCTATCCCATATGGTGCTAAAGCTGACTCAATCACACTAACAGCAAGCCAGAGGGATTTAGTCCTTGCCAAATACCACCTACATTAAGAACAGATACTCCTCCACAAAAGTTACTCAGCCTTGTTAATGTTTCTTAACGGCAAGATTCAAAACAACTGAACTACACTCCTCCTGAAAACATAAGATTTAAAGACCCAAGATCTGAAAAATTCCACCCACATGACATTTAGATTACATATGCCAACTTCAGCAATATCACTTCAGAGCTTTGGAGTCTCTCGTGAAGTTGAATCCACCAACAAATACAAGCTTGGACAGCTTGAACAATTTTATGTTTCATACTCCCAAGAAAATGAATGGAGGAAATATGGTACAGCTGGTGTAAATGAGTCCTTTAATGTGAGAGTGGAAATCAATAAGAGGCCTGATCTCCCCCCTGTGGCCAAAGGAGCATCAGGGCAATTTAGAATGAGAGCTGACTGTAACTGCCAGTATCAGCAATTCTCATAAAAGAGTGCAGTACACAGATGGGACCCGGCCTGTGTTATCAGAGTTATCAGCACCATCCTTAAAGTATTTCGTAATCCAATACAAAATGACACCTCACACTGAAAATGGCACTAAACTAGTAAAGACGGAAGCCAAATCAATAAAAAATAATTGAAGGGGTGACTTTGGCAATTCACTATTTTAACATTGAAAAAGTCAATCAGTGGGAGAATTTCAGTCCATTTATCTCAGAGGTTTAAACAAGAAAAATGATACAATGAAAATATACATTTGTAATACAATACATCACACAATGACACGTGAAACATCTTAATGAGGTAATTAAGATGAAAGATTAAACTTATCTGTAAAATTTTAAGGGAAGCAGATGAATGAAATGAAAGAAAAAAAGAAGGACTAAAGTGTTCCATCATTTTCCAGGAATAGCAACTAATTAACTAATTTTTACCAGAACATGATCCTTGCTTTCCATGACACTCAATTGCTTTATGTCTTAAAGGGATAGTTCACCTAAAATACAAACTGTCATCATTTTAACCCACCAAACCTGTATGAGTTTTTTTCTGTATTACAACAGAAGATATATTCAGCAATGATTTGTCTATACAATGAAAGTCAAGGGGGTCCAAAACAACACTGGATCCCACTGATTTTCATTGTATTATGGTGGATAAAGATGACAAAATTTTCACTTTTGTGTGAACTGTTTAAATATATAGGCTGCCGCTGTTACCGTATTTTCCATTGTTTAAAGTCAGTAAATAACAGGTCAAATGCACCCTATATATTCTGCCATTTTCACATGAATTATGTTTCATTTTTACCAATATTGAGGTCAGTCTCAGATTCAGTACTTAATAGCAGTATTTACCAAAGTGGAGGCCAAAAACCTTTCCAGCAAGCAGGATAAAGTACTCCAGAGATCACAATTTCATTTAAGACTGTATACTGGGGCTTAAAATTAAGCCACAATTTCAGCTGTTTTTAGATTAAGGCCTAGTTGTTTTTCTGTAGTTCAGAGACATCACTTCAGTTTTATTAAGTCTTTTGCCAGCATTCTATTGATCTTTTGGAAGCAAAGTTACTAAACATAACTAATGTTGATGCAGAGTGTTTTGGGATTAAATAAGCCTAAAAATCAGTGAGAGGCTTTACATTTTTTCTTTAAAGTGTGGCCTCATAATCTATCCCCTTATTTTTATTTTATTTATACGATAACTACATTCTGTATTTGTGTTTTATTTTTGTATTATTAAAGTCTACCAGGGGTAGGATGGGTTTGGAGTGGGTTATTTTAGGTTTAAGGTTTACTAGGAATTACTCTAGTCTTTTCACATTTCAGTAGTGGTATTTGGGAAAAACTGTGCACAGGCTGCAATTATGAATGAAAGAAATATGATGTAACAAAACAAACATATTTCTCACAGAGTACCATTTGAACAAGGACCACACAAATAGGACACCCTGATGATCCTCATAAATATTCCATCTTTCTAAGTAAACAGGATCTGAATCCAAATTAATGGCTATTTATGCCATTCCAACATCATTAGGTGAACTTCTGCAACCAGCTTGCTTCCTGTTGCCCAGCCCGTCATCCTGAACTTCCCCTGGTCTTAGATAACAAATGACAGCTGTGAAATTCAATGGGAGCCTATTTGAAACACCTGCCATTTCAGATCACCAACAGATGCAGATCTGTTCTCTGCAAAGAGTGAAGACTTCTGTTTTGAAGACATGTCTGATCGGGTCACAGTACTGCCAGTGTCTGACAGGGTATTATTTCAAGTTTGAGGAAATTGTGCACTTGAAGCCTGCAAGTTTATCTGAAGTGTACACTAAGAGCTAAACCGAGATTTGAGTGTGATCCTGAGTAGCTCTTTGTTTAGATGCCCCAAATTTGAAGTGAACTTAAGTGATTACAAACATACAAGTCTGTCAGTGAAACTTCCAAAATGGCTGTAAAAACAAACTCTAAAGATATTTAGACAATGAAGATGCACTAAAACTATCTCCTAAATAAGCAACTTGAGCACAGTAAAGTGCAGTTTTTAATTCTCACAGAAAATCAATATTTTAACTACTACCAATAACACTAATGAGTTTATGCTCGTATAAAAAATTAGGGTATTTGGATTGGTACACAAGCCCGAGCTAATGGCAAGGATCCACACAAACATTAGAACATGTCATTTGTTGTTCGTGATTTGATTCAGTGATTCATCAAGCCACTTATGAATAGCAACAGAAAAAAAAACAGTTGCTGCTACAGATATGAACAGGGCTGATTGTGTTTCTCACAGCCTACAGGACTTAAAATATCCTTAAAATACATTTCCAGGAAACTGTATTTGCTTTTCTAACCCTCTATATGCACACAGCTTTCTGTAAAGCCAGAGGAAACACTGGAAATACATTCCCAGCATACAATACAAAAGTCCAAATAAACAAGTGGAGAAACCCAAAAGGCCTGCTAAAATGGCTTACAATGTCATCTCAAAAAAAAAAATGGCCATCTTGTCTCTAACTCCAGTCTTTTCTCTGCTAATCTCCTCAAGGGGCTCACTTCCTAAAAACCTTCACAGAAAGTGAGTGAGAAATTAATGGTAATTAATTTTATTCTTGGATCAAAAAGGCTTTGCAAAGGGCCAAGAGAGCAGATCTTTTCACATCCAACATTCAAGAACGTCTACGCTTGCCAACTCTTAATCTGAGGGGTATTATTAATTGCATGGTGAATCATAGCTTTGCCCAGGGTTGAACTGTGGGGTAATGGCATGGGTGGTAGAGTGCTGTAGAGATGGGGACTATTGTGAATGGCATAAAAACATTGATTGCCGATCAAATAGAGTCCTCTGTGTCACTGCACAAGGATGAGTGCTGAGAAGTAAATGCATGGGAAGCCCCAAAGGTCCCATTTCAATTCTTTCCAGCACTGTGTGTTTCAAACCATTTGCACTTATAAACATCACTGAATGGATTCCAGAATTTGTCATATCTAAAACGCTCAATATATAAAATCCTCAAATAGCAAATAGATTCATTGCATGTGAACATCAAGTTGAATCTTCCATAAAAGATGTATGTTGTGAGATTTATCCTAATATATATTCAAAAAAAGTTATTAATTTGGTTAAAAATGTTGCATCCTTGGAACTGCAAGTTAGTTTCTTATAAGCTTAAAGCTTAAGGTTAAAATTATTATCTGTACAATATAAATGATAAATACATAACTATTTTAAAAATGCATTATGTTCATAAAATCAAATTAGGTGATTCATGAATTTCATGCATTTATAAGAGCAGTGAGAATTTTTTTTCTCTCTTTCATCTACTGTCCAAACAGATCTTTTGCCACACTGATTTCCTAACCAGATTATGGCTGCAGAATTAGTCAAACAGCTGCTTGTCTATTCCACTCTTTATCTCTGTGACCAACACAAAAGCCAGACTTATTCTTTTCACCACTATAACACTGACCACTGTTACTTCCAATCCCAACAAACTGCTAAATTCCAAATTGAAAAACACTTAACAGGCCTCTTGCAGCTCCAGACCACCTTACATCTTTCTTTAATGTCTAATAATGGTAAACCAGAGTAGGTAGACTAGTGGTGTTTTGGATTGACAGAAAAAAAAAAGAGCTTTACAACTGTAGTGGAAGTGATATAATAATTATATTTATACAAACTAATTATATAAACTATATTATATTTTTATATATATTTGTTTACATCAATTTTAACAAGAGCTATATTATTGTAATAATAATAATAATAATAATAATAATAATAATAATGTTGATAGAACAGTTTTTATTACACTGACTGTCACCTATGTCATAATATGTTCTTATTTATTTTGCAAAATGTTTTTCGTTATATATTATGAATGGACATTTATATTAAACAAAGTATAGGATAAGAGCCATAAAATACTCAATAAAATTCAATGGGGAAAAAAAAAAAAAAAAATGTTACCTTTTTCCACGGACCTTCTAGAGATGTAACCACCTGCAGGCTACACTATTGTCTTCATCAACATATGCCCGACATTTTCTTTACGTTGTTGTTGCTCATGAGGACGCTTCTCTTCAAATGTCAGAAAACAACTTCTGCAACAGAGGCAACAGCTGCAACAAGGGGTGGCGTCCCCAGGGACAATGCAAACCCCCTCCTCAAACCTCATTATACATCCTTCCCTGACTAAAAGACGTCTTCCCGTGTTTATTGTCTTTCCTAGGGAAGTTGTGGCGTCTTATTTCGAATGAGTAAGTAACGAAACATCTGCTGGAGTGCCTGGACATTGAGATGCAAATCACATTTCTGAATCGCCAACCAGACCCCATGCGCGCGCCTGCGGTAAGCCAGCAATAACGGGATCTGATCAAAGTTTGGGATCGATTTCCGCCACAATTACAGTGTAAAATCACTCTCAGGAGGCGAAATATAACAAACGAGTGACTGGGAGGAATTTAATTAATGCAAACGGCATCGTGCAGAATTAGAATCAAGTAAAACTGATACGGCAAACAAGACGCAACCAAATGTTTCACGTATGCTGATTTATCGTTGCATGCATCCACGTTTAATATAAAGCTTAAAAAGTCGTCCGTTTACCATTCCCATCCCATTCTGCTTACTCCTTATACACACACATACGTTGTTGCATTGTCTTTTACCAGGCTATTGTTCTGAGAAATACAACATTGATTGTGTAAACTCATAAACAAACCATAAATTATGAAAAATCACACACGTTTTGCCCTTGAACATCTCAAGCGCAACAGCCGATGCGTCCTTGCTATTAAATGCAGTTAATCACGCCGTATGGCAGGCCAGTTGAACATTATTCCTTAAAACTATTATTATTTTTAAATAACACTGGCACTTGTTCTTATTTTAGTATCGTATTTCTTGTTCTAATTACTAGTAAGTTATCCAATGTTGACTAGTAGCCTATCAAATGATTTATTCTCTACATACTAGTAGCCTACTTAGGCTATTCCTTTGCTACTAGTCAGCTATCCAAATAGTAACAAGTAACTAATCCATTGTTGGAACCAGTTTGCAAAACTTTGTAACTTAATTCTATATATGGACGTTTCCTGTTTTTCCTATTAGGAAAAATATTAACTATTGGGAAAGTTTCTAGCTTATAATGAATAAGTAGCCTGCTAGTATCTAATAGCTGCTTATGAAATGCTTATTTAAAACCTGAATTATGATTTATTATAGTACTATTTATAAATAAGTATTATTTATAAATAAGTATCAATATGAAATCTACGGAGCCCCGCACATGACATGCAAGAGAAAAAAAAGTAAATCGTGTGGACGATTTACTAATTCGTTCCTCGATGTACTAAAACATACACACGATTACTATTTCATTCCCTTGATTTGCTAAATCGTGCACACGATTTATAACGATTTATAAATCGTGTGCATGATTTAGCAAATCAAGGGAACGAATAAGTAAATCGTGTTCACAATTTATAAATCGAGGGAACGAAATAGTAAATCATGCACATGATTTAGCCTACTATTTTTTCTCCTGCATGTCATGTGTGGGGCTCCATAGAAATGAGACATTAGTTAAAGGAATAAATGTTAAAACAGCTTGCCATACACCTAATCCATAGAAGAGAAGCCTAAAAAGCAACATAGATACCATCTATTTTCAGTTTACAAGAAGGAAACACATTTTTGGATGACTTACTTTAAAACCACAGCTCATTCTAACAGACAAAGGTTTTGCAAGTAGCTACTGTATATATATATATATATATAATTATTATTATTATTGCACCGCGCATGATGAAACCTGTTTAGTTGCCCGTGGTTCTGGTTTAACGTGCACAGATGCTCGTGCATAAAGAGAATAGTAAATGGATGCTTCAAAATCTATCTGAACATACCTCTTTGGTTTGCCAGCCTACACCTTCCGAATGGCATTGAAATCCTCCCTCCGCGCTGACTGCTTCATGCACTTACAGTAACTGGATACAGTATCTATGTCCTTGCGAAAGAGCACTGAAAGAAATTCCATAGATAATAAATACCACCACGTCACTCATAAGTTCCGTATATGAACTGCTTTACAGCGGCATCGTTTCGTTACATCCACTCCGCGAAAATTCATGTGCAACCTTCGCCAAGCGCATGGTCAGATTTTGCATGGATCCTTGCAACGGGAATCCGCTGACTGGCTCCCACCCGCCGTGTCTCCGTGATACTGTGGAGCCCGTGCTGTGTCGCCAAGGAAAATATGATGACAGCACCTGGCGCTGTCCAGGCGAGTCAGCTGATTCCCGAGCAGGCGATTGGTTGCTAGCCGGTGGCTGTCACTCGATTCCCAAGCAGAGCACCATCTGTTCAGGGGTTGTTGTGATGCGAACAAAGGCGGGCACTGGGGGAGCGCGGTGGGGATAACGCGGGGCGTGGAAGCTGAAATGCTAAGGAGGTGATATTCTCTTATGAGAACGTGTTCCACTGACTCCCTCCTCCTCTTTGACGTAGTGATGGAGGACTGCATGGTGTCTCACTCACCAAAGATTTACAATGTGACAATGTCCCTTTGTTCGGTGTCTCACTTTGAGGAAAGTTCTTCCTAATCCATCCATCCTTGTGCACTGTATAGGCTAGGTATTTTCAGACTAAATTTCCTATTTTAAAACAAAGAACATATTTGCTAATAGCTTATTAAAAACATTTAAAAATGATAATTAAATGCATTTGTGTGTTTATGGAGAATAGGTGACTGTTATGAAACTTTTTGCTCTACATAATATGCCAAAAATACATTAAAAAAAATTATTATTTTTTAAAAATCTCAGGAGACATGTGATGGATGAAAACATATTTCAGAGCTAATTTATTCGCCTGTTAATTAGTCCGCTCACATAAAGCACACACTTGATAAGAGGAAAAAAAACATCATGCAATAAGGGTGATTCATTTCCAATTCACTTTTGAAAGGTTGTAGAAATTTATTATTACTATTATTACTATTATTATTATTATTATTTTGTAAACTAATCAGATTCATAATTAGTGTTTTGGAAAATGGGTGATCTCTGGACTAACACATGCAAAAATACAAAAAGAAGTAAGGTTTATTTTTTAACATTATTTAACAAGAACTTACAATGAAAAATACTTCTAAAGCACTTATTATTTTAGCTCATTTACTTAAATCAAATGATATCAAATGATGCTCTGTTAATATTATTTAATGGAACTGAGCTAATTAACAGTTATATTTTCATTTCCTAATGTTTGCAAACAATAATAAATACTATACCAAATGTATTGCTCATTGTTAGTTAATGCATTAACTAATGGGGCCTTATTGTAAAGTGTTACCAAAAATGTTACGGCCTGATTCAAAGGCATATGTGACTAAACATCTTCTGATCTCTACTGTATTTAGATACCACAATTACCCAGAGAGTCAATGAGTTTAAACCACTGGATGAATGTGTAGGCGCCTTTTCTGAGTCACCTTCACATATAAGTGGAGAACTGGAGGCAAGTGGAGAATACAGCTCCTGCCTTGCCTCCCCCATGGTATGCTTTATCCACATTGAGAGATACAAACAGATGAAGTGCTGTCAATGTTTGTGTGTGCGTGGGTGGGTGCAGATAACACAGGGAAACTTTTTGAGGTCACTGTTGCCCTGAAGGCCTTAGCTGGCAGGTATAGAAAGGCTATAGGGGCACTGACTAGATTTGCATTGTGAAAAGATGGTGAAGATCAAACACGTGCACCCGCATGACTAAACCTTTATCTCAGAACATTCTAGGAAAAAAAATCATACCATGAAAAATCTAATAATTAACAAAACAACACCTTTTATGTGGTAACATCTAAGTCAAAATTATTATCTCATATGACTGAATGAGCGTGACTGTTAGGTAACACCAACAAACATTTCAAGAATCAGTTCAGGCAGAAATAGCTGCTGAGTAAGACCTTAAATAAAAGTAAATTAGACACCACTGACATTTAACAGTCTTGCTTCGATTGCAGAAATATTTGGATCACACACATTGATTGAAGATATTGATTTATTCCATTAAGATGAACAGTAAACAGAATCAGATAAATCTGTTTCTGAGGATTCCCTCAGCATGCTAACCATGATTAAAAGGTTCAGTCAGTCCATGGATGAATATCATCCTCTTAAAACATCAGTTTGCATTTTTATAAAGTGATAAAATCACACTCAGCAGAACAGCACATAATATTAAAAAAATGAATTGGAAATACTGAATTCCTTTATGAAAAGTACTATCTATAGAATGATGTATATAGTTTTTTCCTTTTGCTAAATTATATTTTTTTCATTCTAATATGGAAAATGCATAATTATAATGCAACATAGATGCTAACAATAATTTAATAAATATTTTCTACCCTTTGGATAAAATCAAGAAACTGTGAATCAGTACAGCTGGCATTAGAATGGCCACCATCTCACTCAGACTGACACAGAGGTTAACAGAAGTTAAACCGGGGCCTGGGGTTAGTCTATAGCTATCTGCCACAGTGAGTTTTAAAATCATGTATTTGTTGTGAGAGGGTTCACAGAAGCAGTGAGTCAGACGGGACCTGTGGATATGGGGTGCTGGCAGAGGTCAGGCTGTCAATAAGGCCACATTAGTGTCTTAGTGTGACAAGAGGACATGGTCCTGTTCAGCAAACTGCTATTGAGACAGCACATGCATTCAGAGCCACTGAAACTTTTACAAAAGAATCAACAATCAAGCTGGTGTTGGTGAGATGAAATATGAAATCATGGGAGTGAGTCAAATGCATAATGTCATCAAAAAAAATTACATTTTGAGATGTGGTGGAAATGACAGTTTTTTTTTTTCAGAAATAGAAAAAAAGTTAAAATATAATTGAAAATCATTAATTACACAATAATAATAAATTACAATGAAAATGTATTAATAATTAATTTAAAATAAATATTATTGAATCAAATGAATTAATATTAATTAAAAAATAAATCACTATTGAAAATTGTTTTTCTTTTATTTATTTATTTTATTTATTTTTTTCTTAACATGCGGCTTTGCAGATAGAGGTTGTATGCTGTATGTTATTAATATTTCCCCAGAAAACAATTGAGAAGCTGCTACAGTGCAGGTTTGTTTAAAGTTCAAGTTTAAAGGGTTTACGTACCTCCAAAATGGGAGTGAGTAAAGGAAATAATGGGTTTAGTATGAATCTGTGTAAATATGTGAGCTCATTTTGTGCATACCTGATCAAATGATCAGCTTTTAAATTCTCACACGGTCACCTAAACACAAACCTACACAACCACACATACATACACACAAGATACATGATCCAAAGCAGACAGGCCCCCATTGTCCTGTGATTCACTATTTTACAGTATCAACATCATAACTTTAACGTCATTACATAAGCACATACATTTTTACACACAAGTACTTAAATAGCTTATTATATATGCACTCTTCTGTAGACAAGAACCATTTTCTCCATGGCATTCTCATCTCTCCAACCCACTCCAAGAACTCCTCCATAATGCATCGCTTCTCCTCACGAAACCTCTCAGTCACTACATACAGAGAATCATCACACTCTCTAGTCTCCAAACCCAGACTCCATGCATGGTCTAACCTGAATTGAAAGCTCATACAGCATATTCAGATGAACGTGGGCAGAAAACTTGCTAACAGAGTGCAGGAAATTAAGACTAATTTGAATAAAGCATAGGTTTAAAATAAAAATTATAATGGCGTTATTTCATTTGATTTAAGTTCTATCAGTAACTTTAACTTTAATAGTCATAGGGAATGTGTTTGCTCAAGAACCAGTGAAGGAACAGATTAAACCCCAAAGCATGAGAACACCAGCTGTATTGCTGTTTCTCATGGGTGGGAGGTGAAAAAAATCACGGTGGTCTCTCCTCTACAAGGTTATGGTGATTGATTCACTCAAGGAAAAAAACTATGATTGATTTATTGTTTAATAACACCTAAAATTATATTTATGCCCAAATTACATTTAGAAATATGATAAACAGCTGTCAGAATCAGAAAGAAAAAGTCACATCATTGTACTTGTAACTAAGACAAAAGTGACAGAATGTACCATGGTACGTGGTAAGAGAAGAATATAGTAACCATTCAGTACCATGGTATATATCAAAGTGGTAAACCATGGTATTGTGTCTAATGAATCTCTCAGAGATGGATGACGGTGCCTTCATTCGTGCCCCTCCTCCAAAAAAAAAAACAAAGAGAGAGACTTGAGGGCAAAGTCTTGGGGTCACAATGGCGACCATATTTTGGGTCAGGGTTATGACCTTTTGCACAGAGAATGGATAAGAAGAAGAGAAAGGGTGGGGGATTCTTCAGGGCAAGAAATTCTCTCACATAGAGCAGAGAGAGCTCATGCATGCACAGCAACGGTTGCCAGGCAGCTTGGATGCCTTGATAGTTCCTCTCTTGATGGCAGAATCTAATCCCCTATAGCAAAGCATGTTCACATGTCAACTCACTCTTGCTCTCCCTCAATCTCTGCACAGACAGACAGCAATTTCCCGCTATTAGAAACAGAATTATACTTCCTACTTTCTTCAAGATCGAGGTTCATAATCACGAAAGTACAAAATGAATAGTACAACTGGTGCAATGCAGAACCACAAATCACATGCACACACTTAATGCTATTGTTCATCCACTCAGGAAAATGCAATAACAAAACACTTGAAGCCTGTTGAACACAAGCAGTAATGATTTGCATTTGTAGATTTAGTAGAATAAAAAAGTAATTGGATGAATTGGCAAAGAACAGTGTTAATAGTCTTGTTTTTCAAAAGCAAAATGTTTAATATATTTAACAACCTAATGTAATTTTAATCAAGATTACATTTTTTGTAGCAATCACATTTTGTTTTAATGTGCTTTAATGGATGCAAAAAGCTTACATTTTGGCGAGACACTCCCATATTCACCCATTTAAAATTTAAAGCCGAACTATGCAATATTTAATTGTCCAAGATCCATCAACTAAAATCTCTTCCTCTCTCAACAGAGGTTGTGTCTTCGCCACATCACGTCAAAGAGGCGATTCACTTGACCCACATGTAGTTTAAATATTAAGCAGCTCTGCCTGGTAACCAAATATATGCATATAAATATAAATGTAACAACCTAATGAGTCATTTAAATAAATAAATATAAATATAAATATAAATATAAATATAAATATAAATATAAATATAAATATAAATATAAATATTTGAATGCAACCATTTAATATAGATGTACAGTATAAAAATAAAAAATTATAGTATATTTTATACTTGCTACTTGCTACTTTTAAAATATATTTTACAAGCTGTTTATTCAGTATAAGGAAACTACTATCTCCGAGTACATTGAAGGAGAGTCCTCACTTTTCAGGTTAAAGTGAATATTTCATAGAATGTTCTAGGAACCCTGAGGTTGTGAGCAGGTCAGCTCCTAGTGAGAGTTTTTTGCATTTTTCCCCTTTGACAATGGTGTTATTTTCTCTGCTTTTGTTTTTAAATGAAAAATCTAATTTTATTCATCTTATGCAAATGAATAAAATTATACATAATTTGTCAGATAAGCAATGAAAGCTATGTGATAGCAGTGCAGATAAGCATGAATATGTAAATCATATATATATATATATATATATATATATATATATATAAACCTTACCTGATATGTATACCTGCAGTATTTGCATTCATTACCTGTTCTTTTCTCGCTCTAAATCTGAGACAGTTTATCCCTCAGGATTTCAGCACCATGGATAGTGGTAACAAAATCATTTTGCGAAGAGCTCTGAAAGAGAGCAAGGAAAAAAGTCAGAATTAAGAAGTCAACCATTCCTACAAACTTTGTCTCTTATCATAGGTTTCAAATCAGATTGTGTGCCACTTTCAACCAATGATCCCTCACCACACAGGAAAACAAAAAACTGATGTGCAAACATGAGGTTAATCTGTATAATCCAATGCACTGAGAGATTATATCTAGAGGCTTTTTTTCAGATTTTATGGGGGGCCTTTTTTCATCTCAGCATCAAAAATAAGTCTCCGCAATTCAACACAATATTATATAAGAAAAATAATATCAGGAAGTGTTGTAATGGATAAAAAAAATAATTATACTATTGACACTGTTCACATACATGCTCAAATTATAATAAAGAATATTTTTTGAAATAAAAGGAGAAAAGGAATAAGAAGCAATGAAACCATTGAATAAAAATCAAATAAAGCACAAATACTACAACTAACTAATAGGGCTATAAGGATTATTAGGACATTTGCTCAAAAGCTTCTTTTTTTTTTTTTTTATTAATTAAATGAAAAATCTTTCCATGGATTAGGACAAGGATAACCCTGGATTAAGTCTTCTGGAAAACATCAGGATCTCTTTATTGCCTTGAATATTTCACATGGCAGGCAGAAGATAGTCTGCTGCCAGTTTATAAACTATGTACTATTCCCTATTCTAAAATGACAAAATTATGGTTAAATGTTTTACAATACACCGTAAGGCACTCAGAAATGTTGACAGTGTGTGTTTGTGGTTCACTTGTTGCTCACTTTTGGCCACGAGGACAATGTACCTTTGCTACAAAAATAGCAAAAATTGAAACTTATTTATTGATTTACTTACTGCCCTTGTTTAGCCAGCAACCATTACTTTTCAAAGCATATTACAAAATCAATTCAACCCTTAAGTTTTGTTTTGTCATTTCAAAATATATACTGAACAAACAAATGCCCATGGCAGTTGCATAAGGCATTAAACTGATGCCATTCATCCGACATTACTATACTGCTTTAATATTTTGGGTCATGCTTGGGTGTATCTTTCAAACAGCTCAGAATGTGAAAGCAGCTCTATAATTTGATGATAATGAGGACACATTTAGGCAGTTAAAGGCTTAATATTGACTTTTTCCTCCTGTACACTTTACACAATATAGAATTAAATTATCACAGAAATTGAGATCCAGACAATCCTTTATCTCGAATCTCTCACATTACCGCTTCCTCTCACTGTGCCTATTGTTTGTTAATACAATAGAGGGCTAAAATTGGGAACACAATGTCTTTCAGCAGATATGGGATGCCTCGACGCAAAGCCATTGCAGTTTAGAGATTCCAATTATTTATTTATTTTCTCCAGCAGAGCACTTTTAACTAGGCCACCAATGAAGAGCGAAAGGTTGATAAAACTATGTTAAATTATTACTTGTAAATTTCAGGTAATTCACAAAGAGAAGCTACTCCTCTCAACAGAGACAAAGCAGCTAACCATAAGGTCAAATAGGGATTTTGGGAATTACTATGTCATGTAACAGATGGTATTCTCTAGTCTCAGCTTTCATCACACAAAAGGTCTGATATATTTTTTTAAGAAACATTTCCTTATGATTTTAATACATAAACAAGGTAGTGAACAACACTATGTACAATATTATATAAAACAGAGGTGAATTTGGGTCCTATGTCATTTTAAATGCCTTCAAGATGTCTTGTTTCTAAAAACATGTAGACATATGGACATCTCTTTGCTATTGTTTGCACACGCTCCCTAGTTTAAGATGATTCTCAACTACATGCATACTGTGGATTACACCTGCTAGTCTGAGGCAGAAAGAATCAGGGAACAATAGTCCTCTTTAAACTCTCTAGACTGCCATTCATTATGTGTGAATTCAGCACGCATTCACTCCGCACAGCTGATTGGCATTTCAGACAGAAGGAGCTTAAAGTTGGTCCACATGGGGCTTACAAACACTACACCAAACTACCAGCCAATGTTAAAACCCCCCACTGCAAAGGGCTTAAGATACTGAACAACAGTGCCGTGATTGGCTTCTTCTCAACTTTTAAGTTTATAATCCATTTTGCCTCCTGTGAAATCTTGATTAAGTGCCATCTGCAATCTCTGTCTCAGTATGACTCGTATGCTACTTGTTTGGCTCTTAGACATTCAGTGAATTTTCACTGATTTATATATTACATAATCATCAAACACTGCCATTGTGGTTTTTAAAATATCATGCAAGCACAATCTTCATTCAGGGCCATTATACGACCCGGCTTTATACAAATGTGACATTTGCTGTCCGCTGTGAGACTCCTCTGGGATGCTTATCGGTGTAATACATGAAAGAGGACAAAACCGTAGACATATCAGATGAGTAAATTAAATTTGCAGACAGGCACAAGCTCCCCCTGAGAGCTGTAAATCTCAGGCACTTTGTTAGGTCTATTTGTGGGTAGATAACAGACTCCAATTTGAGACTCTCACTCTAGTAATTTGGATTGTGCCACATAAATATCAATCTGTTTATTTGTGCCTGTTCAAGAAAAAAAAAAATAACATATTATAATAATAAACAAATTTTTCTTTTACAATCTTTTCAATATTGTGACTGGACCTCAATACCAGTATGTTGTGAATATGGGTCTTTAAATACACACTGTCATATGCACAAAAAGTCAGTAAATAGACCAAATGTAAGTCTCTTCTTAAAGGGTACATCACAGTACTGGTTCCTAATTCATTTTGAATTATAAATGAAAAATGTCTGATTCAAACCACTAACTCACAAGTGAGTCTGGGGCCATTTCATATATCTTTTTGATTGATTCATCGAAAAGAATTTGGGCCAGATTCACAAAGAATTTGTGACAATGTTGCAAAGTAAGAAAGTTACATAATTGTAAACATTGTATATTTTATAATTAGTAGTTTTGTCTGAAGAACAATGTTAAGGAAAAATAGAATATTCTTAAAGCTGGGTACACACCACAAGATAATAGGGCTGATTTTGGGTCGATTTCTCCTCTTCCGACAATCCCAAGTAATGTCCCGATTATCTTGGTGGTTCTAAAGATTATTTTATCAGATTTTCCTGTGGTGTGAGATGTGTTAAGAGTTACTGAATCTGCTCGGAAGAACGTCGGAGGCAACATGTTGAATATTTGCGATCAGAAATCCTGATGTGTGGGAGGAACAATCTAGAATTTTTTGTCCTCATGTTTGTGGTCTCTCACATTTTGAAGATCTTATAAAATTTTAAAAATCTTTTAATGTGTACCCAGCATAAGAAATGTTTTTAGGAAATGTAAAATATACTTAACATTATTCTGAAGATAGAAATAAAGAACAAAATATTTGTTTGTGATTTTTTTGTTGTTGTTGCCCTTTTACATTGAGCTTTACAAAGTGACTTAAATAACTACGATATGTAGTACCATTTCACAGCACCTCTGAAACAAAGACTCAGCTTTTCTTGGATGATTAAATACACACACATATACTTATCCAGCAAAGGCTGGGAAAGTTGAAGAAAAGTTACTATTGCTTACTGCACGAGAGTCATTTTGTGGGAGCACGTCGCCCGCCTCTTATTCACACGCCTGTGTTTGTTTACACGCTGCAGTGGGTGCAGATGGAGCAACGTCATCCATATTCATCGACCTAAGCGCTGTCACCTTGACCCTGACGCCAGGCTCTTGCCCTGCTCTCTGTGACGGTTCAATAGAGCCACTCAAGGCTGCTGCACAACCCCAGAGTAGGCCCATTATAGCAGAGGCTGGGAAATATGGAGAAGAAGCCTCTTCCTGCTTCCCCCACGCCTCAAATCTGCATTCCGAAATTCACGGTCTCAAGGAACGCCGTTGAGAATGGAACATCTGCCCAGTAATGGGGGTTTCCTAAGTTGATGGATGAAGGAAGGCAAAAGCAGACAATAGTTTGACACAAGGGAGAGCTCAATGGAGAGCTTGTTGGTTCATCTCAAGGTCTTGATCAGCATAATCAATGAGAAGGCCTGGGACGAAGGGTTTGTGAGAGCAGAGAGGCAACAGCGGTCCCACAGCTTGCGATTTGGATCGAGGAACATTTATTTGGATGTCACTCGTCCAAACTGAAGCTATGCCAAAATATGCACCAATATCCCTAAAGCATCTCTGAGAGCAACAAACCCTTTATATGCAGATGAATACTGGAGTTTGATGGCCAAAAAATGGTTTTGTTGTAAAATTCAATTCAAATAAGCCCCTTTGTTTTGCACTGTTGGATTTTGTAAGGATGACAGAGGAATTTACTCCCAGAATCGACAGTAAAATATCCTTTACAATGAGACAATTAACCTCTCCGATTACAGAAGTAAGGGGAAGATGACCCATGATGTTCCTGCCAAAATGAATGAATGCGAAGCTATAAACTAAGACAAGTCCATGCTAATTTGCATCAAGTGTACATAATGAAAGCCATAAATCACTGAGCATATAAAACACACCCACAAGAACTGAGATGAGACCGATGAGGAAGGTTGCGTGAACCAAAAATTATTCACAGGCACTGGATATAACAGCTGGAAAAGTACAGTCTCTTCCTGTAATGTCCTGTCCAGTTGCTTCTATCCAGGCCAGACCTGCCTAATTAAGTCCAGGACTAAACCCTGGAGATCACACACTACGTAGCATCAAGGGAGAGGGCTAAAGCATTTATTAGTAAACTAGGAGGTTTCAGACTATGTACCCCAGGTTTGTATATCCTATGCATGCTACAGGAAACACATTAGTCACCATGACTATGAGGTACCCTTGTGGGAGGCGTCATCTTAATGAACTGTCATGTGAAAGGATGTCTCTCCCTCTTGCGCCATAAATATGTCTTTCGCTGTTTCTGCACCACAGAGTGCTCAGCTGTGGGTGCTCGTGAACAGGGCACAGGGAGCATGGTGTCATTGTTACATGGAACATAAAATGTAGTGGATGAACCTGTCTGGATGGCACAGAGGACATAACCTTGAAAACTGGCATCTTAAGTGGAGAAATGAGAGCTTAAACAGAAGCCAAAAAAGTTTCAGTAGTTTTCCCACAGAGGAATGGACTGGATAAAGCAATGAGCTGTGGTTTCTTCATATAAGGAGTCTGAGTTTTAGCTATGAACACACCTATGAAAGAGAAAATGCAATTTCACCAAAAATAAATGCATACATATTAGAGCTATCAAAAGATTACAACGATTACAAAAAAATAACAATTAAAGAAAACAAGATAATATGTTTAAGTTTTGTTCATTTGTGTGAACAGCACATGTAACAGAACATATAAATACTCCAGAAAGACATATATGCAACAGTGCTCTTTTGTTGTCTCATCTCCACAACAACACAGTAGTCTCTCCTATTTTTATCCCATCAAATGTCTCAGCTAATAAAACTAAATCCAGTTATTATTAAATAACAGCCTTTTCTTTAGTTTAAGAAGAAGCTATATTTAGTGAGTCTGTTTTCACCCACACAATTGTTTTAGTTTAAATGAGCATTTTAACAATATTAATGATATCTGTAAAAGCTAAGCAGTACAACGTACATTCAAAAGAAATAATTTTATTAGTCAATGAAGACATACACTAATTCGAAAGTTTAGGGTCAGTAAGATTTTTTTAATGTTTGAGAAATGTCTTTTATCCTCACTAAGTCTGAATTTATTTGAATTTACAGTACAAACAATTGCAAAATAATATAAATTTTATATTAATTTCTGGTAATATAAAATAAATAAAACTGAACCATTTTCTACATTAATGTATTTTAAAAAGTAATTTATTCCTGTGATGGCAAACCTGAATTTTCAGCATCATTACTCCAGTCTTCAGTGTCACATGTTCCTGTTGCTCAAAAAAAGTTTATTATTAACAATGTTGAAAACTTAATGCTTAATTTTTTTGATGAAACTATGATACTTTTTAAGAATTCTTTGATGAATAGAAAGTTCAAAAGAACATCTTTATATATATATATATATATATATATATATATATAGAGAGAGAGAGAGAGAGAGAGAGAGAGAGAGAGAGAGAGAGAGAGAGAAATCTTGTGTAACATAAATGTCTTCACTGTTACTTTTGATTAATGTATTCTTATAAATAAAAACATTAATGTCTTTAAAAATAAAATTATTAAAAATAAATAAAATATACTAACTCAAACTTTTGCACGGTAGTGTACTTGGCAAGATAACAC
The DNA here is from genome assembly GCA_039654775.1 of Spinibarbus caldwelli. Taxonomy (NCBI): domain Eukaryota; kingdom Metazoa; phylum Chordata; class Actinopteri; order Cypriniformes; family Cyprinidae; genus Spinibarbus; species Spinibarbus caldwelli. The sequence goes on from CM077237.1 coordinate 25,048,312, forward strand.
TGAACTATATGATTTCAGTTTAAACAGCCATTACTTTAGCTTTCAATATCACTTTTTCGGTAACTCCTCAGAGCTTGTTCTTGATAAAGACGGATCAACTTGAAATGTACAAACTTTGAAAATCATAACACTAAAGAATAAAAATGTTCCTTCACAGCTGACTTCTTTCTGAAACACTCCAATGAGCGTACAGCATCTTACTGATGAAACTGCGGTGACATCTGTGTCAAAGGCTTATTCTGACAGGGTATTTTTGCTGAAACAAGTAGTTTAACAACTTTGCAATGTAAAATAAGGACAACTTGTGTATCTGCATGTGTCTTTCATCGTCAGCACAGTTAAATAAGAACATGAAATGGAAATGTTACAGATGCTTTATGAATAAATTAACAGTATGAAAAAACATCTCTGTTTCTGTTCTCTATCCAAAAAGACCAAAAGCCTATTCTGATTTCTAGTGCCATGTGATCCTCTTTTTGATCAGTGCTGAATAGCAACTGAAAATAAAATGCAAGTCTGAGTGTATTATTCATAGTATAGAATAATATCATGTTTTTATGTACTGTACTGACCATGGGCGACATTTTGGGGGGGTCAGTCATGGAATCTCTTTTATCAATGGCCAATCAGAAACGTTAGAGTTTTCAGAATTCACTCACTGCTGAAAGAGCTGGAGTTTTACACGCTCGTGAATCATCTCATGACTAAGTACCCAGCAAGCAATTTTGCATTTAAAAGATGTCTATTAGCCGTTCAAACACAGCCCTAAAGTCTAGGCTAAAACAAGGCAAAATTTGGGCTGTCAGTGAAAATTTAATAGACGTCTAACCATAGCCCAAGAATAGACTAGACATCAGTTAGACCACTACTGAACTACATGTATACGTCTAATAGACAGTGAATATGGGTCTAGCCTAAACCAAGGCTGAATTTGGGCTGTCAGTGAAAATTTGATAGACGTCTAACTATAGCCCAAGAATAGACTAGTCATCAAATAGACAGCTAATTAATGCCTACATATATACATCTAGTAGACAACAAAATGGCCATCTGTAACGTGGCAGACAAGACGAGAGACATGCGGATCCATTTGCAAGCTTTATTATACAGAGACGTGGTCAAAAACCAGAAAACAGGTATAGCACAGACGAGATACAAGAATAGTCCAAAACCAGGCGTGAGTCAGTCGACAGCGAACATTATCCAGAGGACTTGACAATAGGGGTAATCCAGAAACATGAGCAATAATCCAGGCGAGGTATAAACAGAGTCTAAATGGTGAGACAAGGGTAAATCCAGGGAACACAGGCTAGAAAACAAGAAACAGGTTCCGTATCGCAGCTAAAACTAGGAGAGTAATAAACGCAGAACAATACTGTAACTAAGACAGGGAAAACGAGACAGGCTCCGTATCACAGTTAACACTAGGAGAGTGATAAACGCAGAACAAAACTAGAACTAAACAGAAACACGTAATGGCTCTGTAAAGCAGCTATCACTAGGAGAGTGATATACGCAGAACAATATTCGGCGATTAGAACGAGGAAGTCCAAGGCTTATGTAGGCTGTGTGATTGTGTGATTGGTCTCAAGTGTGAACGTGTGATAGTGAAATGGCTGCTGGGAAATGTAGTCCAGGGTGATGTGTAACAGTCTGTGCGGTGTGAAAGTCAGTGTAATGGAATAGCGATCTCTGGTGGCTAGCGGATTGAAGTCCATGAACCAGATTCATGACACCATCCATCCAAACAAATTACATATACAGCTTTTATTAAGAAAAATAAAATTTTTAACAACTTCAGACAATACAAAATGATAAAATGCAAAAGAATTAAAGACAAAATAAAATATTATAAATACAATACACTTAAATATAAATATTATGATTAAAAAATATGGAATTTAACAACTTAAGATAATAAAAATATAAAAATGAAAAACTAAAATATTTTAAATACCTTAAGATATTTAAAAGAAATAAATCTAATACAAATCAAGAGCATGTTATCACACTTAACATTTAAACATTATGGATAAATGACAACGTAAAAATAAATAAATAAATAAATAAATAATAATAATAATTAACCCTTTTGTTGGTTTACTTATTTTAACAAATAAAACAACCAACAGTGAACTCAGAGGAAATTGTTAATTATTGGCTTTATTTCTTGTATAAAATGTTTCCCAACTGCATTCCTCAAGTCCAACTCTGTTGCTGCCAGGAAGTTGGTCATCACAGCATCTGCCAAATAAGAAAAAGAAAAAAAAATAGCATAAGAAAAGCTTTTTTGACATAATTGTTTCCTTTAATTACACTGATTGTGACAGGGAGTCATTCTCTTTTGCTTGGATGCCTACTAAAAACAAAAACGAGTTATATATTGTGTATCACCATTCAGTGTGTTAAAAAAAATAGAGAAGCTCTCTGGTAAATGTTGTGTGTTGTATATACATACCTCTAATGACCGAGAACAGTGCAGTCTTTTCAAATGCCTCCTTCTGCAGCGGACCACCCCCCTTCATGTTGAATTTGAACATGAGGGAATTTTTTAAAACCCTAAAATATAATACAGATTGAGGTGGTTAACAATTGCGGACAAAGTTTGACATTTCAACATGACCAGTAAAGGAATTATTTTTCAAATTTCTGATTTGCGTTGTAACTTATTGAGGATTGACACCACAATGTTTGATTAATGTGGCACGTTTTGAAGGCTTCACCTGTCCAGCATCCTTCTGGCACTGTCTCTGAGGTTTCTTCCTTCGATTCTGCACAACTTTGACACCTGAATAACACATGCCAATGTCAGGCAGGTAGTATTATATGCGTCAGTGTACAAGTGTCCAAAATTGACTAATTTTTAAGCTTTAGTATCAATTTGGAAGTTTCAAACTAAATCTTATTGGACTTGAACAATGACAAATATATTCTATTCAATTAGCCCATGCTCTCTCTGTATGTAACAAGCCATTGTTCTGTCATAAATTCAATATAATAGTTAAAATAAATGACTGACTTTGTCAAAGATGAGTGCTTTAGTGAGGAAATGTTGTTTTGCAGGTTTTTCTCTTTTTTTTTTTACCATTGCTGCCTGGATCTCCTCCATTTCCAACCGCTTTCCAGATGTTGAAACTCCTCCTCAGTTTGTCCAATTCTTCTGAGTGTGTTCACTGTATAAATTAACCTAGATTAATCTTTGTCAAAGCTGTATTTGTTCTGTTGTTTGCTCTTTCACCTCTTCTTGCTCTGTTTTAAAATCACTTGAGTTTGTAAACATGTACAAATGATAAACTTTCACTCTATTATCTATTACATTTTACAATTGATCCTCTGATCACATGCATGCTGAACCGTGGGCCTAGTCACGGATCACTATCAACTATGATAACAAATATTATAAATAAATAATGAACACGTCAAAACGAAAACACAGATACTTACAAGACCAAGTAGGAATGTCCTTCATCGTTTGTTGTTTGTCCGCTGCTCTCTGACAGGTAAACATTCGGTGCATTCCAAACGGGATATATCGCCCTCCGAAGGGCACTTCGGAGTGAAAACAATCATGGCTGCCATATTGAAGGGTCGTTCCAAACCGAAGTGCTAAAAACTGGCCACTTCAAAGGGCCCTTCGGGAATGAAGGATTTCGAAGGGCACAGCTGATGGACACTTCGGGCTTCCATGATCCTTTGCGCTGATTCTTTCCATGATGATGGCGCCTCCGTGTGGGCATGACATGATGCAGAAGGGCACTTCAAGAAACAGTTGTTTGGTCCTCTACACCCTTCAACCATTTGATGCTCTCACTCCGGAGTGTAAACCCTTTGAAGGGATTAGGGAATAGGGATGAGCCCTTCCGAATGGAACGCAGGGTTAGTGCTCTCTCGTGTAAAACCTAAATTCAAAATGGCGGAAATGATTATCGTGGGATCTTGCAACAGTGATCTCTACTGACTTTCACGTCTCGCGTTGCCAGTAGTCATGTCTCAGTAGGGCTACAATTGCCATCTAGCAGTTGGGAATTGTAATTGCATTTTTATTTATAAAATGAAAGACAGTCATATAGTATCGTATAATGTGTATGAATGTTACATTTAACAGCTTGTGGGATGCATGACATCATATTATCAAATGCAAGTAAACTTTTGAAACATTTAAATTAGCATTATTTTTGGCATAATAATGCTATATTTAATAATGCTATAAAATAATTAAATAAAACATAAAATAATGCTAATTTAAATGTTTAAAAAGTTTACTTGCATTTGATAATAAGCTGCGTGTCTTAAAACGATTTTAAGACTATTTTGGCCATGCTCATCGCTGGTCTGATAAAGGGCTATAGTCAAGCCGTTAAAATTAGACCTCTGATTGCCACGATTTCACCGGGTGGGCTAAAAGCAGACTACACGTAGCCCGTCCAATTCAGAGCTAAATCGTGGCTACATATATACCATGTCATGAAATGACACTTACACCTTTGTAGATATTATTGACACTACGAACATGATGGTATATTAACCATCTCATGTGCTGCCTGGCCAAAAACTACATTGAATCAGATTTGACTATAAGTGGGCTACAAATAGCCAGTCTGACTACGAGCTAAATCGTGGCTACGCACAGGCTATGCATAGAACATGTCAAAGAAATTAAACCAAACACCTTGTAAAGCTCCTGACAAACATTATTTGGCTTAACTTGTATCGTTTGCATATGCATATCTGAAAACTCTAAAATACATTTCACAAACAAACAAACCAACAGTGCAGCTCCTCACTCCTCTGTCCTCGCTCTCCCAACGGCCCTTTAAAAAGACAACAATTAATCAACCACTGTGACACTTTTTCAGTTAAAACAGATGATTCTTGTCTTTTTAAAGATTGTATTTCCATTTAAAAATCAAGAATATCTTAAGACTTACCCATCTTGCTCTCCACTACGTGACCTCACAGAACGGCTTCCTCCTGTCACCGATTAGCCACTTTGACACTGATTTTCTGCCTCTTAACTGGTAATTTGGTTTGTAAGAGAATTTTTTTCAAGCTTCCTTTAAAACACAAAGAGCAAAGTTAGATTAAATTCCATATTTAAGCCCTTGCAATAAATAAGCAGTCATCTCCATTTTTACAGTTTTTCAGGAAATACAATAATGGTATCGCATATAATATTCTATCATAAACAAATGATTTCTGTGTAAACAAGAGCACAGGGCAACATTTAAAGGCATAGTTCACACAAAAATAAAATATCTCATCATTTAATCACAAATGTTAAAATCTGTCCATCTGAAATTTTCTTTTAAACAATTACATTTTTTATCAGGCAAATATAGGTCCTTTTCATTGCCATTATAGTGAAATAACTGAACACAAACATAAGAGCCTGATAAAAATGATTTTAGAAGAACATTTCAGACAGTTTTTGCATCTGATGTCTTCATTTGTTCTTATTTTAGTATCACTTCACTTGTATTAGTGTACACTCTAAAAAATGCTGGGTTAAATACAACCCAGTGCTGGGTAAATATTGGACAGAACACATGCTGGGTTGTTTTCAACCAACAGTTGGGTTAAATGTAATTTATTATAAACTGAGTTTTGTGATTGCTACACTACAAATTAACAGTTACTTAAAACTAAAATAAGCAGTACACCTGGTCCATATTCTCATAATTTGGGGTATTGTTTGTCCAAGTATGGACAATTTTTCCATACAGTCAGACTCATTTGATTCCACTGATTTACGAAGAACAAACTCGACTCTACCAAATAACCTCTGTTTGCACATGAATGTCATAAATAATCCAACAGCAAGTAAACATTTCATATACAACCTCAAGCAGTTTGAGTCCCCGAAACTCTCGCTTTCCATGCCGGCCAACAAAACAGAACTCTCTTGATAAGGGGTGGTCCAAAAGGAAGGCCATCATTTTTCTTGTGGCTTCATCCACATTACTCCCTCCAGTTTCTGCCACCACAGCAACCTAACGGAAAACAAGATTATTATTATTGGGGAGACAACACAAAAATTAACCCGAATAATTGCAATTACATTTCCCCCCCAAATAGTGCAGCCATAGGTTAATCGATGGTGCACTGCTATTTTACACTGGAAGTTGTAATCTACCGTGTGCATCGAGTCCATACATACAAGTCTATTACTCACAATTCATATGGAACCCTCCTATAATTCCTATGCAGTTACCTCTGTAACAGATGTTTTATACTTATACTACAATTGTGTTGCCTGTGGTACAAAAACATTCTGCCTCTGTAGCAAAAAAGCTACAGGACTGTGAAAATGTCTTAGACCACCATTATATTTGTTGTTTTGGAAATGGTATAATGACTATCTCAGAGTTTTTATTAGAATACAACCAAAAAATACAAGAAATGTATAGGCAGTATTAAAAAACAAAGAAACAAAATGGTGGCCTAAGACTTCTGCACAGTACTGTAAGTGCAAAAACGTTAACGTTCAGCCCAGTGAACCTGCTAAATGCTCATGTTAGAACATACCACTTGTTTCTGGAAGGTGGGGTCTGCCAATTTCTTCTCCACTGCATCAACATCCGAGACTGTCCGATTACTTTCTGCAAGAAAAATGCATGATAAATATTAAATATTGTTGTAATATTGTATTTTATGTATTGTTAAACATACAACAGCCTTATTGTTTACTCTTCAAATCGAGATCTGTCCCAGGCAAGCATACCTTATTTACACTAACTTCTCTGCTATTTTAGCCATTTGACCAGAGATGGCAAAACATCCTTCACTCAAGTAGAAGTACAGATACTCATGTTTAAGAATACTTTGGTAAAAGTAGAAGTACTGGCTACACGTTTTTAAACAAGTTAAAGTAAAGAAGTATTGGCTATGACATTTACTTAAGTAAAAAGTACTCATTACTACTAACTGTTTTAGTGTCACGCTGGTAACTGGACCTCAGGTCATATTGACACATTAATACAAAATAACTTACATTTAATATTTTGTTAGCTAATGAATGTATCATGGCTGAACAACCACCATGTAGAACAGGGCAGGACTGGGACAAAAATTCAGAATAACCCTTTTTTTTTTTTTTTGTATGGCCACCACATTTAAAGGGGTCCTATTATGCTTTTTCACTTTTTGAATTTTAGTCAGTGTGTAGTGTGTGTTTGGGCATAAAAAAGATCTACAAAGTTACAAATCTCAAAGTTCACTCCAAAGGGAGATATTTTGTTTTTAAAAAATCCCTTTTCAAGAACTACAACGAACGGCTCGTTTGGACTACAAAGTTGTTTTCCTGTATTTGTGACATCACAAATTGGCTCATTAGAATATCATTAAAATAAATCCCGCCTCCGGAAATTCAAATACACGTTTCAAAATCGCAACCCAGTGCGGGTGTTTTTATATCACTGTATTTCTGAAGGAAACCGACTGTCTTCAGAACATTTTGGATGTCATTTTCATTTCATTTTGCATGTAATGTCCGATAAAGCAGCGTTTGTGAGAGGAGCTCTGCATTGTGTACAGTGTTACCAGGGAAACCTTGATCTCTCCCGCTCATGCAACAGCGCCTCCCGCTGGCAGAGAATGAATTTGCTTTTAGTCATTCTGCCTAGCTGTTCGCCAATCACAGCGCACTGGGACAGCTAACCAATCACAACACATTTAGTTTTTTGGAAGGCGGGACTTCATCAAACCCGGACCTAATCGAGCCATTTGTGCCAGACTGGGGAGAAAGGTATTGTAATAATGTAAATTATGTGAAAAATAATGCGTTTTTCGAACCACCAAGCATGAGAGCATGTTCTAGTACACCCCCAAAAGAAAATCAAGACTTTGTAAAAGAGCATAATAGGACCCCTTTAAAAAAAGGTTTAAAACCTTAGGCTGGGGCCATGCAAAATAATTAAAGGTGCTCCACTGAACTGCACCTTCACTTCCATTTTCCTTTTCAGTCTCTTCATTTTCCATGATATCTCTCTACATCTTACTTTGTGTGTGTTTACTTTTTTCCACTAATTTTCTTGTACCAGCCATCTGCTGTTATGAACAGAGCTGTCTCCACCTTGTTGCAAAACAACCACTGTGGTGGCTTCTGCCGCTGTGAAAAATCACTCTCAAAGTCGGGGGGTTTTGATGCCAGAAGATAGACTTTATTACAAGAACAAAGCCGAGAAGTTTTCTGCAGAAAAAATCTCCCGAACGCTTCTGGGCTTTGGTATATATACAAGTTTTTAAGGCGGGTTCATATACATTTGGAGGGTCTCTTTTGTATACAATTCCATATATCTCCCTAAGGAGAAGAGTCCTCCTAGTCCTAATATGGTAAAGGAAAAAGCACCCCTACATTTTCCAGATGTTTTCTTGTCTGCACATTTTAGCCACGTCTGCACATTTTAGCCACGTAGGCACATTTTACACACGTAAGCACATTTTACACAGGGGCCTTAGAACATAATGGAAGATTAAATATATATATTAATGGCAAGATTCACCTTGATTATACTTGATTAATTCAGATCTTCAACTATAAAAAATCTTCTTCATTCCTCCCTTTGAGACTTTATTAAGTCTCACAATTGCTTATGTCTACTCAGAGTGCTACTTCATCATTCAGTATATCGAGTTAACACTACCTAGTGACTAAACAAGTCACGCAGTCTTATCACCAATGACCAGATGATGCAGCAGCACTCTGGAGGAGCATCAGAACCAAACGTCTCTCTCTACACTTGACTAAGAGAGAGTAAAAGATTCTGTCTCCTTTCCCCTTTTATCACAGAAAACAATGTTATAAGCATGAGCGTGCATTTGGTTCAGCGCTTGCCTGTGGTTGTCACAGTTATGTATAAAAGACATAAAAACACATTCAAAACATAATCATTGAACATCACAAGAAAAATAGTTCAGATCTGTTGATCTTCAGCCCAGATACTTTGCACATCGTAGAGGGTCACCCTTGGGCAGAGGTTAGGCTAGTTCTTACACCAAGTTCTTACACCTCTTCCTCATAGTCATCAGAGTCGCTGGAACTATTATCCACAGTTTGCTTATTTAAGATCAGTTTGTTTAGCAATCCTTCATAATATTCATCCAATTTCCTTTCTGTGATAATTTGTTGATCATTTGGGACTTTTATCATTTCCATTTGCTTAACAGTAGCATTGACGACTAATGTTCGTAATACTGGTAATACACAGCAAAATAATAACCTTCCTATCAATATAGCAGCTCCTAAAAACATTCCTAGTTTAGCAAACCATGCTTCCCATGCTCCAAATTTCAGATCAAACCAATCCCAAATTCATTTGTCTCTTCCTGTATTTGCTGTAACTTCAGCTCTTAATTTTTTAATTTTAATCATCACTTCACTAAAAGCTCCTCCAGGGGCAGTATTATTTGGTATAAAAGTACAACATTGATCTCCAAACATAATACAGACTCCTCCCTTATCAGCTAAAAGCCAATTCAGTGCCTGTCTGTTTTGCCATGTCATTCTACTTGTCGCGTGGACTTGTTCTCCTAATAAGGTTAAAGCATCATCAGTCTAATTAATGAATCTTTGTTGATTATAATAAATGTAATTAACCTACTTTACATTTTTGTTAGGTGTGATCCAAACAAATATTGATTCAATACCTGCTTTCACTTCATCACATGCCTTGAATTTATTAGGAATCCCTCTCGGTTGTCCAATTGAGTCTAAATATACCTTGGGGTCTGGCTCATAACCTCTTTTAATTCTGTTGTCTTCTTTGTTTACTCTCTGTTCTGTTCCCCATTGTGCTATGTTAAGTTCTTGAAATAATCGTACTCTTACGCACATACCTTTCAATTCGACTGGTAAAGAAGGCAACAATGTCTCACCTCCACAGATCCAAAAGAAGTCTGCTATTATTAATGACTGGTCGTCATAAATTTCTATTGAAGGTAAAGCAATAGTTGGATTTTTACATTCTTCAGTTGTTATTTTATTTTATTTTTTTTTCATTGTTCCAAGTGCTAAAAGTTCTGGAGCTCTAGAAAGAAATCCAGATTTCCAAGAATCTTTCTTATCTATATACCAAATAATAGCATATTTGCCCTTGAACTTGCCCACATCTTGTGTTCCTTTTGGTTTATGAAAATACTCGTATTCTTGTTTATAATCTACGCCATACCATGTCGGAATCTCTACTTTCTGTTTTTCAATTTTTATATTTCAGCTGACGTCCGAATACTGACACCAAGATCCCCAGAGTGGTCTAAAAAATTATTTGTTAATTTAGGATTTTCCAAAAATCCTAGACATTCAGCAATATAATATGGTCTAGTAAAATCTGTTAAATAACAAAAGTTTCTCCCAAATTCAGCACACTCTTGGTAGTCATGTGGATTTGGTATGGTTATTACTTTGTTTAACGGAGATTTGGAGCATAGCAAGCAATTTTCTTTCTTTGTTTCTCTCGCAGTAAAAGCTGCCCATCTATACCATTCATTATTTTGAGCTGTTTCCCATAATTCATCATTTTGACTAATTTCTTCGTCCCCTTGTATATTTTAATCCGTGTCTCTACGATTTATTGATTATCATTGGATCTGTTGAGTTGATATCATTATCACTGTTATTCGATGGTTGAAAAGTTAATTGAAGGGAGGTCTGGTTGCTTTCTATTGGTTGAGCTTGGATTTGCATTATTAGGTGACTATGCATAAGATGGTCATCAGACACATTGTCAAATTTTTTTCCTCTTGCCTCTCCTATAATTTCAGCCAGCAAAGCTTTAATGTCCCTTCAGTCAAAAGTTTGCCCATTGTCTCTTCTTCAAATACTCTTATCCATTTACCTGCGCCCTCATGAATATCAGGGAGTTGTGCATCCAGTGGTCTGAGTGTCCCCCTTGCTCTGCCCTGCTCCCATTTTTCTGCATCTCATAACTCCTCTTCTCCATTCACTTCCTCACTACTGTCAAACAACTTACTTTTCCGTCTCTTCAATTTATTTACCTCTTGGATCTTTTTTCCTGATTCTCTGATTTTCCTTTCCATCTCTTCTTCCATAGCCTCTACTTGTGCTTCAATTTCTCTATCTTTCCTCTTTATTTTTTTTTCTAACACTTCTTCATATTCTGTTTTTCCTTCTTGGTTTGTTTTCATCATTTCTAAGGCTATGCGTGTTTGTTTCTAACCATCCATAGGTAAATATCTTTCACTTTCCCTTTTCTGTTCCCTGCTCTTTGTTTTTACAGCTGGTTCCTTTTTTCTTCCAACTCTACATGTCCTTCCATGTCCATTTCTCCCGTTACCTCTACCTTTCCCTTGAGAATTGGGAACTCTCCCTCCGAAGGCAGATAGGGGGTTAGTTTGAAAAACAACATCTCCTTTTTGCCTGTCTTTCTGTCTGCCTCTTTCATTCTCTTTCTGGCTTGTTTTATACTTCTTCTCTGTAGTTTGTTATAAATTGGAGACACTGGCTCCAATATGGGCAAAATGCTATTTTTTTGGGTACAATTTCTAAATACAGTTACTCTTTGCCTCTGTCTATAAAGCATTTGCCTCCCTTTCACTACATCTAATCTGATTTCACTAGATTCTTAGATTTTAGAAGGGTTTTCAAGCGGTGTGTCGCAGAGTGGAACAAGGTGAGGCACTCAGAGTCACTTGGCTGTTGCTAAATTTGCATTTCAATGGCACACACACACATACTTACACACAGTTCAGTCTAGGGCTGCACGATATACCAACATTAATTATGAATTGCGGTATTGCTTAGAGTCTCTGAGCAATGGTTCACTATTAAGAGGCCCAGTTTGCATTTCATCTTCACCAGGGTGACTCTTTGCGAGTTATTGCAATGGTCTTTCCCTCGTTGGTAAGGGAGGGTCGTTACTAGCACACCCTTCATCCCTCACTTCATGCTGTGTAGGGTTGCTGAAGCTGGTTGGCGTATTTTAAGGAGAGAGAGGTGGACCCAGATGTCACTTTGCAACTATTTTGCTGATCAATGCGAGATTCTTCCTTGAAATCATCACTGCAGACTCACTGGTTCTTAATGGTGGAGCAAACCATTCCCTGGCCTTGACAGAACTGCTGCACCTGTAGATGGAATCTTTCAGAGTTTTGTTAGTGATATCAAGCATGCTCATTTGCTCATCTGTCCATTTATCCTTCTGGGTGTGACCTGCGGAAATTTCATATGGATTGAGGGCTGTCCTGGCCCCTTTTTTGTGCTCTCACAAAGTCATTGCTATCAATACAATGAGCCTAGGTCGAATACCCATTTTCTCTAATAAAATAAAGAATTTGGTTTTAGTTATCTCTAATCTTACTATTTTTTAATTTATTACAAATTTATTCTCAGCAACTTGTTAATTCAGTTATCTCTTTGTTTTATTAACTGAGTTTCACTATTTCACTAGATAATTTCTTCTAGGCCTATCTTGCTCAGTAGCATAGGTATTTTGACCTGGAAACCCTCAACCCACGTTCTTTATGTTAACAGTCAGAAAGACAATATTTTATCCTTTTGGCACAGAATCAGCTCCATCATGATATGCTGAAAAGAAAGTTAGATGTGGGGTGGACAGAGCAAGCTTGCTTGCTTTGCCTTCCCATGTAATGCGCTGCACAAGTGTGGCCCTGTTTTTCTTTCTGCCACAACAATAACCTAGGTACTGACCGGGAAACTTAACCAAATTCATCCACAGTCCTTTTTCTACTGGGCATTATTTGCCCTGTGGGCCCACATATTAAATTTTGCATACAGCTGTTTTGGCAAAATAATTGTTTTGCCTCAGTGTCTCGTCAGACACCTTCTTTCACTCCACAACACCATCATTCATACTTTTTCACACTCTTTCACACCCTTTCACACCCCCCCCCTTTTGGCCAAAAACATATTTTGTCTTGATTTCAGCTGATTGTGAACTGAATGGTTTTAGCTGTGGAATGCCATGGATTCTGAATAGGACTTTACTGAGCATAGACCTGGTAGCATTCCACATAGTGTCTAATTGTCATATTCAACTGGACAACATCAGTCATCATAAAGTTTAATTCAACACTGCAGGTATCAACCTCTTTTTCTTCTAACACAATCTAATATGTTAATTGGTTTAGAATAATTTTCTTAGGCATTGTGCAGTTGAAAGAACTATGTGTAATTTCTCAAATGTCACTTGTCTAATTTAAATTTTAGTCATATGATTTTTGTTATTGCTCATGAGCTACTTTGAAAAGGAGATTAGAGATCTCTGCATAATCTAGGATCCATGGCCATCAACATTTCTATCCTGTTATCCCCAGTGATGACAGCATTTATGATTTCACGATTTTGGACCATTGGAGTTAAATTTATTTATTATTATTACTTTATCCAATCTAGCTGTTGTAAATTACCATTAAACAAAATGGAGTGACCAATATTCTTATTTTATCAGCTCTATTTTTCTATTAGACATCTTGGCTACCCTTTTTTTTTTCTTTTTCTTTTTTCCAAGAGTTCAGCATTGTTGTCAATAATTCAGTTGTGCATTTTCCCTTAGTTGGTTAATGAAATAGCCCTCGCTATTCCAAATCCAGCTCCATTTTTATCTGATTTGTGAGTCAAGCACCACTTCTGTCTGTCAAAATTGCTTGTTTTTTTAGACACAAGGCTGGACTAGCACCTATTGAAAAGCAGATTGAGAACGTTAGTTAAAACACAGAATTCAAAGAACTGCTGTGAGACCAGTAAGTAATCAAGATTACTAAAAAATTAATAAAATACTTAACAAAATTTGAAGCAGTCTCTATAGTGATCATTAAATATGCAGCACCTGTGCGTGCAAAGGGAAGGGATGGAAGTGCTTCTGGTTAGATCATCAGTCTGCTGAAGTTATTTGGTTGTAGCACTGGGTCATCAGTCCTTGATGGTACTCAATGGCCTGATGTTGTGTTGTATGGTCTCGTTGTTTCTCCGCCTCTTCTCAGTCTGGCTTTTGATTGAGTTTTGCATTTCAGGATGTTCTATTCACCCTTAGGAAAAGTCTCAAGTGAAAAATTCACCTTTTCCTGCTTTAAGTCAGCCTTTCTCCATGCAGAAGTGTGCACTCCTCTTTCAGGAGGGGAGTTGCAAGTCCATCAGCTCCTCCCTCTTCTTTTCTGCAGCTTCTTTGTCTTTGCTTCTTCGCCTCTTTGCTTAACAGACTCCAGTTCATTGCTTCCCTTTGTCAAGTCTCTATTCCAACAGGCATCTGAAATTTTAACCCTCAGAGACTGGATTAATCAAAGTGAACATTTGTAAACTGATCAAATTGTGTCTGAGCAATCAGCTCTTTATCTAATTTTCATTTTTCAACCATCTTTTTCAATGGTTCCTTAATAAAAAGGTTAAATAAAAATAAATAACTAAAAATAAATAAAAAGTCATCTGGTTAAATACAGCAGTTCCCTTATTCTATTTTAGTAAAGCAAGTTCTTCATTGCGGAAAAACAGCAAGCAGTTTCTTCTTTGCAAAATGCAGAAAGTAGCAGTAATCTTCCTTTATTATATACTTCAATAAAACAAAAGAATTCTTTCTTTTACTACAGCATGGCATGCGTATGGTAAACTAAAGACCTCCATCATACTTTGTCTTCTATATTTGCATACATGGTTCAGAATAATCAGTAATGGTGAATGAATTTTCCCAACCAACATCAAATAATTCATTTTATTTAGTTTAATTATTTAATCAACAAGTTCCTTTATTATTGTAAAATGTGTATGCTTTTGATTTCAAATTTCAATGAACTTGGTCACCCAATCTTGCTCTCATTCAACATTTCACTACTCAAGTTATCTTTAGTTAACTTAAATCCAAATCTCTGAAACTGTGTAATGGATTAATTTTCTTACTGTCCCCCAGGGATAACAAGATACAAATTTTAAGACGTCTTCGATATAAGGTATAAAGTTTTAAGCACGTGCAATATTTTTATTCATCTATTAAGATATTTCATTAAAGCATAAATGTCTATCTTCTTTTAATTAATCTATTATTATTTCATTATTCTGCAAAGTCCATATCTTGGAACACTTTTTTTCTTCAAATAACATTCATATAGGTCCCTTTATTCAGACAGGGCTTATCCTTTCATTCTGCATCACTTTTTTTTTTTTTATAGGTTCTTAAGCTTTCATACTTCGTCTTTTTTTTATTGGGCCCATTCATTCATTCTTCCCTCTAGGGTGTAACTCGAACTGCGTCCGTCTCTACCAGGGAGGGGCATGCACCGCTTATTCACCCACTACGGAATTTATTTTCTCATACTACCTTAGTCTTTCACATAGACATATACTTGGACACAAACACAGTTTCAGACATACTACAAAACAAAACACTTCACCTCTCTGTGAGTGACCTGCAGCGTTGCTCTCGCTCTTCTACTGTTTTAATCCACTTTCTCTCTCAGTAAAAAAGCAGCGCATGGCCAGGATTTTTGCCTGCCCGTGCAGTCCCCTTTAATCTCCCTTACACCTTTTTAGGGCGGTATCCGCAGGTCTTTTTGCCTACCCGTGCAGACCCCTGTATCTCTAAACAAGGCGGTATCCGCAGGCCTCTTTGCGCGCTTCCTTCACTATATCTGCTTCACGTTTATTTCTGTCCCTTCAGGCCCAGTCTAAATAAACACAGACCATTGCTAGCAATGTATGTCTGCCTACACCATCTAGTTTCAATTTAGGCTACCTATCAGGCCTTCCTAACAGTAAACCAGATAAATGCATGCAGTTATTTCTTCTGGAATCAAAACCCTTTTTTTCTTTTTGTTCTTTAAATTTGGAAGAGCAATCCTGAGTGTCCTTACCACCTCATGCTAACTGGCAAACATCACAGATTTATTTAAGCAAAAATTGCCTACCTTTAGTGGCCACAGAATCTGCCGTTTGCCAAGCCAGCCTGAAGTGGTCCTTCACCCTCTGCTCCTTTCCGATCCTGTTCGTGACGCCAATTGTGGTGGCTTCTGCCGCTGTGAAAAATCACTCTCAAAGTCGGGGGGTTTTGATGCCAGAAGACAGACTTTATTACAAGAACAAAGATTTTTTCTGCAGAAAAAATCTCCCGAACGCTTCTGGGCTTTGGTATATATACAAGTTTTTAAGGCGGGTTCATATACATTTGGAGGGTCTCTTTTGTATACAATTCCATATATCTCCCTAAGGAGAAGAGTCCTCCTAGTCCTAATATGGTAAAGGAAAAAGCACCCCTACATTTTCCAGATGTTTTCTTGTCTGCACATTTTAGCCACGTCTGCACATTTTAGCCACGTAGGCACATTTTACACACGTAGGCACATTTTACACAGGGGTCTTAGAACATAATGGAAGATTAATATATATATTAATGGCAATATATATTAATATATATTATATATATATTAATGGCAAGATTCACCTTGATTATACTTGATTAATTCAGATCTTCAACTATAAAAATCTTCTTCATCACCTCATTGTATTCTGTTTGTAATAGCATAACTTTCTTTACTTCAATTTAAAGTATTACATTATGACCATGTGTTGTTGTTCTATCTTATAATGACTTAAATACTATAGATTTAGCGAAACTATACTTTTAAATTGCCTAAATGTCAAAATTATTACAATAATAATTACATCATGACAATATATTTAAAGAAAAATCCTAATACTCTACAAGTTATTGCATTATCATGATTCATATTTTTGTCATACCAAAGTTAACCATAGTTTATTACAGTAAAAGTATAGTAACAATGTTTTTTTTTTGTTGTTTTTTTTTTTTTTTGTTTGTTTTGCAGAAAGACGGAGCTGTACATATCGGATTATTTCGGGAACTTTTTGCCCCACATGCACAAGAAGTCATTTAGACATTTGCTACAGTATTTTTTTTTATTTTTTTTTTAACACATACAGATTGGTTCTATGCAGTCACGCTTTGCAGTTCTTTAAACTGTTGTTTTCGCTTGCAAATCACCGTTCACAGGCTTGCAGTACTTTTGACCGTATTTTAGCAAAAACAACATGCCAAAAGTGTAAGCGCGGAAAAATGGAAGTCAGAAGAATGCAGATCATATTTATTTTGCGTTAGTATGAAGCTGCAGTTTCACAATACATGAATTACACTTACGAGTAACAGTAAAATGCTGCAAATAATTTTTTTCTTACGCTTGAAATGCAATTTACACCTTTACAAAGCTTCTCTTGCGCATGCAAATTAAATTTATGCTTACAGTCTTATGTACACTTCCACAACTCTTACCCTGCGTATGCAAATCTTTAAGGCATTAATTTACCTTCATAAAGTAATTACCATGATGAATGTGTCGGGGGAAACAGTAAGGAGATATTTTAATTATTTACTAATAAACTAGTGTTTTCTGAGTCCGTGTTGCAAGGATGAAGTTGCGATCCTGACTCGCCATCTCCTCATTAGACGCGCCTTTAGAGAGAAGTGCATCTTTACGGATTATGAATATGATGAAAGAGTTTTTGTTTTTGATTTGTTTCGTTAAGTAGTAATTTAAAGCTTTCTATAGATATATTTATCATGTCTGTGAGGCATGTAATCGCTGAGTTTTGGTTCATTTTTGTGAAGTGCTCCTGTTCAAGACGAGACTACAGAAACCGAATGTTTGTTTTATTTTATAAAAGCACAACGTTTTTTTGATATTGTGAGTGCACGCGAATAAAAGTAGACCCTTTACAGTTACTAATGATGTATTACTCTTATAATTATGAGCAAAAATGACAGCGCATCCACTGAAAAAAATGCAAGTGATTGCGCTGGCGCCTCCATGTCCTGCAAAGCGCACTTTAGCTTCCACTCTCCACACAAAATATCGGATACAGTCCACATTTATCTAGGTTTAACGTTTAAACATTGTTATATGCTTGAACCGTTTTATATCTATAGATTTTATTTTAGGCAAGTCGTGATGATTTGAGAAGGCTAAATTGATCAAACATACACAGATAGCAAAATTTGTCTGGCCCACCTCTGGGCCACAACCTTGCTTAAGTTCTGGCCCAATTCTGGCTGGGTCCCCGGCCCAAAACTGGCCCACACACTGAAAACCGACTCAAACAATTTCCTCTGGCCCAGATGCGGCCCACGCCCTGTAAAATGACTCTTATTTATTGACGTGGCCCAGATCTGGCCCGCATACTGTAGAGTGACTTCTATTATTTTATGTGGTCCAGGTCTGGCCCAGACACTTTAAGCCAGATCTGGCTGAGACTCGGCTTGGTCCCCAGGAAACAGTCTCCTCTGGCCAAACGAATGAACGTGGTGTGATTATTTCAGGCTGCATCACAAGTCAGATTGTGGATTGATATCATTCAGAATATTTCATCCAACAAAATCTGCTTGAAGAAACATCATGCCAGTAGGTGAAGCTGGTAAAAAGGGTCTGTGCAGAGGGCTTGTCTGGTTCTCGTAGTCTTTGCTGAGGATCTGTGCTGGGGCCATCAATGAGGTCTTTACAGGGGATCTGTCATCTAGTTGACATGGTCTCCGCTGACATTCAGGGATGTGTTGTGGTCACTCTTGGGAGCAGTGGTCCACCGTCTGGTCTGGATACCAACTGGATCAGCTGATTACTGTAACCTGGGGATAAAGGTAAGACAGTATATATGCGACTATTATAAGCATTGATGTCATTCTTCTTGCAAATTAACAAGTACATTAGATATTAAAGGAAGTGTTGCCAAGTGTTGCTGCTTACCCTAATTGGTACAGCATAAAAATCCTTTAAGGGATTTGAATTATAGAAATGTGATAGTATGTCATGTGTAAGGAAGGTTAAAGAGATGGGACTTTTAAACTCACAGAGTGTGTCTGCCTCCCGGAGTCCGCCCTTTTGATCTGCCAGCTGGAGCCACCTCTTCATAGTCCCCTTAACCTCCATTTCAGCAGCATTAGCTTGAAAGGTTTTCCAAATTGCAGCCTTGAAATATATGTATAAATATATATTGTAAGGTAATTATTAAAGCTTAAGCATTAAAGTTTTTATTTTTACAATCATTAGGACCATAGTACCAGACCCAGAATTCGCACCTTATATGTTTGATGAATGTTCATGCATAAGTTCATGCAGCAGCTCAGAATTTCTGTAAAAAAAAAAAAAAAAGAAAAAAAGATGTCAGATTGCATATATAAAGTGTTCAGATTAAATTTGTAAATATGTTAAGTGTGATTTTAATCACAATCATATGGCATATATACGCTTCAAAAGTTTTCATTCACTTTAAAAAATTGAACCTGCGCTAGTGCAGCAGACAGATTATACAGGCCTCCATTGAAGAAAACAGATGATGCACTTAGGCTACATTTTACGGCTTTCTCTTACATATCTATAGTGTTTTTCCGTGGCAGAGCTTCCCACACGGCAGTGTTACCACAAAATAAATATTATTATTAAATTCAGATTGCACATCTTGAATTGCCTTAGCAGGTGTAATGCTACAACATCGTGCTCAGTTTGATTCACAAACAAATGAGTCATTTGGAAGGTTAAGTGAATCAGTCCGACTCCTATGATTCACTAGCAATCACTCGTTGAAAAAGACGAATCGAATGAATTCTAGCAAACAAAATGGAATTTAACTCATTATAATTTCATTAGCTAACATTATCATGCACTGGATACAGCTCATCAGTTTTTTATATTAAAAAATTACATATTGTTATTCTAAAGAGACCTAGGCCTACTCATCAACACTCAATATATCAGAAAATATTTTTTTTCTGACGTTATCATTGTAAACCTCCTAACAGAAACCATCTAAAAACTATACTCTTCGTAACATTTAAAACATCAAACAACGCTAGATTGAGCATTAAATACATTGTGCCCGCCGAAATCTCGAAAAAAATGAAACGAAATGTAATCACTTTGCCATTACATACAAAACTTAACTATTTTAATAGCTGAAACAG
This sequence comes from Spinibarbus caldwelli, assembly GCA_039654775.1. NCBI lineage: Eukaryota > Metazoa > Chordata > Actinopteri > Cypriniformes > Cyprinidae > Spinibarbus > Spinibarbus caldwelli. The sequence goes on from CM077237.1 coordinate 25,068,237, forward strand.
TAGGATAAGCTGTTTTGGGAGAAAGGGGAAAAAAGACAGGCTCGGGTCGGTAATTCTAATAAGCTGTCGGACAAGGGCCGGGCTAGGGCCTAAATTTAAGGCCCGTGCAGGGCTCTAGTTTAGAGAGCTTGATTATAAAAGAACTTTCCCAGCAAACAATTTTCAGTTTAAAAGACGTTTAATAGCCGTCTAAACATAGCCCAGACGTCTAGGCTAAAACAAGGCTAAATTTGGGCTGTCAGTGAAAATTTAATAGACGTCTAATCATAGCCCAAGAATAGACTAGTCATCAATTAGACCGCTATTGAACGGCTACATATATACATCTAATAGACAACAAAATGGCAATCCATCCAAACAAATTAAATATACAGCTTTTATTAAGAAAAAATATCATTTTTAACAACTTAGACAACTTAAGACAATCCAAAATGAAAAAATACAAAAGAATTAATGACAAAATATATTATAAATACAATACATTTAAATATAAATATTATGAAAAAAAAATTAACAACATAAAAAATATAAAAATTATAAAAAATAATAACTTAAAGCTGCATTCCGTAACTTTTACCTCTTTGTCGCCCTAAATGTTTGAAAACCTGTAATTGCAGTTTTTTGCGGAATTATCTTCAGTGCGCGGGGTTGTGATCCGGTGTTCCGGCACGGGTCCAGCGCGGATGAATCTAATGTTTTAAGGTGAATGTGTAGTTGTCAGTCACTGCACCGGTGTGGATATTTACTGCCTATGTCTTGGAATATATGACCCAAATCAGAATTTTCACCGTAATTTGCCATCTTAACAAGTAACTAACAAGTCTGCCACGTTTGTTCTGCCCAACTGAGGAAAAAAGCATTACAATAAATCGCGCTACCAACAGTGATTAAATTTAAAGATCAGTTAGCTCATATCACATCTAACTGTGCAAAGTATTATTATTATACTTTGTTCTCAAATTATTAATGTTAACAACATCAGCACTGCATGACTATGAGTATAGTATTAGCGTGTAGATTTAAATTTCTGTATAGTCTAATATCTAATTGTCATACCATTCAAATTTCATATTAAGAAATTTGTTTAATCACAAAAGCAAATTAATCTTCCTTCAAACTGGTTCTATTTAAAATACAAAAACTTGTGTAATCCCACGTTGGCTATCTGTAATCAGAACTACATTTAAAACTGGAATATAATTTAATTTCATTCACATGTGTTTCATAAACACATAATCCTTTCTGGATTACAATCAGAATGATAAATTTAATTATTCGAGCTGCTGTGAGAAAAGGCTATAAATGATCCACCACCTGCAGGATCCTCACGTGCCATAGCCTAGTAGCCGGGAAAAAGTCTTGGTGTTTACAGATGTGACGTAATGACGCAGTGCCATGCTCGAATTTCCCGCGAAAACCTACCCGTGCCATTCAAATTAGAAAACATTATTATAAGCTAACCTTTGTGAATCGGGCTAAAGTAAGGCGATAGTTTTGAACACTAGCTGGTTATGTACTTTCTCAAATACTGATTTTGTATAATTTTTAACCAAAAAAAAGTTACGGACTGCAGCTTTAAGATATTTAAAAGAAAAAAATCTAATACAAATCAAGAGCATGTTATCACACTTAACATTAAAACATTACGGATAAATCACAACATAAAAAAAAAGATGAACCCTTTTGTTGTTTTACTTATTTTAACAAATAAAACAACCAACAGTGAACTAAAAGGAAATTATTAATTATTGGTTTTATTTCTTGTTTAAAATGCTTCCCAACTGCATTCCTCAAGTCCAACTCTGTTGCTGCCGGGAAGTTGGTCATCACAGCATCTGCCAAATAATAATAATAAAAAAATAGCATAAGAAAAGCTTTTTTGACATAATTTTTTTACTTTAATTACACTAGAAGCACTGTAGAGAGTGTGTTAACTTGCTGCATTGCTGTGTGGTTTGGCAACAGCACAACACATGACAGAAAGGACTTGCAGAGGGTGATAAAGCTGGCCCGGAAAATCACAGGGACAGATCTCCCCTCACTGCAGGACATATACAACAAAAGGATGTACAAATAGGCTTGCAACATCATCAAGGACACCACCCATCCCATCCACAATTTCTTCACCCTCATGAAGTCTGGCAAGCAGTACCGGAGCACTGCGGCCAGAACATCCAGACTCCAGAACAGTTTACCCCAGGCCATTATGATAAATAGTCAAAACCCACTGCCACTTCCACCTCTATTATCAGGATAAATTCAGCCTGTTCAATGGCACTCTGCACTTTACCAGCTGGACCATCATACACTCATAAGGCATTTGACTGACAATCATGGTCAGTTTTAAACACTAGTCACTTTAAACACTTTAGAATTATCACTTTATTGCTACTGCACTGCACATTTATACTGTGAAGAATTCTCTTTGTTTTTCTTCATCACTTTCTTTTTTTCTACGTATTTTGTATTGTCCATGTAAGTTATGTTTGTTTCCCTTCTACCCTGTCATTATCGAGAGATGTTAACAAAGTAAGAATTTCATTGTACTCTAGTACATATGATAATAAAGCTCTTGAATCTTGAATCTAATTGTGACAGGGAGTCTTTCTCTTTTGCTTGGATGCCTACAAAAAACAAAAACTAGATATATATATTGTGTATCACCATTCAGTGTATTAAAAAAAAATAGAGAAGCTCTCTGGTAAATGTTGTGTGTTGTTTATACATACCTCTAATGACCGAGAACAGTGCAGTCTTTTCAAATGCCTCCTTCTGCAGCGGACCACCCCCCTTCATGTTGAATTTGGACATGAGGGAATTTTTTAAAACCCTAAAATATAATACAGATTGAGGTGGTTAACAATTGCGGACAAAGTTTGACATTTCAACATGACCAGTAAAGAAATTCTTTATTAAATTTCTGATTTGCATTGTAACTTATTGAGGATTGACACCACAATGTTTGATTAATGTGGCACGTTTTGAAGGCTTCACCTGTCCAGCATCCTTCTGGCACTGTCTCTGAGGTTTCTTCCTTCAATTCTGCACAACTTTGACACCTGAATAACACATGCCAATGTCAGGCGGGCAGTATTATATGCGTCAGTGTACAAGTGTTTACCAACCTTAAACATTGATGCCCATTGACCTGCAAGTTTTCCATCATTAACCCTTTAGTACTCTTTATTCCAGCAGTTTAAGTTTTTCCCTATTAGTGCCCCCCACAATCTGTCTCTGCCTCCAAAATTGTCTGGCACAACTGATTTCATAACAACACAGTAATAGCTGCTGTAACTAAAAAGTAGCCCAGTACACATTACCCTCAAATGTACATGGAATAATAAATTCACCCCTACCATTTTTATTACAATGTTTTCTGTTAGTACTGTTTAGGTTTTAATGCTGCATTGCACATCTGAGCTATTTGCGCTATTTTAATACTGCTGCAAACTTTTTATAATTGATAATTTTATATTGCCATTTTAAATCATTTCTATTTTTAAGCTGTACCATCAATTTGGAAGTTTCAAAATGACAAAGATATTCTATTCAATTAGCTCATGCTCTCTCTGTATGTAACAAGCCATTGTTCAGTCACAAATTCAATATAATAATTAAAATAAATGATGGACTTTGTCAAAGATGAGAGCTTTAGTGAGGAAATGTTGTTTAGGAGATGTTTTTTTTTTTTTTTATTTTTTTTTTTTTACCATTGCTTTTCCAGATGTTGAAACTCCTCCTCAGATAGTTCAATTCTTCTGAGTGTGTTCACTGTATAAATGAATATAGATTAATCTTTGTCAAAGCTGTGTTTTTTTCTGTTGTTTGCTCTTTCACCTCTTATTGCGCTGTTTTAAAATCACTTGAGTTTGTAAACACGTACAAATGATAAAACTTTTACTCTATTATCTATTAAATTTTGCAATTAATCCTCTGAACACATGCATGTTGAACCGTGGGCCTAGTCACGGATCACTATCAACTACGATTGCTCCCTTCACTAAAATGTCATGATAACAAATAATAATAGATAATGAACACGTCAAAACGAAAACACAGAAGACCAAGTAGGAATGTCCTTTATCTTTTGTTGTTTGCCCGCTGTTCTCTGACAGGTAAACTCAGTGCTCTCTTGTAAAAAACAAAATTCAAACATAACTTTCACGTCTCGCGTTGACAGCCCAGCAGGCACCAGACGTCTATGTAACGTCAGGTTGACGTTGGACATGACGTTGGACAGACGTTGCATTTTGGTTGAAAATGAAAATCGGGTTGACGTCAATATTTGACGTCAATATTTGACGTCAATTTGACGTTGACTTAACGTTCGATTTTGGTTGCACAACCTAAAAACAACAAAATCTCAACGTCAGCTGACGTCGGTATTGGACATCAATTTAACATTGACATTAGACGTTGAATTTACGTTGAATTTTGGTCACCCGACGTCGCAACAAAAATTTAACCAAATATCAACGTCTTATGACGTTGTGTGCCTGTTTTGTTAAAGCGTGTGTAAACTTTATTGAGATCGGGACACATCAACCAGTAATTTCGTTTTCAGTAACGGACGGTAGAAAGTTAAAAAAATGAATGGTATGCGATTTATGACAGAATAGTGTCCCACAACTGATCGTTTATTATTTCCTCACGTGTCTCACCTGATTCAAGTGTTGAGTCACTTGAGTCTCTAGTGTCTCACGCATGACACGGCATTAAAAAAAAATAAAAAAATAAAAACAGTGCTCAAGATAAAATAAGGTCAAATTAAATATATATATATATATATATATATATATATATATATATATATATATATATATATAACATGTCTTGAAACCTTGCCTTTTTCCACATTCCACTGCCCATGTTTGTGTGTATGAACTGACCCTTACTCTACTGGGAGCTGATTGACTAATTAACTAACAAAGCTATTTGGAATATTTGCAAATGAATTCTCCTCAGCATGCATCATCCACAGGGAGCATCTCAATCTTAGGTTAACAATCTTAACCTTTTTCTACATAATAAATATTCTGCTGTTACCAGATCATGATTCATCAGCTTCAGCAGAAATCCAGTTCATCATTACTGGAAAAACACTGGGCCTAAACATATTAAAAGAATGAACAGTTCAGAGATGTGAAAATACTTTTCAGTATTTTACTCCAAAAATGGCATGGCTGAATTATTATCTCTGACGCAACTGAATGAAAATTTTGAAAGTACATATTCAATAAGATGTGTTAACATTTATTTGTTGAAATGAAAGCTAAAATCACTTTGTGATGCTGTCTATTTGGGGATCCTGGATGTTGCAATGTTCCACAACAGGTAAATGCTGAGGCTGTGAAGTACAAAAAAATTGCCAGGATTGATGGGATTCTCATTCTGTACCCAGAGAATTTATCAAGTTAATACATGAATGTTGTTGCACCACATGAGGTAAATTTTATTCATGCTGTGAAAAGGAGCATGGCAATCAAAGCAAGGTCTTCTAGTCTTAGGCTACTCTATATATTACAGTCTTCCTGAATCTCCTCAACTGATTTAAGGTCACCCTTTTGCCAAAAAAAAGTCTATATATATATGTCATCTTATCATGATAATAAAATCCAATTTAAATATTCTAAATTTATACACAAACTTAAAAATAATTAGCTGGAGCAGGTCTGTTTGCTCCACAATTACATGAAATGGCAATTACAAGTTGGCTTGGATGGGAAATGAGTTGTTTTGGCTTGTCATGTCAAATAAGACTCTCATTCAGGAGACAACATATCATTCAGAATGAATTATCCGGCTCTGAAGTCAGTTCTACCATGACGCTTTATTGTGAGTTATAACAGACGACTGACAGAGCATTAGTGATGTGTTGTGACACAGGGTTAAAATCTGAGTCTCTCACTGCAATTTGTCTGTCCGTCCTGTCACCAAGAATTTAAAAGAAGATGAGAAGAAATATGATCAGAAGCAGCATGTAAATATCTATTTGAAGAACTACTCATGGAGGGCACATACAAACATGTTCCAATATAATACTGTGTATAAATTTCAGCAGTTCCTCATATTAGATAAATAATGTGTTTTATAACGTGAAAGACATTTTGAGACAGCATTCTGAGTTTTTTTACGTACCTCACCTTAAAGGTCATTTTTTCATGTTAAAGTATTTTCTCTTATCCATAGAGACAAAACAGTAGCAAAATAGAAATGGGATTTGAGCTAAAATAGTCAGCACTGAAATTCTTAGCTTTGGTGCAATACTAAAAGCTCCACCACTAAAGATAAGAGTCTGTTCTTTCCCCATCAAAGCCACTTTTCATCAAAAAGTTTTTAGATTGTGACAGTGACAGGCTGTCTAGAGGTCACCTCCAAGTAAACTGCTGCTTTCTGCAATAACAGACAATGTCCCAGCCGCATTCAGCATGGATTTTATTCTTCTATGCACATACTCGTCATCATTCACATTCATATTAGTACTGGCACATTGCCACTTTTGATACACACCTTCAGGAGAATGCAATAGCATTTTATATTTAAACGCATCCACCCCAGAAGTGCTTACTGCAGCTTACAAGAGAGCTGCTTCTTTTGTTGACATTTTTCTTGTTGACATGCTCTTATTGTTGCTGTTGATTATGATGATGCTGTTGTTGATGTTAACTTTCAACTGTAATACAATATGAATGTCTGTACACCTCAGCTCAGATTACCTTTAAGGGCTCTTCATTCTAAAAGCAGGTCAGACATTTAATAAACTGAACCAAACAACAACAATAACAAAAAATACTTCAAAGAAGTATCAAAGGGTGTTGATGTAATAGGGTTGATGAGCTTAAGCAGAACTTAAATTAGACCACCCTTCTACTGCACTAGGCCAAGAGTGTGTCCCATGAGACACAAGCATCCCGCAGTGAATCCTGGGAGGCATCCTGCTACTTTACCTGATCAAGGGCTTTGACCTTAGCAGTGTATGGAAAAAATGCTGATCTAACAGGACTCAACACACCAGCATATTCTCACTAGTTCTACTTTCTGTGCATAAAAGTAAAGTCAAAGGCCAGATGCATGAACTGCTTAGACTGGTCATCTAATCAAATTTTTAGACTGGTCATAAAGTTACATAAAAACGTAAACTGGTTTATTTTATACCCCTAAAGTAAGACTGATTACCACTTGGTTAGATGCTAGTTGGTCAGACTAGTTTTAAGACGGTTTTAACAGTGGTTGACTGTGTTTATAATTGGCCCAAGTACAGTAGTTTCAAAGACACATTCTATCTAATTTGTCTACCACACAATATAACCACAAGATGAATAAAAAATATGAACTGTCAGAAGTGTCATTGCCATTAAAAACCAAGCCAAGCGAATTTTAACTTTCTCTATACTGTCATACATACAAGTATCTATTGTACACTACAGATTAGGGATGCAAAACTGCTGTTTTTTTTTTATATATATATTTTATTTCTTAATTCATTTTCATGTTATGGCCAATGAACAATAAATAGCAGATATTAAAATGTATTCAATTAAGTCTAAATAATCTAAAATAAAACAAACAAACAAAACAAATAAATCAATCAATCATTTTAATTTCTATAAGTTATTTTTAGGCATCACAACATTATAATAATGGAAACTAATTTTGAGATATGCTAAACATCATATTTAACACTGTTATAAAATGATTTGTGTTTTAAAGATTAACAGTAAATGAGTGTTAGATAAAGGCCCTAAATGTAAAAATGAGGGAAACAATTGTACAATAAATATTCAATATCAGCCAATACTGAAAATGACAGAAACCACTATATTTCTAATATATAAGATATATTGTGCATCCCTACAGAAAAATTTCAAAATAATAAATAAATAAATGAATTAATTAATTCAGCTGACCAAGTTATGCTGCTCCTGTTTAATCCATTAGCAGTGTAAACATTTAAAAAACACACATATGCAGGAAAAGGAAATATAGTCTTTATGGACGCAATTTTCTGTTTTGCCAGATGGAGAGGTTTCCACCTGCAGCTCCTGCCATTCAACAAGACTGATGTTTTTCACATGACCAGTCCACACCTTCCCATCTTCCTGTTTACTGAAGCTATTTTTAACACCTCTATTACCCTCGTATACACAATGTACCTGTGTGCTGTGTCTTTGGGTCTCGATGGATTGTTGTCATAGCCGCAAACTCTAGAGACAAATCTACAGTGACCTAGCGTTGACATGGTTACAATCTCCTCACATGTTCTCAGTATTGGAGGGAGGAGGGTTGGGGGGATGGGAAGGATGGTAGTAGGGAATAATGGCAAAGAATGGGTGAGTGTGCACTCTGCTTGTAGAGGTTATGTTCAGACTGGTTGGTAGAATTGCTCTGCATACACCTTGTAAACATATGGTGTGTTGGGAATAAATTCACGTGAGACCAATGAATGTGCACTGACATGACCAAAAATAGCTTTATACATTAATTTTACCATTACTGTATGACAATAAAGCATCTTGTTTCTTTTTTAATTGAAACCTGTTTGTAATTAAATCTCATGAGATATGAAAGACCAACCTTTGAGGAATAAAAAAAAACCCCCACAGCAATGCAATTATGTATGTGATATTTAACTTTTACAACATTTCTATAAACAGTATGTTAATATTGAGTAACTTGAGATTCAGGTAAAACCGTCCAGTTGAATATTTTTTCTCAGCCATGAAAATACTTCCAAAAGAAGCCAAAGCATCAAGCCTGTCGCCAAGCAACAGACAGCCCGAAAGTCTGGAAATATTTAATAAACACTAATATTTAAAAGTGTTTTTCTTCACTTGATATAGGCTTGGACACCCGTGCTTGTGAGATGACTAATGTAAGTATGTCTGACTGAACAGGAAGGTCATTTAAATTAGCAGTAAATGAGATCTAGTATCAGGCCATTAAGTATGTGACCAGAACACACGCCTTAATTCCCAGCTGACTGCAGAAGATAAAAAATAGATTTTCATGAGCAATTTTAAACACTGAATAACTGTTTTCTCATTACATGTCTAACCTAATTGAGGAGAGAGAAACAGACACAGAAAGATACAGAAACAGACTGCAGGACACTGCAAAACCAACTTTCATAAAGGAATTGTACAGGTTCAATACAAGTTAAGATCTACTGACAGCTGTGACATGCTGTCCATTACAGCATTCATCCATCACACTGGAAATGGAAGGTCAAGTTTTGTGCATTGCATTGTGAGATGTTGTATTCCAAAGAAGTTCTGGCTATGTGCAAGTTGGCATATTATTCTTACTATTGCTGCAGTACTGCATGTACAGTGGGTACGGAAAGTATTCAGACCCCCTTCACTTTTTTCAATTTTGTTATGTTGCAACCTGATACTACAATTGTTTAAATTCATTTTTTTTCTCATTAATCTACACTCTGTACCTCATAATGATGAAGTGAAAACAGAATTTTAGAAATGTCTGTAAATTTATTAAAAAGAAAAAACTGAAATATCACATTTACGTAAGTATTCAGACCCTTTGCAACAACACTTGAAATTTCGCTCAGGTGCCTCCCATGTCTCTTGATCATTGCAGAGATGTTTCTACACCTTGACTGGAGTCTGCCTGTGGTAAATTAAATTGATTGGACATGATTTGGAAAGGCACACACCTCTCTGTAAAAGGCCTCACAGCTGATAATGCATATCAGAGCGAAAACCAAGCCACGAGGTCAAAGGAACTGCCTGCAGAGCTCAGACACAGGATTGTATTGAGGCACAGATCTGAGGAAGGCTACAAAAAAAATTCTGCTGCACTGAAGGTTCCCAAGAGCACAGTGGCTTCCATAATTCTCAAATGGAAGAAGTTTGGCACAACCAGGACTCTTCCAAGAGCTGGTCCCCAGCCAAACTGAGCAATTGATGGAGAAGGGGCTTGTCTAGACTGGTGACCAAGAACCTGGTGGTCACTCTAGTTGAGCTCCATGATCATATATGCAGATGGGAGAAACCTACAGAAGGACAAACATCACTGCAACACTTCACAGATCTGGGCTTTATGGCAGTGTGGCCAAACTCAATCCTCTCCTCAGTGAAGACACATGAAAACACACTTGGAATTTGCAATAAAGCACCTAAAGGACCCTCAGACTCTGAGAAACAAGATTACCTGGTCTGATGAACCTCAATTCTAAGCATCATGTTTGAAGGAAACCGGCTCTTCTCATCACCTGCAGAGTACCATCTCAAAAGTAAAGTGTGGTGGTAGCAGCCTCATGCTGTTGGGCTGTTTTTCAGCGGCAGGGACTGAGGAACTCATCAGAGTAGAAGAAAAGCTCAATGCACCAAAATATAGAGATAGCCTTAATGAAAACCCAGTCCAGGGCATTCAAAACCTCAGACTGGGCCGAAGGTTCACCTTCTAACATGACAATGACCCTAAGCACACAGCCAAGGCAACACAGGAGTGGCTTAGGGACAACTCTGTGAATGTCCTAGAGTGACCCAGCCAGAGCCCTGACTTGAACCCTATCGAACATCTCTGAGACCTGAAAAAGGCTGTCAACAGACGGTCCCCATCCAACCTGACCGAGCTTGAGAGGATTTGCAAAGAAGAATGGCAGAAATTCCCCCAATCCAGTTGTGCAAAGCTTGTTGCGTCATACCCAAAAAGACTCGAGGCTGTAATTGCTGCCAAAGGTGCTTCAACTAAGTACTGAGTAAAGGGTCTGAATACTTATGTAAATGTGATATTTCAGTTTTTTCTTTTTAATAAATTTACAAACATTTCTAAAATTCTGTTTTCACTTTGTCATTATAAAGGACAGAGTGTAGAGTAATGACAAAAAAAAAGAATTTAAACAATTGTAGTATCAGACTGCAACATAACAAAATTGAAAAAAGTGAAGGGGGTCTGAATACTTTCCGTACCCACTGTATACTATGCACATTATGCAAATGTTTATTTTGCAAATGTTTTCTGCAGAATTGGATGAACATTAGTAACTGAATTATGCAAAAATTAATTACCCAAAACATGCATTATGATGGAACAATGATAGTATATTCAGTACCATTATACAGGAAATTTGCATTCTTTGCAGAAATATTATGGTAGCATGGTTGTATGACATATGTTCACCATTAAAGGATGGTTTACACAACTTTACAGCTCATTAACACAAGTTGGATGGAAAGACACAAGGAATAATTAAACACTAACTAGGTGCACATTTCTGTTCGGCCCCTTAGACTTTGACTTTGAAAAGTTGAAATTGCAGTGGTAACTGAAAGCACACCAGATACTGTCAATAGAGCTTAACTTGCATCAGTTTAAAGAGTTAAAGGGAATATCGAGAGGTCCAGAGAGGGAGAGAAGGTGGGAGGTGTTTGGTAAGAAGCTGTCAGCGGGATTGTGGTGATGATAATGACAAAGCAGGAGGAGGAGAGAACTCCAGACAAGAGCTGACAGGAGTCTGCTTGTGATGAAGAACTCACCTGCAGTAAAACTGTTCCTCCTCATCCTTTCTGTGCCATGATCCCTCATCATTCGCCTACTTAATGTCACAGCCACAGCATGTTCTGTGTGTGCATGCAGTCTTTTGCTTGATAAATACAGCTTCCATGTGTTTGCCATGTGAGCAGCCTGTGTGTATGAATTTGAGTGTGTGTGCTCATTTTCATGTGTGTCTGAGCAATGGTGCAAAAATCATCCATTGCACTGTCATTGAAGTCTAGATTGATTCCACTGTCTGCAGCAATGAGTGAAATGGAGGTCTTGATCATGCATCACTACAGTGAAGCTTTACTGGGTGTGATTCTGAGGTCTAGGCTCACATTCGTTTGAATCAGGCCTCTAATGATCAACATTTATATCAGCTGAAAGGATGGAAGGTTATGGGTATCAGAGAAAATTAGATTTTTATTAGCCCTGTGCATAGCAGCTACTGGCTTCTCCAGTCGTCTTGCATCCAAGATCAGCGTTGTTATTGATAACTGAATTAAAACTATTAAAATTGCTAACTTAAAGCTAAAATAAAATAAAATATAAATATATGAAAAACCTAAAAAATTAGAAATGTTGCCTTGGCCACTAACTAAAATAATAATAATAAAAAAAAAGTTGAAATTGAAGCATTAAAATTACTAGGCAAGGCAAGGCGAGGCAAGTTTATTTAGCACATTTCATACACAATGTTAATTCAAAGTGCTTTAAAAGGAATTAAAATCATCATAAAAATAAATCACAACAATAAAAGCAAGGAATTAAAATTTTTAAATGACTTAAAAATTGATTTAAAATGAATTAAAACAGAATATATAAAATACAGTGCAATTAGTTCGGACATAGCACAGTGGTCATTCAGTAAATAAATACTAAAACAAATTATGACAAATGCACACAACAAAATTAATAAAACAAAATTTCATATAAAATAAAAACCCTAGCAATGCCTTAGAACATGTTAGCAACCACATAGCAAACATTTTACGCAAAAAAAAAAAAAAAGAAAAGAAAACGTAAATATCTAATATTGTGTGGCTGTTTCGCAGCTTTACTAACAAAGACAACAACACTTTATTATGATAAGGATAATTACAACCATCAGCAAGTGTTTACATTATCTGCCAGTATTAATAATAGACTGCCATGATTAATGTCCATAATCAATCATTTATTTATATCACGCACATATGAGGACCTAAAAGTGAGAAAGACTGAAGGGCTGATGAGCAATCATAAAGTCATTTGTATAGCACTGCTGACTGAATGAGGTCTGGCGTCTCTCTATAAAATCCTTATTGGTATTATGGAGATGACTGCAAGGCTACTAAATCTTGCCATGGTGATCCACATTAGTAACGGCTAATTATCTTTTAACGAGGTTGGCAACCGAGCAATGCGTACCGAAGGGTCATAGATCACCGTGTTCAATCGCCATTTCTCTCATTTCACCGTATCTTTGGATTCCCTGTGGCCCAAATGATTAAAATGGATTCTGTGTCATGAATAAAACATAATGTGTATATGTAAAGCGTACATAGTTAATGAGTGCATAAGTCACAAAATAGGCCTTGTTATGAAGAATATGCCTGGGGCGAGTGCCAAAATTCATAAAGATGACCTAAAAACAGCAGAAGTGGTTTTACCCGAGTCGCCAATGTTCTATGATTAGCACGACCTTCTGCAAAGACAGGTAAGGCACATCTAAAGCATGCCAGTCTGTGATGACAGCTTCAGAAGGTTTTTGTCAGAGACGAGGACTCAACCACCCTTGACAATATCAGGTTGTGGTGTCAGTGCTTTGAAGTTAAAATGCCGTTTCCTGTTTCATATGCCACCAATGACGTTTCCATGCTTCAAACAGGAAAACAACTTCAATCTGACTGATATTACAGGGAGGAAAGAGAAGGGGAAAAAATATGAAATGTTGCCATTCATCAGAAGTATGGTAATGATAAACATGTTTTTGTGCATTAATGACTAGCTCAACATAGCTTCATTCATTGGTCATATCATTGAGACATAGCTCAATGATATGACCACCCACTGTGAGAGAATACGATTAGATCTTTACAACGCTTAACAACCGCAACTGCTAGAACATGTGCAGTACAGATTCAGAACACAAATTTATAAACAAGACATGAAGAATAAAAAAGAAAAAGGCTTTTTCAGACAAGACAGAAACTATTTTTCTATGCGTGATCATCTAGTTTAAGAACAACAAAACTAAGAAACTAAAGAAGGCAAAGGTATTCTCTTGATATTTAGCAAACAATACACCTTAAAAATTATTTTCGAAAACAAAGAATACCGGAATTCATTTTACAAGAAAATACAACTTAAGAATTTCTACTTCAAAATTTCACTTTTAATATTTTACTTGTGGTTTCTTAATTTCTGAGTGAAATTTGTTTCTACGCCAATTTTTTTTTTTTTTCCAGTGTAATGCAATTCAGACATTTATAAGAATTATAGAACTACCTATTAAAGGAATAGTTCACCCAAAAATGAAAGTTTTGTCATCATTTACTCACCCTCATGTCATCCAAACCTGTATAAGTTTCTTTCTCATGTAGAACACAAAAGAAGATATTTTAAAAAATATTAAAAAAAAAAAAAAAACTACACAGTTCTTGGTCCCCATTGACATAAAATACTATGAAAGTCAATGGGGACCATCAACTGTTTGATTACCAGCATTCTTCAAAATATCTTCTTTTATGTTCAAAATAAGAAAGAAACTCATATAGGTTTGGAACAACATGAGGGTGAGTAAATGATAAAAAAAATAAAATAAATAAAAAAAAAAAATTCAATGTCAAAAATAGAATGTAGCTTGTTCATTTTAAGTTTGAGCATCTCCTGAAGCACAATCAACAATCAAAAGTCATTTTAAATGTATACATTATCATTAAATGTATAACCTAGCAATGCCAACTGCTTAATGACAAGAGAAGCCTGAATAAAATAAGACATAGGTTAAGCATTATTGCCTGATTACAGTTTCTGCGTGGCAGTGACCTTCTGAATGCTGTGTGAAAGTCAGTTTATAATCCCTGTTTGACAGAGCTGAGATGAACTCAGCACTCAGCCACAGGGCCATCAGAGGCTGGTTGTAGGGTGCTAGATCCAGTTTTATCACACAGACAGCAGAAACATACACCACCGATGTGTGCACACACACATACATTTGTTTTAACTTATATACACACTGTACCTATAATATACATACAAAGGATAAATGCTTCTCCAAAGTTTAGAACTGTCAAAGTAAAAAAGCCATTAAAATTTACTTCAATTTTCCAAAGAGGATCACAACATATAGATAAATATTAACATCAAATTTGAATTTTCCATTAATTTTTGTTAGAAATAGATGCAATACCAGATATAAAAATGCATTCTTGCCTTACCAACAGTTAATACTACACTTACAGCAGTTATGAATTTCATTTCACAAGGTACAGTACACTACAGTAGTTCTCTCATTAAATTTTTCGTTACAAATAAATAAAATACCAGTACATAACAAAATCAGCATTTTTGCCTTATACTGAGTCAGTATGGTAAGCCTACAACACTTTTAATTTAGAAAAGGCTCTTTTAAAAATCTTTTTACCTTTTCAGAGTAAAGAAAATATAGTGTTTTTTTTTTTTTTTTTTTTTTTTTTTTACCTCAGTTAAGCAAATCAAACAGCCTATTACTTTATATTTTATTGCAAAATATTGTTTTGCCACTGAGGAAAGTCAGTCAAAGGGGCATGGAATGACAGAAAAGCTATTTTCATTCTTGGCTGAATTGTTCCTGCACAAATATAAGATTTTTAAAAACAGAATTGCATCCAATCTTACACTCATATAAATGCACATCTGCACACAAGCAGAGGCAAGAAAGCACAAATGCACAACCACACACGGCTTCTGATGGCAGAGGTTATCCATGCTTATCTGTGTGTGTGGTTTTCAGGTTGAGGTAAGAATTAGGATTCAGCTATACATTGTAAGGAGCACAGTTCCTGTATACATGCATAAGAAGCTTAGGAGGTTAAGACTTCAGAATGTGTTGCTATGGAGCACAGAAGAAGGCTCCTTGGAAACACTCAGCATTTAGATTCCTAGATACAGAATTTCTTGTCTGAAGGATATTCAAAAAAGAATGCTTTATTTATTTATTTATTTCCCCTTTTCTAACTTAACTTTAATCTTTCTTTCCAATGAATAAACACCATATGTTTGCGTCTGGAGTCCCTGCGGTGACGGACAGAGGCTCAGACAGGATATGACACGCGGACAGGCAACCATGGAGCCTGAGCTGAATTCTGGGCAGATGAAACACAGGCGGTGGCAGTGTGTGTGTGTAAGTGTGCGTGCATACGGAGGTTAAGCAGAGCTGCAGGCTAAAGTGCTAAAGACCTGACAACAGACACACTGAACTGCGTCAGTGCTCACTGAATCGTTACGGTGTTGCTCTGTTTTCAGCTCGTAAGAAAAACAGCTGTCATTAGCCGCTGTTATCAGCCTTACAGGCTGCCAAGTTCAGCAGATGAAAATCTGTCTGTAAATAGCTGAAAATACAAGGGCTATTAGGCTCGCAGATTATTAGACAGCCTATATGCCAACTCTGTATACATATATTATATAAGCATATTTGGGTTAGTGCCGTAACAGATTTTCGTCCAGTGGCTTTATGACAGAAATATCCTAACTCAGAATTCTGTCCTATTTGTTTGGTAACTTTTTCAAATCTTAAATCAAGAACTGAAAAAAGAAGTTTCCCCCAGAACTATAAGTTATTCAGAATTAATTTAAAATGCAATTAATGCAGACAATAAATCTCTTAAATGATTAACTTGTTTTGAATTTCTAAATCAGAATTCATTTTGATATTTTTTGTTGAGCTTAAAATATCAAAATATATAGGTGGTGTAACTGTCCTGTAGAAAAATTTCTAATTGAAAACATGTAGGGGTATTAGAAGTTTGACACAATCTTTTATTTTTATTTTAAAAATAAGCAGTTTAGTAGGTTTGTTTAAAAAACCTGATCATTTAAAAATATTTTATACTAATTAAAAAAAAAAAAATTAATATTTGGAAAAAAACTGACAGCCAAATGTTTTTTTGTTGTTTTTGTTAAGATCAAAAGTTCACATTCATAATTCATGACATTTGTAACAAACAATTTATTTATTTATTTATTTTCTAAAGCAGTTTTTTTTTTTTTCAAACAATGATTAAGACATGTACACTCATATTCAAGGTCTAAAGAAAATAATATTAATTGTTAATTTTTAATTGATACAACTTTTTTCATTTTTGGAGCCATAAATCTTTTTGATTTTTTTTTTTTTTTTTTTAAATGTATGAAACAAATATTAATACAAACATTACATTTCTAAGAAGCTGTGTTTTGAGCTAGGTTTTTAAATGTTATTATTAGACATTCTATTTCTGTAATGAACCCATATAGCCCACAAAAAAGTAATCAATACAATAAATCGTGTTTGATGCATGAAATATGTGATCATAGCATGACTAAAATCAGAAATTTGTGAGAAAAAAAAAAAAAAAAAAAAAAGTTTTCTAAAGTGAAATGTAAATTCAGCTCTTGAATAGCGCTTTAAAGGTAAAGCATTACTTAGACATTCTCAGCCCCCAAAATCTAGCTTCAGAGATCCAAGTCACTTCTTTGCCCTGTCAGCAGCAGCAGATATTTGTCACTGAATAATTCAGGGTGGGATATGTCCCAAGTAATTTGTCCTAACTGAATCTCCAAGAAATATCATTCAGGTAGACTTACAGTGCCTTGCGAAAGTATTCATACCCCTTCATTTTTTTTTCACGTTTTGTTATGTTGCTGCCTTATGTTAAACTGCTTTAAATTACTTTTTTTTGCCACATCAATCTACACTCCATACACCATACTGACAAAGCAAAAACAGAATTGTCACAACTTCATAAATTTATTAAAAATAAAAAAACTGAAATAAGTACATTGCATAAGTATTCATACCCTTAACTAAATATTTAGCTGAAGAACCTTTACTGTCTCAAGTCTTTTTTGTTTGATGCGACAAGCTTTGCTCATCAGCATTTGGCAATTATCTGCCATTCTTCTCCTCGCCTTTTCACCTCTCAGGCTCTGTCAGGTTGGATGGGGGCAGATGCACATTTTCAGGTTTCTCCCGAAAAATTTGATTGGGTTCAAGCCCAGACTCTGGCTGGGCCACTCAAGGACATTCACAGAGTTGTCTATAAGCCACTCTTGCTGTGTGCTTAGGGTCATTGTCCTTTTGGAAGGTGAGCCTTCTGCCCAGTCTGAGGTTCTGAATGCTCTGGACTGAGTTTTCATTAAGGCTATCTCAGTATTTTGGTGCATTGAGCTTCTCTTCTACTCTGACGAGTCCCTCAGTCCCTGCAGCTGAAAAACAGCCCCACAGCATGAGGCTGTTACCACCACACTTTACTTTTGGGATGGTACTCTGCAAGTGATGGGCAGAGCTGGATTCCTTCAAACATGATGCTTAGAATTGAGGTTCATCAGACCAAAGAACCTTGTTTCTCAGAGTCTGAGGGTCCTTTAGGTGCTTTTTTGTAAATTCCAAGTGTGTTTTCATGTGTCTTCACTGAAGAGAGGATTGTGTCTTGCCACACTGCCATAAAGCCCAGATCGGTGGAGTGTTGCAGTGATGTTTGTCCTTCTGTAGATTTCTCTAATATCCACATATGATCATGAAGCTCAACTAGAGTGACCATGAGGTTCTTGGTCACCACACCAACCAAAGCCCTTCTCCATCAGTTGCTCAGTTTGAACAGATGTCCAGCTCTAGGAAGAGCCCTGGTTGTTTCAAACTTCTTCCATTAAGGGTAATGGAGACTACATGCTTCTGTGACCCTTCAATGAAGCAGATTTTTTTTTTTTTTCTGAACGCTTCCCCAGATATGTGGCTTGACGCAAACATGTTTCTGAGCTCTACAGGCAGTTCTTTTGACCTCAGTGCTTGATTTTTACTCTGATATGCATTATCAGCTGTTAAACCTTTTATTAAGACATGTGTGCCTTTCCAAATCATACCCATTCAATTAAATTTGCCTCAGGTTAACTTCACTCGAAGTGTAGTAACATCTACAAGCAATATGAATGCTCCTGAGCTAAATTTCAACTGTCCCAGATTAGGGTATGAATACTTATGCAATGGAATCATTTTAGTTTTTTATTTTTAATAAATTTCCAAAGATGTTAAAAACCTGTTTTTTGTTTTACAATTATGGTGTATGGAGTGTAGATTGATGTGGAAAAAAGTAATTTAAAGCAGTTTAACATAAGATAGCAACATAACAAAACGTGAAAAATGAATACTTTTTTGGGGTATGAATACTTTCACAAGGCACTGTAGGTAAAGAGTTCCAGTCCCCATTCAAGAGATCAGTTCTTTTACATTAAATGTACGCTACCAGAAAAAGACATGTAAAATCGCTTGGGATTGGGAACCATTACAGCTATGGGCACATTATGCTAAAAGCACTATAATATTCATGGCTCTGACACTACTTTGACTCATTGAATCTTGAGTGCTACCCACAGGCATTACAGGCTGGCAAATAAAATTGACAAATTAATTCATTAAACAATGTGATGCCAATAAGACTAAATACTGAAAACTAAAGTTAAACTAAGGTGAGAAACTTTTAAAAGTGTCCTATTTATAATTTTTAGACACCGCCAAACAGAAACTTCCTGGCAGGGTTAAAGAAAAAACTTTTTATTTACACACTCTAAAAAGTGCTGGGTTAAATACAGCCCAGTGCTGGGTACATATTGGACAGAACACATGCTGGGTTGTTTTCAACCAACAGTTGGGTTAAATGTTTAACCCAACCACCGGGTCTAAACAACCCAATCGCTGGGTTCGTCCATATTTTACCCAGCGCTGGGTTGTATTTAACCCAGCATTTTTTAGAGTGCACTGTAGTATGTAAAGGATTTTCGGTAATACTGCAGACTTCCTCTACACTGCCAGTAAATTCCTGCAGAGAACACAGCATTCATCCAGCTGAGCAGCCTTCTACTGAACATTGGTATACATGTGTCAGTCGGCCCCATCCTGTCCCATTCCCGTCTTCAAATACTGGCAAACCACTGAGCCTTCATCCTGGGATTCTAGACAGTGCAACCTCCCTACTATGAATAATTTAACACTGAGAGAACCAATTACATGAAGTGGGTGATCAATTATTTAGCCCAGTTTCTATGTATTATTGAGCGTTCAGGAAGCCTGAACGTTCTTCTAACTTAGTTGTTATGACCGCAACCCAACAGGAAACTGCACAGGTAATGGTTTGGGGACATGGTTAACATGATTGTGTGGGGTGATCACTGAGGATATTATGTATTTGCTCAAAGGGTAGCTGCCAAAAACACACTGGATTGTGCAATAAAGTGAAAGATGCCAGATTTGTAGAGATCCAAACATGGTACAAAATGTTGACAGGAGGTTTTTTGCATTTTCTGTGGTTAAACTATTGCTTTTAATACAACAAAATAACTGAATAATGTCATGATTTCTAAACCGTATTTAGAATAAAATGGTAATAATGTCTCGGTCGTACCCAGACAGCAGTTTGAAAATCTTTGGGATTTGAATGAAATAAATAAAATTGCTAGATATTAAAAGATATCTGCCCAAGCCAAAAATCAGAATTCAAACTATAAGGTCTAAAACAGGATAAAACGGGTGCAAAAAAAGAGAAAAGTGAAAATTCTTGAACTTTAAACATGCCAGACATTGGCTGCAACAGAGGTACGTGCCACCTGAGAGACTGTCGGCCGTGTCTACAGTGATATGAAGGGGATGTTTGCCAGAAGCCTTGAGAATTTTCAATGGAAAAAAAAACAACCTTTTCCGCTCCATCTTAGTAAAAGAGACAGCAAATCAACAGGGATATCTGTCTTAGATCTCAGAAACACTGATCATACTGATAAGTATCCCATGTGCCGGCAAAAGTTTGACTCAAGTTTGACAAAACTGAAAATGGGTCTTTTCAAGCTAGCAGAGCTCGGCCATGAATGTAAATTTGGAGGCTAAGGAATAATACTTTCACAGTGAAACACAGACCCATCATACATACAGATGAGATTGTCATCTGGTAAACTGTGCTTTTAATTAATTTTCTCATGAGAATTTAGATCAGAAGTCTCACTGAGATCACTGAGCTACTGTGGGAGCGGTTTTCCTCCCTGGTGTCAGCGTCTGATTATTATAGTCATGATGGAGTATGTGAGCTTCGTACATGACACTGGGCTGGAGAGATATATAACAGATGAACATTATCACAGCAACCATATATCACACTGACAGTGAAGACTAACTTAACATCCAACAACGCCAAAGCCAGACAAGCAAAATTAACATGTTTAGGCATCTGAGCACACATATACATTAGCTTTTCTATCCCAGTTGAGACATTGAGCTAATGAAACATTAATGAAACATTAAATGTCCAAACCTCACACTTACATTGGGGGGGGGTCCAAGTTATCTGTCCAAGTTATCTGCAGAAAAATCAATGCCATGGTTTATATAAGTAACTTATAACTTACATAAACATAAACAACAGCACTGATAGGTACCATATGAAAAGCTAGATATTACAGAAACACAACCTAATGATGTCTTTCAGTAAGAAATTCTTTAAATAAGAAAACGTGCAACATGTGTTCGGGGAGAACTGTTTTCCTCACAAGCTGTTGTAATAAACAAGACCGCTGAGGCGAGATCTCAAAAGGGACAACAGTCAGAAAAAACATGCCCAACTCCCAACACGTTAAGAGCCAACTGGTACTCCTGAGGCAACTCAAGCTTGTTTTAACCCAGCTCATAAAGTGTGGTGGCACATTGTGCTACGCTCTCTAGATCGTTTCATTTCTAATATTGGGCTTGTTCCCAGATAATGGTCCCCACCATGAAATATGGTCTGTCACAGTTGATTCTGCTGCCATATTCATCTTTAAGTGTGTGGTGAGGGGTTGGGGGGCAGAGGGGGTTTCTGAAAATAATAAATGATAAAAGGCAATCAAAAACAAGAGCTTCGAAAGACCAGCGTTCAGATTGTATGCAGTGCACAAGCTCCACAGGGCATCTTATTGATCATATGACCTTCAGCATTACAATGTTAAAACTGTGGAGGCTGCAGTCAGCAGAATCCATCAGTATTTCACTGAAAGGACACTGAGGCTATGCCAGGACATCTCCAAGCATTATACACAGATTTGCACGATTTTAAAATGATGCAAAATGTTCTAAGAGGATATTTTTTCTCAGATGGACTTGTGTTGCTCTAGTTCTAATCTGCTGCTTCATAAGTACTTATTACTAGGCTGTATGTTTGTTCTGATTATTATTTTATTATAATTATTATGATTCAAGATAAAGCAGTTTAGATGAACGTTTGGTACACATACAGTTGTGGTCAAAATTTTACATACACTTTCAGTATCTGCAAAATGTTAATTATTTTACCAAAATAAGAGGAATCATTCAAAATGCATGTTATTTTTTATTTTGCACTGACCTGAATAAGATAATTCACATAAAAAATGTTTACATATAGTCCACAAGAGAAAATAATAGTTGAATTTATAAAAATTACCCCGTTCAAAAGTTTACATACGCTTGATTCTTAATACTGTGTTGTTACCTGAATGATCCACAGCTGTGTTTTTTTGTTTAGTGATAGTTGTTCATGAGTCCCTTGTTTGTCCTGGACAGTTAATCTGCCAGCTGCTCTTCCGAAAAATCCTTCAGGTCCCACAAATTCTTTGGTTTTCCAGCATCTTTTGTGTATTTGAACCCTTTCCAACAATGACTGTATTATTTTGAGATCCATCTTTTCACACTGAGGACAACTGAGGGACTTACATGCAACTATTACAAAAAGTTCAAATGCTCACTGATGCTCCAGAAGGAAACACAACTTTTTGAATTTGAAGATCAGTGTAAATTGAACTTGTTTTGTCTTCTGGGAAACATGTAAGTATCTTCTGTAGCTTCTGAAGGGCAGTATTAAATGAAAAAATATGATATTTGGGCAAAATAAGAAAAATGTACACATCTTCATTCTGTTCAATAGTTTACACCACCGGCTTTTAATGCATCTTTTTTCCTTCTGGAGCATCAGTGAGCATTTGAACTTTTTGTAATAGTTGCATGTAAGTCCCTCAGTTGTCCTCAGTGTGAAAAAATGGATCTTCTTAAAATCATACAGTCATTGTTGGACAGGGTTCAAATATGCAGAAGATGCTGTAAAACCAAACAAATTTGTGGGACCTGAAGGATTTTTCCAGGGACTCATGAACAACTATCACATAAAAAAAATAAATAAATAAATAACTAAATAAATAAAAACCCTGTGGATTATCCAAGTAACAACACAGTATTCAAGTGTATGTAAGGATCAAGTGTATGTAAATTTTTAAAAGCTGTCGTTTTTATAAATTCAACTATTATTTTCTCTTGTGGACTATATAAACGTCTTTTATGTGAAATATGTTCAGAACTATATGATTAGAAAAATCATGAAAATTAGAAAATCATAAAAATATATATTTTACAGACTTGATTATTCATATAATCAATTTTATTCAATAAAATGTCATAAACAAGAAGGCTATGTTTAGGGTGTTTCATCAAATTCAAATTCCAAAATTTTCTGAAAAAGGAAGTCTATCCTACTGTGGTGCAAAATTCTATTTTTGTTGGAGCAAACTGCCTAATCTGCTTATCCGCCAACTCCTGGAAGTCAAACACATTTTATACTGCACCTCCAGATATATCCTTCTTCTCTTCACAGCCATCTTGGATCTGTGCTCATAAAGCTCAGCGCTGCACCTGAGGCTCTGCTACAGGTCTTGTTCGGTCAACAACAAAATTCACAAACATGGGCAAAGAAATTCAATTATCCCAGCCATATATCTCCACGAATGCCACTGCGGAGGAAATTGAATGTTGATCTTCCGATTCGATTGGCTCTCCAATGAAATGTAATAGCATTACATAATTGAATGAGTGGGAAAGCGACAGGGCAAACAGAGGCAGGATGTTAAATATGAACTGTGCTCACACAGGATGTTGAGGAGATCCGACAGTCAAACTATAAATGAACATAAAAAGTGTTGATAATCTAGTAATGAAAAAAAGATTTTAAAAACTAGGATTAGAAATGATTAAATAATAATACTAGAAATCCTTATAAAAATGTTTATAGAAAGTGTTTCAATACATATGAAATAGAATATAATTCAATATAATTGACCAATTTTCTTAATAAAATGTAACATTTACATCAGTTTTCACTTAGACTGTCAGGGAACTCAACTTTTTGCCTTTTGCTAAAATGAACACATGATGCTATCTTGAGCCTTACTTTCCAAGACAGAAAAGATGTTGGTACTAAGTATGCATATATTATATGGTACATTCACAAACATAACATACTTGCTCAATTACTGATGATTATCTCTCAATTACTGATGATTATCTCTTATTTTTTTCAAAAGAAAAAAATAAAAACTTTTTACCCCAGAAAACAGGCGGCATGTAGCCGTACCCAGTGTGCTGCATGGTAAACCAGTTACTCAAGATGACATATAAACGGTAGACCGAATTCACTGTTTGCTACAATAAAGATTGTCTTAGCTACAGTAATTTCACATCCGACAACTTTCTTCTTAGAGCAAAACCCCATTTGAACAAACTACCCGATACACTACATACACCGTAACAGATGTTACAGATTTCAGCACACGAGATTATGTCATAATACTAAAACAGCATAAAGTGATATTCATGTGAAACTTATGTCACTAATCAAATTTTAAGACAATGTCATCACCTAAATGTTTAATTCATTCATACAGCAACGTACAAGCAGGCAAACACACAGAGCAAAAAATGTATTCAAGGAGAATGCAAATTGGTTCATTAATATTAATAACTTTTACAGTAAAATGCCAGTCAGGAGAAAACAGTGGGAATTTGCAAGTCTAATCCAGACTTTAGGACTCTAGGAAGGGTTTGTTCCACATCACAGCAAAAAGATGTCTTACTGTGACTGGAGGGAGCAGAATACCTCTGTTACATCAGATTTTATCTGTGTTTCCAGACATTAAGAAAAAAATGACAAAGAAGAAACCACAAGTTCCACAAGCTGCCGTCGGTTTCATATAAATAACTGCTCACCTACACACTATCCTGTTGACGTGCTAATACCAGGCTTCCTTCATGTAATGGCACATACCACATCAGCTCATCCCTCTGCTTTCCTGCTTTAGTTCTGTCCTCATTAAGACCCTAGTTCTGTCTACTGACACCTATATTCTCCTTTGAGCTCTACTGCCCACTTATCCTTTGCCAGTTCTGTACTAATGAAGCCTCATTTGTTGACTCTGAGTGATTAGACTTAATCAGGGCTTAATGACCTTGAGGCCACAAATGCAAAAAGGCAAAGGCTTGTTAGCCTGGGAGAGTTGTTGTTTTTTAATGTGTATGCAGAAGCAGCGTATATGAAAAAGGATATGAATTTAACAACATCGTATATTTAGCAGGAAAGGGCAATAGCATGTTTTCAAACTCCTCTTCAAACTAGATTTAAAGGGTTCATATCACTTTTTTTTTTTGTCTAACTTCTCCCTTAAGATTCACTTTTAATGTTGCTGAAGCTTTACGAGCCAAAAAGAGTCATATTTTAGTTTCTCATTACCACTTTCCGCCCTCACTCTGACCCTTACATTAAAACACTCTTTTAAGAAACGCCTCCTTCGCATGTCATGATTTCTCCAGTTCTGCTCACACTGTTTGGGATTTTTCTGTGGGTTCAAATATAGTTTTAACTGTCTAATACTTCAATAAGAGTATCTTTATAAAACTTGCATTACATTTTGACAGGATCACAAAACAATTCACACTGAAACGTGCCGCATAAACTGTTCAGACTGATCAGACTGTACTGCTTCTGTATGTTTCATTAAGCTGATGAAGAAAAATTCCATTGCTCATGACATGACCAATTTAAAGGAATAGTTCACCCAAAAATGAAAATTTACTCACCCTCATGACGTTCCAAACCTGTATGAGTTTCTTTCTTATGTTGAACATAAAAGATGATATTTTGAAAAATGCTGGTAATCAAACAGTTGATGGTCCCCACTGACTTCTATAGTATTTCTTTCCCTACTATGGAAGTCCATAGTAGTGAGGACCAACAACTGTTTGGTTCTTCAAAAAATATCTTCTTTTGTGTTCAACATACGAAACAAACTTATACAGGTTTGACACAACATGAGTAAATGATGACAAAATTTTCATTTCTGGGTGAACTATTCCTTTAAAAAATGATTTTTAGACACTTCCTCGCAAACATATTCAAAGCACAGCTTATGTAACTCACACAAATGTTCACGAAACATCAAACATGCAGAGAAAAGTCTTTTTTCTAAATGCATAATTATCTCGAAGATAAAATCCTGTCACAGATGTCTGCTTACATAATTCAAAACTGAGGCTGAAACACATCAGCACTGTCATATTTCATAGTACGGCCCAATTGCTACTGTATCTTTCTCTCCTCTTTGTATGCCTCACAGCAACTGCAATATGTATTTAATATGCCCGGATTTTCCAGAGAGATGAGATTAATTATGAGACCCATAGCATCATGCTAAAGCAGTCTACGAGTGAATGACAGCCCGTACTGAAAAGGAGACAAGCAAAGAAACAGCAACGCTCCACCATCCGGAGAAAACACATAAAGCATGACATTCAAAAAAGGTCAGCCTCTCGCTGTCTTTCATCCACAGACATGCGAACACACACCCACACAAACTCAAGCAGGTATCCACACACAACCCTTACCACAACTTCCATTTCCCATGCCGAAGTCGAATTTTTCGTTCATTCTTGAATAATAAGATGCCCTTTATTCCCTAGTGTATACTAATGCCAGTCAGGTTTACAACTAAATAGTTCTAAGAGTTCATGCACTGCTGAAATACAGACAGCATGCAGTAATGCAGATTTAATGCTAAGCAGTTATGAATTTGATGGCCCGCATCAAGAAGGTCTTTAAAGGATTAGTTCACCAAAAAATGTGTCATTAATTACTCACCCTCATGTTGTTCCAAACCCGTAAGACATTCATTAATTTTCAGAACACAAATTAAGATATTTTATGATTATTGTTTTCTGACCATCCATTGACAGCAACGCAACTACCAAGATCAAGGCCCAGAACCCATGTGACATCAGTGGTTCAACCATAATTTTATGAAGCTACAAGAACACATTTTGTGCGCAAAGAAAACAAAAATTATGAATTTTTTCAACAATTTCTTCTCTTCCGCATCAGCTTCATAAAATTAGGGTTGATCCACTGATGTCACATGGACTATTTTATCGATGTCCTTACTACCTTTCTGGTCTTTGAATGTGTCAGTTGCGTTGCTGTATATGGAGGATGAAATGAAGGTCTTACTAATTTGGAACGACATGAGGGTGAGTAATTAAAGACATTCATTTTTGGATGAACTAACCCTTTAATGCCTGGAAAAATAGTTAAATTAGACTTTCTGTTCTTAATGTCACCTTCTCAGCTGGTGCATACAGCACTGGAAATATGCGATGAAATCTGCCATATTTGGTCATTGTAACCACAGAAGACTTTGAGGCCAATCATTAGAGTTGTAAATCCCATGTGACTAATCACATCATGACAATGCTGACTAGACACCAATGCCAGCACTGGAAAATGCACACATCAAAAACCCTTCACTACCAACCACAAGAAGTTGCAACATAAATGGGATGCAGGGATTAAGACCTCCAAATATAATATAATATGATATAATATAATATAATATAATATAATATAATATAATATAATATAAATTTTTATTATTTTATTTTTTTTACATAACACATTTCAGAATGCAATGAAACAAAATCAAGCTTGCGTAGCTAGAAGCACCTGTGTATACATTCTAGCATAGAGTACGTCCAGACAGAGCCTTACACAGATGCAGCTATATACACATATAGGCATACATGAAACTGCACACGTGCAAACACAGACAGCAGTCTCTCCCAGGTTTCCTCATCAGTATTCCATGGCCACAGCATGCTGCAGTGACACTGCTGTTATCTGGCCTCTCTTCCGCTCTGCTATGTGGCTTTGGGAGAGGCTACATAGAGCTTCATGCTTATCTGTGACAAACCTCCCCATCTGAGACTGTTTGCTTTCTTCTACTCACTCACTCACTGTCTCTCTCGCTCCGTCTGTCTGTCTGCCTGCCTCTCTCTTTCTCCCCGTTGTGGTCATTCAGAGTCTTTTATCTTGATTATCTGATTTATCTGATGAAAACAATAGAACACGAGAGCTTTAGAAAAAATTGTGGCTTTGCAGCTGTACTAAGAGCTTCATATGGGGAAAGGGAAAAAAGACTGTGTCACTTGTCCATGCTTTCACTTTAATTTCCATCAGCTTCAAAGGTAGGCAGAGAAGACATCTGGTAGAATTAAACTGCTAAAAATATTGGTGAGGATACTCAGAGTGGTAGACATCTCGCTGTAAAAGCCAGAAGACATCAAAGCTTTGTACGGAGCATCTTCAGGGGGCACAGTCTTATGGATTTTAATGAAGGCACTTTTTCTGCTGTGCTACCTTTGCGAGTCTCCCCAACTGAGATTTATTAGCAAAAGATTAGTGGCTACTGCTAGCTTCCCGTTTGGCAGAATAGCATGTCTAATCCACTGGTTTCATATTGTCAGTTTACCGCTAAAGTGCTGTGTTGCACAAAAATGATTTCATGTAGGTGAAACATTTGAAGTAACACTTCCCTTGTTATTTTTACCCTTCTGTTGGACTGACACAAGCTTGAGTGGCTTTTTCCTTGGGTAATGGGTAATGCTATTTTGATGCTACACAGGTGCAGACTGCACCTGCTGTCTCTCAGTGCTGCTCTTTCATTGGCCCAGATGTATCGCAAAGCAGAATCTTGGCCAATCAGGCATTACCGAGTATTGCCAAAAGCAACTTCTTGTGATCTGTGTGGTTGCGCATGCTGAAATCAACTTAGAACAACCAGTCTGCCGTTAGACATGCAATACAAACAACAGTAATGTGAGAGGAAATTGCTTTGCATAAATTATCACAGCAGAAGAGAAACTGACTATTTCCCTACTGTTATTCAAAGTTAAAAATCAAGTCAAATTCTAAAAAATACAAAATTAACAAAAATAAATTTTGTACTATAGCAACATGTTTGAATGATTAAAAAAACTGTTACAGAGATAATTATATAATTGTCTTCATCAGAGAAGATCAGTCCTCTAACTGAATAACATGAACTGAATGCAAACAGAGGAATCAGTGTCTTAAGCTCAAGACTAGCTGCCAAGTTGAAGCCCATTTCCTTTTCCACAGAAGTGGAACAGTAGTTTGTTCTCTTGCCCCCTGAATCAGTGCCCTGTAAATTGGCACTCACAAAAAGGATGTTTCTCTCCATTTGGTTGACAGTCTGAGCTGCACTGCAGGCAGTGAGCAGTAAAGAAATTTAAACAAACTGTCCTTCAAGGAGCAATAATCTGTGGCCCTATTGGGGCAAATTTTAATGTAATCAAATAATATGAGTATTAAAAAAAGTAAAAAATTTACCTGAAACTTTTTTATCTTTAAAGTATTCAGTGAGTTTGTGTTTACACATTTCATTAAACCAAAATTAGGGATGCATTGACATTAAATAACTGGTAAGTGGGCAATCAGTGTTGTTATTGTTAACAAGTTTAAACACAAAAGTTACTAAAAAAAAAAAAAAAAAAAAAAACTAAAGCAAAAATAAAGATTAATTTAAAAAAACCTAATTAATAAAAATGTCAGAATCA
Source organism: Spinibarbus caldwelli (assembly GCA_039654775.1). NCBI lineage: Eukaryota > Metazoa > Chordata > Actinopteri > Cypriniformes > Cyprinidae > Spinibarbus > Spinibarbus caldwelli. The sequence continues at coordinate 25,097,677 of CM077237.1, forward strand.
CATAACAAAATGACTAAAGCCCAAAATAAAGTGAAAACATAAAAATAAAATAAAAAATAATAATAATAGTAATTTGATAATAGTACATAAATAATATGAAAACAAAAGTGGCCAATATTACAATGCAATAAATAATAATAATATATAATAATAAAATTTTATTTAGTATAGCGCCTTTAAAAGAGTACTTTCTCAAAGTGCTTTACAACACAAGCAAAAACAACAGTCCAAAATAATACACAAAATTACAAAATAACAATCAGATAAAAGTAAGACTAAAATAAAAAGTTTTCAGACGAGATTTAAAAATGCCTAACGAATTTGCTTCCCTGATGTCAGCCGCGAGAGAATTCCACAATTTGGGGGCGTAAGATGAAAATGCCCAATCACCCCCAGAACACAGCCGTGTTTTAGGAATGACTAAGAGACCACTCTGAGAAGATCGCAAATTGCGACTAGGTGTATAAGGAATTAAAAGCTCGGCCAAGTACTGAGGAGCCAGACCATGCAGGGCTTTGTATGTTAACATGAGAACTTTAAAATCAATACGGTATCTTACCGCAAGCCAATGCAACAATTCCAAAACAGGAGTTATATTATCAACAACCCTGGCCCCTGCCAGAATTCTGGCTGCTGAATTTTGTAGATGTTGAAGTTTGTTAATACAAGATTTTGAGACTCCAATAAGAGTCTGTATAAAATTTTATATAAATAAATTACAAATCACTACAGACTAAAAATAGTCATTTTAAATGCTACACGTAAATCCCAACATTAGCTTTTACAGTATAAAAATGGATTAATTTTGAGATTTGCTAGATTTATGTAATAGCGTTATTAAATTAGCCTATTTTTTGTTTTAAGTTTAACTTTGAGCATGAGATGACAGCAAAGGTAATAAAATCTGGAAAATATCCAATATCAAAATATCTAATATCAGCTGATAACTGATATGTTGCTAATACATTGTGCATATATTTTTATCTTATATATTTTTAATAATCTTAATCAAAATTTAATCTGGGGAAACTTTATTTTAAGCTTTAGAATATCATAATGTCTCATAATAAAAATATATCTTTAATATCTCTATACAGCAACTAACGTACCAATCACATACCACATGCTTATAGGCAATATTCTTAATGTATGCAGCAAATTTTCCTGACTAACTCTGTCTCCCATTCAAGATAATGGCATGCTGTTCTGTATCTTGCTGGGAGGGTAATTAACACCATTCCTGCCTCCTTATTATCTCAGATGCTGACGATTATAAAGACAAATGTGAGCGCCATTTTCAGAAATGCAGAGTCATGCCTGCAGTGTCTTTGCACCTCATCAATGTCCTTGGAAAGCATCTGCATTGGACAGAATTTTGGCATGAAGGTGCCAAACATAACAAGCCATAATGGATCAGTTATTAACTTCTAGCATCTTCCCTCTGTCTTGTGATCTCACTGCTGTCAGAAGAACTTCACTGTTTCCTTATCAACAATTGAGGTGAAGCACATGGATAATCTATAGGACAAGATTTTAACTTCACCCAAAGGAATACCTTCTCTCCACTCTACCAGTTCAGCAAACATGACTATGCCTAAATGTCATTTAATGATCAATGGACTGGAGCAGATGAGCAGATGTTGTGGCATAAGGTCAAGTTCTTGAACACACTGCACTTTCTTCAGTATGCTGAAGGTGGAAGGTCTTCTCTGGAGCATTAAGTTACATTTAAATGGCCACTCACCTTCATTCCTGCACTTCCTTGCAAATTGTTCCATCCTCACAGTAAGCATGGTTGAGTCCTTATCATGGCTCTTTATTGCCATCTAGAGCGCAATGCTTCTTCTTTTTTGTGAAAACATAGGAAGTTAATATTGTACACACTACACACACGTATATATTTTATAATATACTTATTTTAATGCCTCATGGAAAAGGTATGAACTAACTTAGGTCAGAAATACAGCTGGGGTAAGTTCAGTTAACTTACTGTCTGTGTAACGTTACTGTATGGCTGTGTAAAGTTTTGTCAGAATTAGATTATTTCATACTAAAATTGATCTTTTAATGACATGAAGAAACAGAACAAACTGAGACAGACTAAATCCAGAAGAACTGTGGCAACGTCTACAAGATGCTTCAAGAAACCTACCTGCAAAGCTACAGTACTGTTAAAAGTTTTAGGCACTTGTGTAAAATGAGGATGCTGTCAAAAATAATGTCATAAACTGATCTCCTTTATCAATTAACTTCTATGAACTAAATTAAATCAACATTTGGTGTGAGCATCCTTTGCGTTTAAAGCAGCTTTTGCCCTTGGTGTGCTTGAGCAGAGTTTCTCAGGGAGCTTTGCAGGTAGGTTTCTTGAAGCACTTTGAAGCATTGCAACTTTTGTCTGTGACTTCAGATTTACTAATACACGTGGCTATTCTCTACAACTACAAATTCCGCTGTCACGGACGCTCAGTTGATTTGCACCAAAAAATACCTTCATATGTCATAGACTTCCACTGTTTTTATACTGATCTAACGATATTTTCTATCCACTAAACCTAAACCTACCCCTCACAGAATCCTTTTTTTTTTTTTTTTTTTTTGCATTTTTACATTTTCAGATAAACATCATTTAGTATTTTTAATACATTTTATCTCGTGGGCCCACAACATAAAATTTTTTACTATGCTTGTGGGGACATTTGGTCCCACAATGGAGTATAAACCTGTACACGCACACATACGTGTGAATGGCGTGTGTGTGTGTGTGTGTGTGTGTGTGTGTGCAGCTGCAGACTAGAGCAATATGAAAGTGAACCACAAGATGTCATACTTAACTCTTGTTACCTGCCACACTGTATGTAATTATTTGGTCGTCAATAGCAACATGTTTTTCACAAAATAATCATAATTTACTCACCATTACATCGTTCTAACCCAGTGTGACTTTCTTCCATGGTGCACAAAAGGAGAATTTGTCAGGATATATAATGCTAATATAATGAGAGTGAATGAGAATGTGGCCACCTCCAAAACATGCATAATAAAAGTAGTCTAATAGACTCGTGCGCTATATTCAAATCTTCTAGTTATGTGATTATATGACAGACCTATGCGACATACATTAAATATAAACTCTTTTATTTAATGAAAATCCCATCCAAACTAAAATCCATTAAAATCAAATGACGGCTGGTCACTCGAACCAACGTTGACGTAGTCCATACAAATTTTTGTAGTGTATTTCAGAGATTATTTTTATTTCGAAAGTTAATTATTATTTCGAAAACAGTGCTACTATGCTGAGAGTCAAATTACTAATCTGAGAATCCCATTAGATTGTTTTATCAACAAGTCCCATTTGTTAAAGACAACAACTACAAATACTAGCCTACTACTACTACTATTACTACTACTAATACTATTTTACATATTTACATATTTAATCTCATCATCTCTCTTTCAAATTAACAAAAGTAGGCCTATATATTGTTAGAGGATCAAAATCCTCTAGTATTAGTTCAAATATTAGTTTCAACATTTGTATAGTCAAAATTATGGTCTACAATTTTAAAATATTTTAATGATGCAGATATATTCAGATATGCAGATTTATACATAGGCTACACATTGATAGAATATGCACACACTCATAAACTGTTAATGACATGAAAATGTAATCACTTCTGCAGACATCTGTTGACATCCTCCTCACGCTTGTAGAGGTTGTGAAGTGCTGTAGTTATGCAATACACTGGCAGACATGTGTGTAATGCTATATCATGACCTCCAGAGATTGGGCAGTGTCAGTGTGCTCAGGTTGGGATGAAGATGGGGAACAATGTCACTGTCATCACATTATTTAATCAAAAGCACACAGTGTTTAGACACTTTCAATTCAGGTCACACTCTTGGAAATTATTGTGAAAATAAACTTTAAAATAGGAAGCATTCCACATTAAGACATATTAAGAGATAATATCTGGCTCTGTATTCAGCACACATAATTGCGCGTCCCTCAACTGGTGCAAATTTCTATTAAGGTTTAATGGCAAATGAAAATTCACAATGATTATATCAGTCACATTTAAAAAAAAAAAAAAAAAAAAAAAAAAAGTTCTAAGAAATCTTTCTAAAGGCATACCCAAAAACAAATTGATATATTTTTGTTGTTTAGCACATTCAGTCTTATGTAATATTCTCGTGTCGACTGTCAACAGCAGCTGATTGCCATCAAGTTTCTATGCTTATAACACAGTATTTCTGTGTTTGAATGTAATCAGTATCCCATGGTTGGGCGGTTGATTGGTTTTCTTTTCTGAAACAGCCTTTTACTTCTAAGTTGCTAACCAGTATACTGGTCACACTATTTATGTGAAAAAAATGTTTCCCACATTATAGTTTGACGCTCAGTAATTTTTTCTTCAAAACAGCTTGAATAACACCCCAGGTAATACAGAGCAATAAACCCACAGGTAATTATATTTGTACTTTTTTTTCAAGTGCAATGCATGCTGCTACATTTTCTCTTAAAGTTTCAAAGTTTTTTCCCAAGAGACAGAAAGACAGAACGTTTGCCTCTGCTGTTGCTAATGAAGACACTCAGGCATTCTTTTAAAAGCAATCAGATGAGAAACACTGTCATAACGTTCATATAATTGACCACAAAATCCTCACACATGCAACAATCAGAACATTTATAAAGACTAAAAGCAGTTTTACATGCAGCTACATTCACTAATGAGCATTAGCTCCTATCTATAGATATACACTGAATCATTTTGAGAAGTACTGCTTGCAGGATATATAACATCAACATTTTAGGTTAAAATTTATATGAATGTATTAGAGAAAATTGGCTAAACATATGTGGACCCCATATGTGCCAACACTGAATATGGGGTAACATGTCACACTGCAAGACAGCTGAAGAAAATTTATTTTTGAAATTGAAAATGTAGCTATTTTGTTTAAACCTTGAATGCCTATGGTATAGACTAGCGAGATCAACAGATACAAAAACTCTAGGTAACATCCAACTTCCCTCAAGTTCACCTAGAACAACCCCAGACTATAGTGACAATCACCCTCAAGCCTTTTTAGAAAACAATAAGTGAGACTGTCAGGTGAGATCTTGACAGCTGATTAGCATGACCCCTCATTATGCTAAATGTGCACTATGGAAAGAGCCTCTCATTACCATTTCATGATGCCTTATATGTACAAAACCCTCCCGTCAAAAAAGTTTCTCATGTCCTTTTTCTTGTTGTTATGGAAACCCTGCAGACAAAATTATTAGTCATTCCTTTCCAGGTCTTCCTGGTCTATCGGTGGCATGTTCAATCCCTGTTCACATATTACTGGCTTTCAAGTGTCATTTAAAATTGCAATGAATCAGCTTGGTCATGTTGATGCAGCTAACATCCAAAGTGTTACTTGAATGTCAAGTAACCAACATTATCGTGTTCAGCCTCTGAATCTTGGGTGCTTATCAAGGAAATGAATGGGTTTGTGTTTTTCTCAACTAATATCTCTAAGATATCATAGATTTACTTACAATTCACAAATTCACTAATTACTTGAAATTAAACGTAAATGAGTAAATGAGATCATATTGCAATATCCAACATGACCGGCAAGCCATTTGGCACATTTAAACTAAATCTCAGGAATGGTTACACTCATCATAATATGCAACTACAGAGAAATCTATGCCAAAACTATTTATTCTCTTTTTATTCTCTTTATGTTATTTTTTGTTTGTTCTCCCATTTTGACAAACTACAAAATGGTTGTCTGAAGTTATATAATATGTTCTGTTTCAATTTAGTGTACAAAAATGTCAGTCTATTTGAGGTGCATTCCGCACAGGTGAAGAGTGTGTAAATCATGCTGAACTATTGGACCAACCTGAGAACAAGAAAGCAATATAAAATGTTGTGAATTTTGGAAAGTGTTGAAAGAAAGTAAAAGAGTTTTGACACAGACAAAATATAGTACAAACTGGGAACGCTGAGAGACTAGTTTGGAAAACTGCAAGACACTTGTCACTGAGCTCTGTGCAATTACCACTGCCATCACAAGAAAATCTTCAACTAAGACGGATGCTGCAATCACCTACTATTATATTGTGCTTGCAGCAGACTATTATGCACCTGCTGAATCTCAGACACCTTGTCTGGTAGAGTTGTCCTTGACGGTGATCTGGACGGTGGTAAACTTCTGTACAACAAAAAAAAGTACAGGTACAAAAGGTACAAAATCCTCAGGAAGTGTTGACCTGGACCACCATTGCAGCTAATGAAGTAAAAACATGGCATCCCGTATTGTTCAGGTTTTCACTGGAGAAACCCATTAAGAATATGTGAAAATATTGACTGCTCTTTACCTTTTCCTTGAGTTGTTTATATGAGCCATCACTCCTTTCATCTATCAGATCTTAAAACCCTGTCACAAAAAAGAAAATGAAAAGAAACTAACCCTTACTTTGTGTTGAGCTCTCAGATCCAACAAGGAACATACAGAATGATTATAAAAAAAAGCCTCACGTGGAAGATGATACTGGGCAACCACAAAGCGTGAGATGACTCAGACCTTTCAGAGGTTCTGTCTAATGGGAGAAACACAGCCAGCGTGGGGAACGTGCACGTGAATGCATGGTCAGTGCATTGAGTTGTCTATTTAGTCCTGTGGAAGACATGTTCAACCAGCAGTCTTTGATGATTTAGATTTGAATATATGCATGGGCGGTTGGATGGATGGAAGATAACATGCTTACAAATTTAGAGTGCACTGTTCTTTATCCCCACTGTGTTCTGAGATGTGCTTTTGTGCCCCACTTTCAACCAGACGATCAAGCAGTGCACAGTGTGGCATAACAATAATGTTTACCATCAATGACATATTTTTTGAAAAACCATCTGCATAAACCAACACCTGAAACAAATTAAATGACGGAATATCAGTACTAATATCAATATTTAGCTAGCTGTAAAGATCCTGCCAGAACTGCAGGTTCAGTTCTGACAGGATCTTTACAGGCTCTTCTAAACAAAAAACACAGAGATGTACCTCAAATCTACCTTAAAATTTTAGCAGCTGGATAAACATTGTTAATAATTCTAAACTGAATATCCTTCATTTTAGGTAGAATTGGCCATTTAAGATAATTACAAAATTTATTTTTAAATACTTCATTATCAAAATATTTTATTTTTGAAGGTGTATTGAAGTCTGAAAATAACTTACTTTTTAATACATTCCCTATTACTTTGTTCTTACACTTTTTGTCCCCAATATGTATTCCTCCAATCTTCAACTCAATTTAACAGATACATTTGAATATGTGAGGGTGTTTTGTAAATATTGACAGAATGCGTTTTCTTTTCTTTTCTGTTTTTGGTGAACTATCCCTTTAAATACAATAGATATCTGGATAAAATATGGCATCTGGGACTAAATTCTTTTGAAATTCAGTTCTTTGTTTGTTTTTATTTTTAAGATCTAAAACTGCATGATTTACAATTAAATCAACCTGATCACATTAGTTGAATTACTGACTCTTTGCATGTGACAATGGCATGTTCTCACTTTTACAGTATTACTGTTATATGATTGGTATGTCTGGTATCAGATATGATTGGTTTGCTCTTACACTGAACTGACATTGAGTTTTTTTAAACTTCCATATATGCCAGGCCCTTAGTTTTTGCACCTTTCAAAAGATCAACTTATGTTGAACAGTATTTTAAACACATTCCTAAAGGTTGTGCTAACTGTTATCGATAAATGGACTGTAAAAAAAACACTGGCAAATACATATTTCAAACACATTCAGTAACAGCCTTTTTTAACTCCAATATTCAAGTTTAATACCAAAGCTTACCACTCTTCTCTGATTAGTGAAAAGAGCAAAAAAGAAGACTAAATGCAGTGCTGAAATTTTGTCTATTTAAATTGAATGTTTAAGTTCTTTGTTGAAGTGGCATTAATAAAAAAAGATTTGAAAGTCTGTCTGAACAAATTTGTATGTTTATGTTGATAATCTCTAGGAAGCCTTCAGTCTCAATCAGTATTTTGTTTTGTTTTCAATAATTTTGTTTTGTTTTCAGTAAAAATAAGAAAACAAGATAAACCGATATGAGAAACAATTGCGTAAGATAATTTGACGTTTTCAAGAAGTTCTTACCCAAACTGTATTTTTAAGCATAAACCTTACACCTAGATTTAACACAATTACAAAAAAAAAAAAGTATGTCACATTTGATTTACAGATACCTTTATACTTGTAACTCATGATCTTGCTACAGACATATTATGTAACAAGCAAATATTGCCCACTAGTACCTATCAGTATGGGAGGAAGAAAAACATCAAGAGATTTATTGAACAAGCCACTGGAAACACTGTCCTGCATTTTCTTCATGCAGCAGGTCTGAAAGCCCAGCAGACATGATCCATGAGTCACACAGAGAGATAGTGAAAACGTTAAACGGGAGCAGTTGTGCAACACAAACACATCCAGCCTCATGCTGTTTTCAAATAAGAAAATAAGAAATCGATTCCCTGTAAGTGCACTTGTCTCTTGAAAATGTTTAACACAAGCTGTTTTTAGAGTCTGGAGTCTAAAATTCTAACAAAGCCAACCACCAAATATACAAGACTGCACATGAAAAATAATACCTGTGAAGACAACATGTTGTTTCCAGAATTAAATAATTGTATGTATGTATGTATGTATTACTTTATTAATTTGTTTGTTTGTCACTGTAATGAAGCCAAAACCAATTATTGGAATATTAAAGAAACACTGCTTTAATTCAGTGGAAGTGTATTTGTATAGTTTATTTAAAGGATCAATTTGTTCTGAAGCAATGTAGTGCCTGAAAATACTGCCATTTAATGAACAGTATAGAGAAATAATGAACATATGTACTTTGCAGGGAAAGAGAAATGACCTGAACCTTGAAATACTATATATACAAATCAGGGTTATTATACTATCTAAACTAAAACCATAAAAAACTAAAGTTAACTGAAATAAAATTAAATTTAAAAAAAAAATCCTTAAACTTATTTTATTTCAGCTAGTTGCCAAGGCATTATTGCAATATTTATTTTTTTTAATGTAGTTCAACTTTACTAAAATAACTAAAACTGATATAAAAATGGAAACAACTATAGACATAAATAGCTAAAAACAACAAAATAATTTAAAACTTTAACTAATCTAAAAATAAAACTCATTTAAAATATTAATAAAAAATATAGCTGACAGCATCTCAGTGAAACTAAAATAACACTGCAGATTTCATTTATTTACTTATTTTTAAACCCCTGTCCTGAACAAGATAAAGTGTTTATCATCACACACTGACTGAAGCTCAAAAGCCATGTCGTTTCATGTTGCAGACTGATGATTTGGATAAGATAGGCTTCTATCAAAGTGCAATTTTGGATAGTCTCCATTTAAGCTCTCATATCACAGTGTTACAGGAGTGATACATGTGACCATCTCTTCCCTCTGTGCTAGCAATTTCATGCCATGTGCTTCCTTCCATTCAACACTCAAAGATCACAGACTTGTTTCCATGCATGTTCCAACTGAATGTCTTAGCATCATTTTCTGTAGCATAATTGTGTGGTAGCATCTAAAATAGCATATTTACATTTAGTCATTTAGCAGACACTTTTATCCAAAGGAACTTACAAATGAGGACAATAGAAGTAATCAAAACCAACAAAAGAGCAATATGTCTCGGTCAATCTAATGCAGTACATGTAGCAAAGATTTTGTTGTTGTTGTTTTGTTTTGTTTTTATAATAAATAAAAAGAAAACAAGTAGAAATAAAATAGAGTGCAAGTGTTAGAGGGTCAAGGAATTTCTTAAATAAATAAATAAATAATAAAACAAGAAGATAAAAGAGAAATAGTATGGAGAGTGCTAGTGTTAGAGGGTCAAGTGTAGATGGAAGAGATTTGTTTTTAGCCTGTTCTTTTGGACTGGTGGAAAGAAAACATCCAAAATGCAACTTTAACTTTATTTGCATTTGTTTGCAGATTTCAGTTTCACTTTCACTGAGGGGTTTGTTCATATATCATTCACTTGATGAATACTTGATTCTTAAAAACATGATGAAATGTATTTCTTTTCTGGTTATTGACAGTATTTTCTGATTTATGGAGTAATGATGAAATCCCCTCTCTAAAAACCTTCTCTAGTAAGTAAACAAAATTAAATACATTTTGAAACTGGCTTTATCTAATGTTCAGATTTCTGTTCAGGAAATGTATGCAAATTATTGCATATTTAATTAGACTATACTTATTTGCATATTTAAACAACATTTCAGGAAAAAAATAAAAAATTTTAAAAAAATCTTAAAATAACAGTGCACCCAAAAAATGAAAATTTGCTGAAAATGTACTCACTCTCAGATATCCAAGATGAGTTTGTTTCTTAATCGCATCTTAATCACATTTTTTAAGCATTACAACACTTGCTCTCCAATGGATCCTCTGCAGTGAATGGGTGCCGCCAGAATGAGAGTCCAAACATTCAGACATTGAGAGTCCAGACATTAAATGAGAGACTGGAGTCATATGAATACTTGTGGATTATTGTGATGTTTTTATCAGCTGTTTGAACTATCATTCTGACGGCACCCATTCACTGCAGAGGATCTATTGGTGAGCAAGTAATGTAATGATAAATGTCTCCCAATCTATTTTGATGAAGAAACAAACTCATCTACTTCTTGGATGGCCTGAGGGTAAGAATATTTTCAGCAAATGGTTGAACTATTCCTTTAATGTAATCAATGAACTGGGGAAGTATGGTATTATCTATTAGTAGAATTTTACCTTATTCACCTGGGGTGTCTTGCCTTTAATTAAAATAAAATTATTTATTCAAAATGTAAACAAAAATGTTTTCAGGAGTAGTGTCAGGTAGAAACAATGGAACACTGTGCCTTCCCTATGTGTAATAAAAATAAGCCTGCAGCTGAGGAGAAATGCAAAGGTGTATATACACATATTCTGAGTGAACAGATGGACCACTGTGTGCCACCATATCTATTAAGGTTTCCGTCTAAGCCATCAAAGAGTTACATTGACAAGAGTGATTACAACCCAGCTGATGTATACCTCCTCTTTTCAAATCCCCATATAAAACATGCTTCATTTCTGATCTCCTAATCATTTGACCTTGTGGCAAGCTTTGTTAAAAGCATACTTTGTTACATTGATATGTAGGTCAGGAGCATGTCTGTCATTAGACTGCCTACTAGAATGCTTTTTATGCTCAGCTTGTTTGATGTAGATATTACTGGAAATGTAGCATTACAATGGCAAGAAATCAGTCATGATTGTGAAGTGTGTCCTGGTTTACATGCACCAATGTCAAGAACTTAAATACGTAATGCCAGAGAAATAACTTGCTGTACCACTTCAATAGATCAACCCATTTCAATGAGTAATGCATGCACTGTTTGTCATATGCTGCTGACATTCAACCACTTAGTATGTTCTGAAAAGCACTCAGAACTTTTGACTTTATAATCAAAGTTGATTCAAATCAGTCCAATATTAAGTTTTAAAGTAAATGAAAGTGGCTCTGCGAGGGAGAGGGAAATTAGCATGCAGTCAGGCATGTCACCACACTGTGCTCTAGGCTGCTCAACTGTGTCCCGACTGCAGAAAACATTTCAACAGACTGGCATGACAGATGACCGTCCAAGATCTGGCTTCTGGGAATCACGTCAAAATTGGAAGGACACAGCCGAACGGCATGGAGATGTGAGCTTCTGCTTGTCCATATGTGGCAACATCCCACAGCTAGAGATTAAGAGCCTTATTGATTCAGGTGTTAAACAGTCACACAACATTCACTACAAAAATGTCTGCATTTATGGTTTTTCTGTTGATTTTTGTTTTTCATTATTTTCCTATTACCTCATGTGTTCATCTGTTTGTTTGGGGTCATTATTATACATATAGAGAGACAGAGAGAGAGACAAAAAGAGAGAGAAATTAGTACTTTTATTCAGCAAGGACTTTAAATTAATCAAAACTGTACTGCAAAGACTTTAATATTGTTACAAAAAATCTATTCCAAATAAATTCTGTTCTTTTGAACTTTCTATTCATTAAACAAGCAAATTAAGCAGCAACATTTGAATTAAGCAATTTCAATTAAGCATTTCAACATTGATAATAATGTTTCTTGAGCAGCAAATCAGCATATTAGAATGATTTCTAAATGATCAAGTGACACAGAATAAATAATAAATCCTGAAAATTCAACTGTGTATCACAGAAATAAATTAAATTTTAAACTACATTCAAATAGACAGCTATTTTAAAATGTAATGATATTTCAAAGTATTGCTTTTTTTTCTAGATTTCTGCTCCAACAAATGCTGAGACTTCTTGAAAAACATTTTAAAAATTTTACTGACTCCAAACTTTTGACCGATTCCCAACTTTCTGACCAATTTGTATGGCATGTATTGGTGGTTGCTACACATTTTCCTCTGTAATATGATCATCAGAACTGTATGTACTCTTTTTGACATATTTTTTTTTCCTTTTTTGATTTGTCATCCTCTGGGGGTGGGTTAAAGCTTTAATTAAAGGGGTCAGACCACATGGTCACGTCTTACCAGCTGAAAAAATACTGTCACACTTTTTTATCCTGTTAGTTATGCCTTTGTTTCTCTCCATATATGGCTTACTTCTGTTGTTAGTCTTATCTTTCACCTGAAGCTCACAAGTCTCAAAGCCACAAATTAAATTAAAAACATACCTTTCAAACATGTTAGAACTGATTCCAACGCCAAACGTTAAAGCAATTTATTGACGCACAACAGTGAACATGTACAGGCATTTTCATAACAACCACCACATAGTAGTCAGATGTTTTCTCAGTATTTAAAGACACTGTGATTGTGATTAGGACACCACACACTGTGAGCAATTTATTTTCCTGGTTGCTATGTACAGTTAAATAATAGAAATAATAAAAATCACTAAGTGACTGTGACCAGTTTTGAAGAAAAAATCTTTTCACGGTCAAATGAACAGAGGGTAGGAGGGAGGTAAAATTGAAGTTTAACATTAATTCAGTGTAAAAATGAATCATGAACCTCCAAAGTTGTTTGATATGCTCCACAATGAGATGCCTAGAGATTTTTACTGTGATAGTACCATGGTACAGTGATGTATCAAATGGTAATATTATGGCGCTTTGATAAATACAGTGGTACTAAACCATATGCATGTACTATTTACATGGTACTCTTCAAAGAATACTAACATGGTACATGTTTATGGCATTTGCATGCATTTGGACACGTTTGTTAGTGTTGTTTCATTTTCACCGTATGTCAGAGTGGCTTTTGAAGCTCAGATACAGAGAGCTGACCATCGTTGCCTCCTCAGGCAGTGACTCCTTCATGTCTGTGTGTTTTATGCACAGCACAGTTCTCAACAGTTTGGGGAACTTCACAGTGAAAAGCAGGTAGATACACGGATTGGCAACACTGTTCAGGCTTGCCAGCAACATGAGGATGGTGAAGGTTGCAGCTGAAATATAAAAATAAATATTTATTAGATAGAAGATTAGTTAGAAGAAATTACATTTGATCGCATTCTAAATAAATATCCCTAAACATTTCATAGTGATGGAGCAGTGCTCCATGTAGCATGTAGGGGAGAGTGGGGAGTGTTGTATCTTCTATAATCTTAAACAATTAGAAATTATTCACAGAGGTGACATCACTATTTATAAACAAACACATATATATATATACAGGTGCATCTCAATAAATTAGAATGTCATGGAAAAGTTCATTTATTTCACGAACTCAACTCAAATTGTAAAACTCGTGTATTAAATAAATTCAATGCACACAGACTGAAGTAGTTTAAGTCTTTGGTTCTTTTAATTGTGATGATTTTGGCTCACATTTAACAAAAACCCACCAATTCACTATCTCAACAAATTAGAATACTTCATAAGACCAATAAAAAAAACATTTTTAGTGAATTGTTGGACTTCTGGAAAGTATGTTCATTTACTGTATATGTACTCAATACTTGGTAGGGGCTTCTTTTGCTTTAATTACCGCCTCAATTCGGCGTGGCATGTAGGTGATCAGTTTGTGGCACTGCTGAGGTGGTATGGAAGCCCAGGTTTCTTTGACAGTGGCCTTCAGCTGATCTGCATTTTTTGGTCTCTTGTTTCTCATTTTCCTCTTAACAATACCCCATAGATTCTCTATGGGGTTCAGGTCTGGTGAGTTTGCTGGCCAGTCAAGCACACCAACACCATGGTCATTTAACCAACTTTTGGTGCTTTTGGCAGTGTGGGCAGGTGCCAAATCCTGCTGGAAAATGAAATCAGCATCTTTAAAAAGCTGGTCAGCAGAAGGAAGCATGAAGTGCTCCAAAATTTCTTGGTAAACGGGTGCAGTGACTTTGGTTTTCAAAAAACACAATGGACCAACACCAGCAGATGACATTGCACCCCAAATCATCACAGACTGTGGAAACTTAACACTGGACTTCAAGAAACTTGGGCTATGAGCTTCTCCACCCTTCCTCCAGACTCTAGGACCTTGGTTTCCAAATGAAATACAAAACTTGCTCTCATCTGAAAAGAGGACTTTGGACCACTGGGCAACAGTCCAGTTCTTCTTCTCCTTAGCCCAGGTAAGACGCCTCTGATGTTGTCTGTGGTTTAGGAGTGGCTTAACAAGAGGAATATGACAACTGTAGCCAAATTCCTTGACACGTCTGTGTGTGGTGGCTCTTGATGCCTTGACCCCAGCCTCAGTCCATTCCTTGTGAAGGTCACCCAAATTTTTGAATCAATTTTGCTTGACAATCCTCATAAGGCTGTGGTTCTCTCGGTTGGTTGTGCATCTTTTTCTTCCGCACTTTTTCCTTCCACTCAACTTTCTGCTAACATGCTTGGATACAGCACTCTGTGAACAGCCAGCTTCTTTGGCAATGAATGTTTGTGGCTTACCCTCCTTGTGAAGGGTGTCAATGATTGTCTTCTGGACAACTGTCAGATCAGCAGTCTTCCCCATGATTGTGTAGCCTAGTGAACCAAACTGAGAGACCATTTTGAAGGCTCAGGAAACCTTTGCAGGTGTTTTGAGTTGATTAGCTGATTGGCATGTCACCATATTCTAATTTGTTGAGGTAGTGAATTGGTGGGTTTTTGTTAAATGTGAGCCAAAATCATCACAATTAAAAGAACCAAAGACTTAAACTACTTCAGTCTGTGTGCACTGAATTTATTTAATACACGAGTTTCACAATTTGAGTTGAATTACTGAAATAAATTAACTTTTCCATGACATTCTAATTTATTGAGATGCACCTGTATATATATATATATATATATATATATATATATATATATATATATATATATATATATATATATATATATGTGTGTGTGTGTGTGTGTGTGTGTGTGTGTGTGTGTGTGTGTGTGTACACTGAAATGCCTAAATAGTTTGTATTAAGCATTTTAGAATATGGTGTAATTTCCATTCACATTTTGTTTAATTGTATTTTTTTTTTTTTTTTTTTTTTAGTTTTACTTTTATATATATATATATATATATTTATCAGTTTAATAAAAACTCCAAGGTTACATCATCATTCCCCTGATTAAAATGATGCAGCTCTATAAATCTAAAAAAATAATAATAAGCTAATAATAAAACAATATCTGGCGACATCATTCAGGATGTCAAATTTTCAAAAGTCTACTCTATCACTTGATTTAACCACTATTTTCTATTTTATGTTTGCAAGAAGAAGACGATATTAAACAGAAATATTAGCATTTTTTTAAGCAAGTTGTGTCACCTTGTATCAGCCCTATTATATTCACAATATCTCAACAGCATATATTTTTACATTTAGATTAAAATGGCACAACGCTAGCCTAACACTTAGGACCCAAAAGTGTTTTTAGAAGACTTTCTCTTACTCTCAGTCGGAGCGTCGGCGTCCCACACAGACCACAGCTGAACGGTGAAGAACGGAGCCCAGCACACGGTGTAGGCGAGCACGATCACCACCGTCATCTTCACGGTCTTAATCCTAGACTTGGACACCGACGCCACGTTGCTGGTTCTGGAGGAAAGAGGGTGCGGGTGTCCTTCATCACCTCCCTGCTGCTGCTGCTGCTGGGTCTTCAGGTACAGGTTGATCTGGAGCGCGCGGCAGATGCGCACCTGGCACACCGTCACAGTTACGATGGGCACCAGAAATATCACCAGCGTCGTCCACGTCACGTACGCTTTAGGTCCCCACGGCTGAATGAACTCTGCCCAGCAGTCGTAGACACCCGGAGCGATCTGAACCCTGGAGAATACAAACAGCTGAGGGACGCTGAAAACAAACGACACGAGCCACGCGACGCACACGGGCAGGTTCCAGCGCGCACGTCGCCTCTGGAAAGTCACCATGGGGTTGCAGATCGCCTGATAACGGTCAACAGTCATCACAACTATCATGTAAGTGGAGGCAAACATGCCGACGACCTGCAGATACTTGACCAAACGACATACGAGGTCAGGACCGATGAAACGGTCAGTTATGTCCCACATCAGCTGTGGACACACCTGGAAAAAGGCGACCACCAGGTCCGCCAGGCAGAGGTGTGTCACAAACACGCGCATCCTGGACATCTGCTGTCTCTTCTTCCATAAAACCAGCAGCAGACCAAAGTTCAGAGTTGATGCGCAAAGAAAGATGACGCTCAGCAGCGCGATCTCGATTTGAGCTAAATGCTCGTTCCGGGGTTCATCTCCGGTGGCTTCCATCTCCAAAGTTGCATTGCTTAAGTTTAATGTAAGGAGAGACATTTTCTTAATATCTCAAGAGACTTAAACTAGTTCCCAGTGCGCACAAGATTGTCCGTTTTTACGCGTCTGCGCATCTTTGGTGTGTGAGAGTGAGCGGAGACTAGAGGTTTTTGGATGTGGGAGGGTCTTTCATTCAATAATACTTATGAACACAATATGGCATTCAGAAATTCACAAGCTGAAAAGATGGATTATACGTTCTTTATACAAAGACATTCACTCTGACAATTTTGCTTAATAAATATTTACTCTGGAACTCTGGACTTTACAGATAAAGGTGTATTCATTATGTAGCCAATATCTCCATTTAATTACTTATGTGGCTAAATCCAAACAGATGTACAAATGATGACTAATTAAAGGATTAGTTCACCCAAAAACAATTTATAATTTACTCACGCCTCAGGCCATCCAAGATTTCATATTATTTGGATAGTTAACCAAAAGTTGTATATATAAAATCAGCAATATTCGACCCAACTTTAATTCTATAGACAGAAAAAAAAAATCCACACACACATGGAAACATTTTTTAAAATATTTTTTTCGTTCCACATATGAAATAAGTCATTCAGGTTTAAAATGACATGAGGGTGAGTAAATGATGACAGAATTTTCATTCTTTAAATTTGACACCTTTACATTGACTTACTCTTAAAATGCTGTGGGACTGTATAACAACAATAATCAATGTAAAAATGATATGACACAACTTACTCCTAAAATGTAATCTCTGAACATCATGGACTTTAAAGCAAGACAGCATGACACTGTAGGACGTGATGTGGGTTAATTTATTTCAAAGTAAACACCTGGAGAGTTGGTTGCATAACCTTCTAATAACTATGAACTATTGACAAAAGGACCGTATTTTTTCCTCCTCATGAAACCATGACTACAGCTTCATATGAGATGTCTTCTCTGCAAGAGAGCTAAATTACTCCCTTCACTATAATAATTACACCACTCTTCTGAAAGGGCAAAATCCCACATCAAATAAACAAAAAACAAAGTGAACTTTGCATTATTGCGTCATTCAATTTAGATGCATCCTTGTTCAAACCAATTATATTAATGAATGAATATGATATTATGTCAAACTAAATAGCCATTTATAAAAGTAAAATTATATGGAACTTCACAAATAATTAATAAAAGAAAACTTTTTAGAGAGCGTTTATGATGCCCATGGTTCAACATTAATGTTAAGTGTTCTAAATCTGAAACGTGCACTTTGATGCTCCAAGACATTTTCTGCACCCTGAAAACCATTAAAAAAAACCTTCCCAAGATAGCAATCACAGATATACCTAAACATTTGGTTGCACTGAATCTTCAAATCTGCCCTGATAGTTCCTTCTCACACTACCCATTGACACCCATGGAGGTGCACCTTCTGTACACAGACTCATAATGCATTATTGCATATGCATGCAGAGACATAAGCACTTTTGACACTAGTATGTTTCCATATCTGGCATCAGGATGTGCTGAGGGTGGCTAGGAGTTCTTCTTTGCTCATCTGATAGTGGCTCTTCTTCCATGTTTCCCTTAGCTCCTGAAGGATGGTGCCAATCTCTTTACCCGAGGTAAAACCCAGTTTGCGTAGGTCATGCCCACTCACTGGGAAGCGCGGGACAGACCACCTGCTCAGCTCATCTAAGAGTTTCTTTTCTCCTTGATACTTCAGCAGCTCCAGTACTTTACTCTGGGAGTCCGGCTCTCTAGACTGCAATGAAAAAAAAACTCCAGAAAATTATATTTATATAAAAAATTCAGTGTTGTTATTGTTAATTAAAACAATTTTAAAATGTTCTCAGTAATTGAAATAAATCTGAAAAAAAAAAAAATATATATATATATAAATAAATATTATATATATATATATATATATATATATATATATATATATATAGAGAGAGAGAGAGAGAGAGAGAGAGAAAATATATAGAAAATATAGTATAAAATATACAGAAAAACTTAGAATATAGAAATGTTGCCTTTGCAACTAACTAAAATAAAGTTCTGAAGTTCTAAAAAAAAAAATGCACTAAAATTACTAAATTTTACACAGAAATAAATTAAAGCTAAATAAAAACAAACAAAAAAAATGACAAAAGTACATAAATGACAAACTGAAATAAAAAACTGTTAACAGAAAATATAAAAATAAAAGCTAGTTCAAAATATTAATAAATAGTACATAAAACTAAAATAACACTGGAATGACATTATTAATGATTATGGGGATAAAGTGGGTCTTCCTGATGTTTCTTTAACAAATGGAGTTTTTGTATGTCAAAATGCTTTATATGAAATTCGATTCATTTAAATTAAAATGTTGTACATTGATTTTACTTTAAATTAAATTAAATAATTGTACAAAAACTGATGTAATGACATTTTTTGTACTAAACATTAGAAGGGAAGGAAAAGTACATACATCAATGATGAAATCTGTGTATGGTTTCATGCCGTCATGTTTGTCTTTTCCCTTAACGAGATCTCGTCTGTATTTGACCAGGAAGAGGCCCAAGTTTTTCTCCTCTCTGGATAGTTTCAGTCGCAGATCCAGTTTCTCCACATCCTCCTGGCTTCGGAGCAGAGCAGTCAGGATAGTCATGGGTTTAGGAGAGCTGTCATGAGCCTTCTGCCAGATCTGCTTCATCTCCTCAACATTGCCATCTGCTGGAAGACCTGCAGGGAAACACACAGCAAGTCTAAACATTTATAATATAAAAAAATACTGATATATAATTATATATACTGATATTTAATATATGTTGCATTCATTAAAAAAATGATTGAATGTGAAAAAACAGTGTCAAGATTTTCCCCCCTTTTTTCCTTTTTACATCTTCAGAAAGTTACATTACCATTTTATGCACCACAAAAATATTAGTTAACTTTATAAGTTATAAATAAATAAAAGTTAACTTTAATTCAGAAATTTAAAGCATGTTCATCATAGAAAACTGTCCATATAAACTGCATTTTTAAATTACATTTTGAATAATAAATTTGGATGGAAAAAAATTAGTGACATGTAATTACCCATTATATGTTTAGATTTTCAGCCACAGTTCTGTACAAATATTTGTATCACTATATTTTGTTTCTCACCTGTGTACTGGGCAAGGCCCAACTCATAGACAAGCTCCAGCAGGTGGTCAGGATGGTTTCCAACCAGCATCTTTTTCAGCTCCACCCAGATCCTCTCACCTGAGATTCTTGCCAATCCTCTGCCATTTTCTCTTATTGCCTCCAGAGTCTCAGGTTCATGTTGCCCAGGCTCAGTAGCCACCCGCCCATAAAATCTACAAAACGATCGGACATAAAAAAAAAAACCAAAAAAAAAAACACATTAGCCATTTATTGGCTCTGCAGTGGAGTGGACTGCAGTGTTTATTCAAAAATATGTTTACAAATATATTCAGTAAAATTTAAAGGGATACCTCTATCATAATTTATTCGAGGAATATCGTTCTTTCCAGCAATAGTGTATTATTACCTGAAATATCTTAGAATTCGAAGGTAGTCCTCTTGAATCCGCAGTGAGGTGCTGCCAACAAACCTTACTTTCCTGTTCTTGAGGTCCTCATATCCTTGGAAATAATCATACAGAGTCCCATCCAGCCCTGTAAAAACACAATAAGGACAAATCAAATTCAAAAATGGTTAATGATTTCAAATGCGAGTCAACATCAAATCAATGAGAAATTTATTCATTAAAGTATTAAATTGCAAAGCTCTTGCCGGTGAAATATTTAATTAAGAAATCCTTATGTTTTACCAAGAAACATAGAGTTGATGGTGAGATCTCTGCGCTCTGCATCCTTCTGCCAGTCAGTGGTAAACTCCACCTCTGCGTGCCGCCCATCAGTCTGTACATCCACTCGCAAAGTGGTCACTTCAAAGTTCTCGTCATGAAGCTATATAATGCATAAATACATAACACTGACATTATGTGGAAAACTGTCACAAAATAAAATAGATCACCTAAACCCATTGTAGAAGTTTAATAATATGAATTAAAGGTTTAGAAAAACACTCAAGTAAATTGTCTGATGAACAACAACATAAAAAACTGTATGCTTCACCTTACCCTGGCAGTAATGGTCCCATGTTTCTCTCCTTTGTTGTTTATCATCCTGACTCCTGCTGCCTGGAACATGCTCTTCATTTCCTCTGGAGTGGCTGTGGTGGCAAAATCCACATCTTCAGGCCGTTTTCCTGACAGAAGGTCGCGCACTGCCCCTCCTGCAATCCTCAGCTCAAACTGGTTCTTTTCAAACATTTCTATTTGTCATAACAAATATCACATTTTTGGACAAGTTCCTTGGTAGTACAAAGTAAATAGCAAGGTACATGAACACGGTAATCATCCCAAAGTTGGGACATGCCTCACTTATTGTACATAATAAAAAAAATTATTTCCATTTATGTTATTTTGCAGTTTTTGGTGACTTTACCATTTTCTAAAATGTGAAAATTCTAATAACAAAGAATGAGTATGTGTGTCCAAACTTCTCAATGGTATTGTATATCAAAGTGGTATTGAAGTGTTACTATCATTGTACCACCACAGTGTTTTTGAAAAGGTGATGATGAGGTAAAATAAAGTGAGCTTACCAGCCAGACCGACCAGCCCGTCGGTAAATAAGGACTCAAACTCTTTAGTCTTCAGCTGCATTGTGACTAATGATCTGTGACTCCACCTGAGATGATGAACTCGGTTGATAAATGAAGGGCGTAGAAATAATTTAGCCCACATCGGTGAACTTAAAGACAATAAAGTCAGTGTCCGTAAATTTCATATGTCATATAAATAATGCTGTATCTTAAATATATATATAAACGTTAGGCTTATAGCTTATGACTTGAGGTGACTCTTCGAGGCTAGTTCTTAAGGTAATGAGCACATAACGTGATATTACCAAAGATAACACAGTGAGGTTATAATTAGAGTTACTAAAACGAACAGCAAATGTGACATAAAATAAGTTATATTTATTCACCTAAGGAACAAAATAGATGCTATTTTAGCACATCGATAGTTTCACTCACGCTGTGCGCGGCCATGACAGAGGGGGCGTGGCCAGGCTACACAGAATTTCCGGGATAGCTACGTAATGATCTTAACAGCCAATGAAAATGTTTATTTACTTTTTTCAGGCATGCTGGATTTAATAATACTAACATTTATTTGCATTTCTTGGCTGTAAATTAAACTGGGCTTTAAAAGGAATATGTGAGAAGTATGATAATAAAAGCATTATATCTCTGATTGCATCAAGTCCTCAAGATTCAAACTTGATGGTTTGTTAACATTTAAAGTCACCGCCCATTTAAAGCCAAAGCGCATCGCGAGAGTGAGGAAGTGACACATTGTCGCATGTGCATCATCGAGCAGCTGCTGGGATCCGGTTAGTTTGATTTAATGGCTAAAGTGGAGATCGCCCCTTTGAGAAGCTGGGATGATTTCTACCCAGGCTCAGAGCGCTTCGCCAAACCAGACCCAAGAGATCTGCCCAAATGGAACAACAGAGTGGTCAGCAACCTGCTGTACTATCAAACAAACTATCTGGTGTTGGCAATCATTGTATTTCTGATTGTAGGGTAAGTCCAGCAGCCTGTCTTCTTGGTGAACGTGAACATGCATGCACAAAATGGGATTTAACTGTAATCAGAATATTCAGATAGTATTTCTAATTTGTTGTGAGCGCTTTACAGAAAGTATCGCGAGAAGTAATGTTAAAACAAAATACATTATAAAGTCAGCTTTAAATTACAATAGCTTTAAACTGTAAATAAAGTTCACGTTTTTGAGCACGGTACTATGATATTGTAATTTTTGGATACATACCAACTTGTACATTTCAAATACCATGGTACATATAGTTGCAATTTTTGACAGCATAATTGTACCTTGGTTTTGTAAGAGAATGTCATGTTGCACTGAAGAAAATAAGCTGTTCTTATGTCCTGTACAATTCAGAACATGAGGTAATTCTTAGCTAAATATAGTTAGTTGATCTGGGCACACATAGTTGTGTTGATATGTGGGCAGCTGTGTTTGTAAGATGAAGGCCAGTCTAATGTCTGGGAGATTATGGGTTGGTTCTAATATTATAGCTAGTTGCTAAGACTGAACAATATTTAAGGGTGTAATCACATGACACTGAACATGAGCAAAGGGCACGAGAACAGCATTTAGTCGTGTAATAATTTCACAATCATAAACTGCATGTCTGTTTTCACGTCAAGATTATTATTTAACTGTCAAGTTTATTCATTTTTATAATAACCAACATGGAAAATGCCTCCTTTTGTCAACAATATTTTTGCGTTTACACTTTATAACCATTAGATGTCACCATTGACATATGCTTGTATTCTCATAAACCTTGAAGGCTGTGATCTAAAATAAATTCAAGTGAAATCAAGTGAATGCTTAATGAGTACACTGCTCATTTCTAAGTAGACATTGTAGTTGACAGTTATGTTTCGGACACAAATGTAGTATA
Source organism: Spinibarbus caldwelli (assembly GCA_039654775.1). Taxonomy (NCBI): domain Eukaryota; kingdom Metazoa; phylum Chordata; class Actinopteri; order Cypriniformes; family Cyprinidae; genus Spinibarbus; species Spinibarbus caldwelli. Next base: position 25,121,094 of record CM077237.1, read on the forward strand.
ATCACTATGATTTTGGTTTCAGTGGCATCCTATCACCATCTAATTCTCTGTTCGCAGGTTCCTGAACCCTGTGAGCATGTTCACTGGTGCAGCAGTGGTCGCTTCGGTCTTCATTGGCTCTGTATGGGCTGGGGAGAACAAGGCGATCATCAAAAAATTTAAAAAGGAGAACCCTACTTTGTTTGTATTCCTGGTGATGGTTGTAAGCTACTTCCTCATGTCGCTTTTCGGTGGAGTCATGGTGCTCCTGCTTGGAATCAAGCTGCCTCTTCTCTGTAAGTTTCTTACAAAAATTGCCATCATTATCATAAATCTAAAAATGAAAGGAGGAAAAAAACAGCCTGTTTTCATGAGATGGAATTCTTTTAGATGGAATACAGAAAACACTCTTTGTGGCTTGCAAGAAAACAAATGCAAAACAGCAGTTTATTAAATCCAGAAGTTTAAAGTGCTTTGTCATTTTGCATTTCAGTGATCTTTGCACATGCATCGCTTCGCCTACGAAACATGAAAAACAAGCTGGAGAATAAGATGGAGGGTGCCGGACTCAAGAAATCACCCATGGGAATCATACTTGAAGCACTGGGTCAACAAGAAGAGAACCTTAATAAAATTCAAGACTTTCTGGAGAGCAAACTCAAGGAGTGAACTTACTGAGCTTCTCAGCCATACATGAAGGAACCACTTTCAGATGGCACAATTTGTGAAAATCACTCCGTTTGTTTAATTGGCAAAACAAAAAGTATTTTTCTTAGTATTTTTTTTTCTATTATGGAATGAAATGTTTGTATTGAATATGAGAGTGTTTTATAATGTTTGTTTACATCTCAGGTCAAATGTAAGAGGATGCAATTCAAAACGTCTTCCAAAGATTTCTCTGTGACCTGTAGGGAAACGTGCCATATGTGCATATTTAAAGTGATAGTGTTTTCTCTCCCAAAATACATTCATTCATATATTAAGACAATTCAAAGTATAACATGACAAGATGTCATCAGGTTTATGGATTCTCAAATGTACTGCAGTGTGATAACTGGAATTCCATGGCAACTGGAAACTCCTGCAGTACTGATAATGAACTGTATTACTTTGTAGAAGATTGTTTACTTCTGTTGTTGTTGATGTGAAATGTTCATTGATGTATTTTATCACATTGCTGATGCAGCTGTGTTACAACAAAAAACAATAAGCCATTTGAGTCCTGCTGCATTATAGTGATTTTACCACAGGAAAGGGGGTTTTAGATATTCTGTTTTTCACATCATGCCTAAGATCGTCCCTTACCTTTGATTAATTACCGTAATACACAGCTTTTCACGACTCATTGCTTTCTTGTCATCTATTTGGTAAAATAACTCAAGGTTGAATTTCCTGACACTATCAACCTTATTTTGCAATGCGGAAGTAAGCTTTATTCTTTGAATGTGCTATTTTTGTTACAAAGCAGTGTGTTTATGATTATGGTAAAGTAAAATAATATAATAACAAATACCAGTTTTCAGTATCAAGTGGCATGACTGACACGTAAAATAACTGGACGTGAATGACACCAGAAGCTTCACACATTCAACTTCTGAATGGCAGCACCTGCTATTATGTTCAAAATAAGGTGGATGATCCTAAATCTATGCAAAATGTGTTAATAAAGTCACATTTTGGTACCATCGTGTTTTAATTTAATCAAATATTGATTTAGAGATCCAATTAATTGCACTTAATTGTTTCATGTTGTGCTGGCCAGTATTGTTGCCTTGCAGCAGCATCATGCAGAGGTCATTTTAAAAATGGCATATTCACAATCAGACATGATTAATTTATTCCACAATCAAAGTGTTTGAAAACATTGGGTTTACAGAGATAAAGCTAGTAGTCAGTTGATTTCAACATGTTGGCCCCATGCAACCTGATCCATGTAAAGAGTCTTCATCACCTGTGATTGTGTATGACTTGAAACATGTTTTCCAAAAAGTATTCAGTTCTTTGTAAAGAGGAACCTTTTTAAAGAGGAACAAATGAACTGAGTGGACCAAGCAATGCATGTGACTGAGCAATTCTTTAGAACAGTTTCCAACAGCTGACTCTCATTACAAACTCACAGAATGACTGAACTTCTGGACTTACATCAAAAAACGAGACTTATATGAAATATGACTTTAAAGGTAGTTTATTCCCAAATCTGATCCACATTCTGTCCCTCTCTCTTATTCTATGCAGTAGATCTCAGGGTGTTTCAGAGCAGCTCACAACATCTGTGTAAATTTACCTGCAGTAAATCATGCTTAGTTCCTCCAGATCTGAACCTGCTGAATCAGAAACTTCACTTTCATGTGTTTACATTTAAAAAGAGATGCAACTCTAAGCTCTGTGAATTCTAAAATGCTGAGCAAATAGCTAATAAGTAATATCAGAAATGTGAGTAATTATACTTTGAGCACCTACAGTGAATCTATGATGGAACTCAGAAACTAACCTCCCCATCTCTAAAGGTTAAACATGACCTCATGTCTAATGGCCTTCAGGTGCATAAGGTGACCATTGTTGCATACTTTTACACCGCCATGAAATTACTCTCTTTTAAGTTACTGAGGTACTAGAATAGCACAGCGCTTCTGACAACCCAGAAGATGCAGCATGTTTGAGTGCAACTCACAAAAGTAAAAGGGTGTGAAGGACAAATTGTGACTATATAGGCCCATTGATGTACTGGAACTTTGTTTGGAAAAATTAGGTAAATAAAACACTACTTAATTAAATTTGATTATATTGCAATAATATTATGTCTATATATTGTGAAGCTTAAGTAGGGTGTATAACCACAAACCCACTTGACAACTGGAAAGATGGGGTGTGTGTGTGTTCATTAAGGACTAATAGATGACCATTGTTTGCATGGGTTTGGAGTCAGCTGCAGATGACCTGACTGATATCTTTGTACAGCTGGTGGCTACAAGAGCAAGGGGAGGTTAGACAGAAGGGCACAGCTGCAGTACAAACATCCCAGCATACTCCAGAAGCAGTGTAGGGTGGACGGCCCCAGGCCACAGTTCATCAGAACAAAGCCTCTGTATCTCTCTCAGACCCAAAAGCAGAGGGCAATGTGAGGGGAGAGCAATCACTGCAAGAGCTGTTGGGTGAATGTCATAAAGAAATACCACACGAAAATCAAAAGAAAAAAAAAATAGCTTCACCCATTTAAATGTTTTGCATTCATCATTCTCATGATTAAAACTTACTCCCCATTTCAATTTGAAATATATGTCAAGTGGGCACTGTGCGCTATATATATATATATCACATTACTGCAATACAATGATGAAAAGCATCCATTAAGACATAGTACAAAAAATACTACTATAATATATACATAATTTATTATAAAGCGTTTAATATTTTTTTCTGTATATTTTGGATTGAAATACAGTCTTACAGTATATTTAATATATACTTGAAAATATATTTTATGAAAATGACACTGGCTTAGTTTATAGGTCAAATGTCACTATTTTTTTTTTTAAAAGACCAAATCAAAATATCTTTGAACTCTTTCAATGTATTTTAAATGTTACTTTTTTTTATTAATCAGTTCAAGTGCGAACAAAAATACATGAATTATGGATATTTATCAAAGGTGTAGCGATAACTGCAAGCCAGACAGCCACATGATATGTTGTGAGCTCATTCTGTACACAGATGACTGATTGCTTATCTTTAGGGGAGTGGCTCATGTGCTCTTAGCTGGAGTCTCACAACTCGTTTTTCTGGTTTTATACTGTACTCCACACATGATGACGAACTGCTTGTTCTCATGAGAATTCAGAGTCTGACGGAGTGTGTAGCTTTAACACAATACAATTCAATATTTCAGAAAAATATACAATGAATCACTTGTATTGCTATCTGTAAGTTGCTTTTTCCTTGTATAAGTGTCTGTTAAAAGTATAAATTTAACCATTTTTGCATAAAATTGACTTCTTAATGTTAAATAATACAAACATCATCTTTATAGTCCTAATAGTGGCTTAGTCACGCTCAGTCAATCTTGCAACTTCCTTATTGCATCCCAGCAGGTGGTATTTCCTTATGAAGTCATAAGAAAGTTATATTTCCGATTATAAAAACTCAAACCATTCATGCTCAATATTGACAAAAAACAGGGACAATACATGGTTTTCTCTTTTAATTCCAATGAATTTTTTTAGACAAATTACTAAGAACCAGCTTGAGAATCCAAACTATATATTATATGCTTTTAAAACAAATCTTTCAAAATGATAAAAACAAAACTCTCTAAAAGTTGAAAAAACGTATCAAATGTTTTTACAGTATTTACAAACATGTACAGTTCCCTTCAGAAGAGAAAGAGAGATGCTGTGCGCTCGGTCACGGTTTCCAATATTTCAGAGTGAGCAAAGTCCATTAGGGTATAAAAGTGCAGTAAATGGCCATAATTATTGTACCTGGATAATTTTTAGTGACAGTATAAAAACAATTATAATCCCATACAGTTATGTTTCAATAATTAGAGTTGTTGCAGTCCGTTTTAACAGGATTAGAAAAGAAAATGAATACTTGGCACTGGCTGACACAAAGTAACACGTCGACAGACATGATTTACTAGTATTTGCTAGTGCGAAAACACTGAAACGCTGCTTGTGACTGGTACAAATGTTAGCTGCGCACCAATAAAAAACAGCAATGCTGGTTATGAACCAAGTTAAAATGGTACACAGGTGTCCAAGTACAAAGCCAGAAAAGATGGATACTTGTTATTGTGAATGCATTTAAATTGAACCTGATGACTGAGAAAATACTGAATAAAAAGGCTGTTGTTGCACCATCACATTCCAAGTAAAAAACACTGTAAAAAAGTTTGTCGAGATCAGCACACACGACTAACAATCCAAGTGTGAAAAAGCATTGTGGAATATTTTGGTGAGGGTTTTGCACATTAGAAAAACCTGGTTTCAATCCTTCATATCATCGTTTGCTTGTGCCTGATGAAATATTAATGTTGCAATATCCTTCAATCTCACAGTGTGTATTGGGGCGATGTATCCAGTTCATTCTGCCCACAGCTTCAAAAGTTTCACCCAAAGTTTCCACAGCAGCTGTGTCTTGAAGACAAAGTGCCATTCCATAGGTTTGTTCATGAAGAGAATGCACTGTCCATTCTCAAGTCGCTTAGCATGTTTTAAGACTCTCGTCCGGCAACATTCCTACCTTTGGAACTTAATAAGCAAATGGGATGAGAACAAGGCACATGAGAGTGAACAGTTTCTCTCACTCTCTACACTATTGTTCCTGGCTTAGAGTTCTCATGCCAATAGAGCGTCTGCTGGTCTTCAGAATCAAAACTGCTGTCCATTGGGCTGCCCCTGTGTGAATCGTGGTGGTTCACGTCTATACAGGATCTACAAATAGAAAAGAGTGTAAAATGTTTTAATAATGAAAAGGAAATGGACAAATAGGCTGATTTATTGAACATTTTATACCCCAGCAGCACATAACGTACACCAGATATACTAAAAACCAGACACACAAGAAACACAATGTTACAATGTTTTTGCAGCATTGTGTACTAAGGAATTTAGTATATCTGGTCAAGAAACAAGCCTTGTTTCCATATTTTCCAAGATTAATACGTTTAAACATGTTCATCACAGATTTGAAGTAGGTTGAGTGAGACACAACATCACTGAACAGTGTTAAACATTCACACACCTGAAGCAGACCATACAAAAACACACAGCAATCAAAAACAGTGCAGGGTCACATGCTTCCCCTCAAAACAAGACCTAACCCTTTTTTTGGAAGCAAACACACAACCATCCCACCACCAGTGAGTAAGCAGTAGAAAGTGCTGTGGAAAAGACTGCAGTTTTGTTAAGCCCTGAGTGATTCGCCATTATAGTTAGAGAAGCATATGCGAGTCCTTCATATCTCACCAATGTTTTACGTGTTGTCTGTGTCACTAGCAATGAGTGTAAAAGTATTCCGGGTCATAACCACTGGCAACAGCACCAGGCACCTCTAAAGGCGCTGGCAATGGGCTTCTCCTGCCCGGAGTCATCCACCCGTACTCGGGTGGGTATCTGTCCATAACAGGGTCAGTAGGCGGAGCCAGCAGATGAGGGTCAGGGCTGGTTTGGGAGGAAGGGTAAGCAGCAGTCAGATCAAATTGATAAGTGTTCATGTGTGCTCATTACACACAGCCAGAGAGAGACCACTGGATGCATGCTGATGCTTAAAGGGATAGTTCACCCAAAAATTAAAAACTGTCCATTTACTCACCCTTTATGTTGTTGGAAATACATATATCGTTACTTCTGGCATTTTACAAATTATATTTTGCAAAGTGTTTTAGTCATAACGAGGACTGAGGCAGAGCCAGTGCTGCATTGTCACTGTATGTTACACTTGTTGATGCCTTACAAACACTTTGTGTTTATGTAAAATTTATGGAAAGTAGATACAATTTTTGACTAATTTTTCAGCAAAAGTGTTTATAGTTTCCTGTGCAATTATTATGCCAGCTATTTTTGGTTTCTTTATAAAGAAAATGTAACATTTGATATATTATTATTTATCATGTATAATAAGTGTAAAATGATACATATAAAATTCTGTCTATATGTTCACCAAGGCTGCATTTATTTGGTAAAAGATACAGTAAAAACTGTAATATTGTGGAATATTATTACTATTTAAAATAACTTTTTGTAATTTAATTTTAATGGTATTTTAACCCTGTGCTGAAAATCTGAATTTGAATCCATAAATCCATCTTCAGTGTCACGTGATCCTTCAGAAATCATTCTAATAAACTGATTTGATGCTTGAGAAACATTTCTTATTACCATGTTGAAAACAGTTGAATTGCTTAATATTTTTGTGGAAATACATTTTTCAGGATTATTTAATGAAAGCAAAGCTCAAAATAACATTAAAAATATTTATTAATATTATAAATGTATTTACTGTCACTTTTGATCAACAATTTAAAGCATACTTGCTGAAAAAATAAAAAAAAATGAATGACTCCAAACTTTTGAATGGTAGTGTGTGTGTTGGTCACCCGAATGGGCCATCGGAAAAAACCCTTAAAAATGTTTAAGTTTGTGAGGAATACAATGGCTTCAAAAGACTTTGAATAAAAATGAAAAAGTCGTATGGATACATATGGATGGCTCAACACAATCTGCAGTTTTATAGAAGAAACTCATATGGGTTTGGAATGATATGAGGGTGAGTACACAAGTGTGAACTACTCCTTTAAAGGCTGCTTGGAGAAACACGAGCACATTTAAAAGGAAGCCATGCAGCTGTACTTTTACAACACACAACAAGCCAGACATCCTGAGACGCTGACTAAACAACAAATCACGCTGAGTACAGAGAGAGCAACCCCACACGGCTGCCGCTTTACTTACTATCAAGGGCTACACTTAGCAAATGAAGCTTTATTAACCCTTGCATGCCTTGCACCACCAGTTTGAGGCGGGGACAAACCCATCTGCTTCATCTGATAGCAAGAGGAGGAAGAAGGAAGAGGAAGAGGAAGAGGAGGAGGAGGAGGGAGGGAGGAAGAGCAAGCTTGGGAGAAATGAGGAGGATAGTACTGAGGGCTGGCGGGGTAGTGCCAAGCACGTTTAGAGTGCGAGCTGGAGCCTCTGTAAGGGAAAAAACGGTCATAGGGAGAACAAAGTGTGAGAGCAGGTACCGCACCAGCGCTCCTGCAGAATTAACCAGATGCATGGTGTCAGGCAAGCTGTTAGCTAGAACATGCCCATAAACAACTGTAGCATATCAGCTAGACACACTCAGAAAAAGGCACAAAAGCGGTCACTGGGACAGTACCATTTTAAAAGGCACACCTTTGTACCTAATTTACTCCTGAAAGGTGCATATTGGCACCTTATATTAGTACCAAAATGGAACATATTAGTATCTTTTGAAAGGGTACTGCCCCAGTGACAGATTTTGTACACTTTGGCAAACATCATAAAAGAAAATTGTACATTATCCAAACTAGAATTTTCTTTGAAAAAGTACAAATCTAGAGTAATGGGTGTTTTATAGGGTATTCTTGGTGAATGCATACTGGCTAAGTCAAAAAAGCCCAGTCTAAGCCTGGAACCCTCATTCAATGTAGGTCTAAGGGAATTTTCACCTTTTTTATAGTGAGACGCTATAGACCCATGCAGTAATGAGTTCCATTGCATGGCATCGTGATGGTAGTGCTTAACTCTGTTTCAGACAGTTCAGATAAAGGCTAATGAGGTAATCAGTAAAGGACAATGGAGCATAGAAAAGTCGTACCTGCTGTGTAACGGCTGGCTGTAATGGACAGTGTTGTAGCCATAGGACTGATGGTGTGCGGGAGGCATATCATACTCTGACATTGCCATGACTGGTCGACCGTGCCAGTTTCCCGAACCAACTGCGATGAGATTAAGATGAAAGGAAATTAATGAAGGAGAACCTCATGCAGATAACAGTTCAAGAGAGAAGAAAAATGTCTCAAGACAACATCAAAAACACTCAAGGTTTTAGACTGGCCAGTGTAATTGAATGGCTGATATTTGACTGTTATTAACAATAGTGTTAGATTAACAATAGTGTTAGATTCCCATTAAGTCATTTTATTAAATTTAATAATATATAAATGGCATGTCTAAATTGTAAAGAACATTTCTGATGTAAAAACTGAATTTTATTTATACATATATATATATATATATATATATATATATATATATATATATATATATATATATATATATATATATATATATATATATATTTATTTATTTATTTATATTTTATATATATATTCAGGACAATTTATCAGTAACGTAATGTGGAAAAAAAATCATATTCTCATCTTTTTTAGACAGTACTGTCTAAAAAAGATGAGACTATGATTTTTTTTTCCACATTACATACTGATAAATTGTCCTGATAGTAATTTCACAATGCAAACAACGCTTCTTTTTTCTTATTCATAATTCCTGTATTTTTTCCTTTTGATTTTGATTTAAAATGTGTCATTGTAAGCCCAGAAAAATTTCTAACATGAGGAAACGCAAGGTAATATTTTTATGTAACACGTCTCACCTGTTGAGTAGGAAGTTGTACTGTCACTGCGTACGTAACTTGATGACATGGTCCTGTAGCCCAGGTTCTGCTGTGGCGGTCTGTAAGTATCATACCCTTGTTGTGTGTGCTGTCGGTTGTACCAACCACGCAAGTGTTCCACCACTTCAGCCCTTTGCATGTTTTTGACAATATTCTCATTCCTGGATGGAGGACGGTTCCTTGACGGCCTTAATGTGGCATAAAGGTTATGAGCCAAACCATCTATCTCATCCTGCCCGTAGTTCCCATGAGGATCATGTCTGTAGTAGGACGGGTTAACATTATAGTGTCCTTCCATCTCAGTCTCGTACATATACGGTCCATTTGGGTACACCTCAGGTTCGATGTACCGTGGATATCCGGTAACGTAATAGGCTGTGGTGGTTGGTTGTTGCCGAGGTTGGGGTGTATAACTCCGTGTCTCGTTTTGTGCTAGGTTGGGCATGCTGCCCGTGTTGGCGTATATGTTGCCCTGTCTCCGCCGATGACGGTTTTTAGCACGGGAATGGCAGCCGGGTACAGAGTATTCCACGCTGGATTGGCTGGTGTAGGAGGAACCATCGTCAAGTATCTCAGTGCTATTGCTACGACGAGGAGGAGATATGGTGAAGACAGGCTCGGATGGACCGCTCTCCGTAAGGAACTGTGACTGAGATTCCAGACTGCCACTGCGCTCCCGAAAATGAGTGCTACATACAGGAAGAAGCAAAATAATTTGTAAAAACATTTTTAAAATTATAGCTACAAATATTAAAAAAATAAATAAATAAATAAAAAAATAACAGTAAAAAATTCAAAAAGTAAAAAAAAACAACCTTTTTTTTGTTTAAATAATGGAGGAAATGGCACATCAGGTACAACATTGAAACGATACATTTTAACACATCTAATTACTGGAAACCTAATAATGGTTTCACATTGGTTTGTTGGTTTGGAGGCCATTTTACTTTACATTTAGTCATTTAGCAGACACTTGTACCCAAAGTGACATGCAAATGAGGACAAAAGAAGCAATCAAAACCAACAAAAGAGCAATAATATGTAAGTGCTGTGACAAGTCTCAGTTAGCCTCATGCAGTACACAGAGTGAGTTTTTTTTATAATAAATAAAAAGAAAATAAGTAGATAGAATAGAAAAAGAATATGTAATGCTAGTATTAGAGGGTCATTTTATATAATAAATAAATAGGAAACAAGTAGACTGAATAGAAAAAGAATATGGAATGCTAGTGTCAGAAGGTCTTTTTAAAATAAAAATAAAACAAGTCAAAAGAATAGAAAAAGAATATAGAATGCTAGTGTTAGAGGGTCATTTTTTATAATAAACAAAAAGAAAACAAGTAGATAGAATTGAAAAACAATAGGGAATGCTAGTGTTAGAAGCTCTTTTACTTTATACAAACACTTAAGAAAAGCGCTATCTGGGCAAATAAATATTTTAGGACAAAGCAAAACTAGAAACATTTTTAATATTTACACATTTCTATGACTTTTCTAAGTCTGGAAATCCCTGACATTTACTGGTTCTTCATGATCGTGGGAACACTCTTTATTCCTTACTAAATGTCATTCAAGGGTCACACTAGTCAGCAGGTGATGAAGAGGGGTCGACTGTGTTCTGTACCTGAGCTGGATGCTGCTGTAGGCGTTGCGGGGAAGTTGAGGGGTGGGGGGCATGCTCCGCGAGTCAGAGGGCTGGTGTGAGGGTTGACGGTAGGGACTGCTGTGTGTCGATAAGGCGTCTCCGTGTATATAGGCCACAGGTTCTTGGACTTCGCCATAATTTAATCTAAAACACAGATAAGAACAATGCTGTATCAAACCAAACTTCCTTCATGGGTGGAGTTCTTATCACAAACAAAACCTCCACGGAAGTACACAAAAACTTTTCACAGCATTCCACCCTTGTACCTGGTTAAATCTAATACAAAAACTCAATGGTTTTTGAGGAACAAATGATTAAATAGCAAACGACTGAATCCCATCTCATATTACAGACAGATTTCAGTCGTCTGGCCTCATTGAACTTCCACTTCACTAGCTCATTCTATTAATGCCCGTTGTTCCTGTGAGATTTTCCAGAGCCGCTTTCCTGCTTATGCCCCTTCTGGCCCCACTTTAGAGTGATTATTGCTGGAGTTTTTGCAGTCAAGCAGCAACATGCTTATTCCTGGGGCACTATTTTTAACACTCTGAGTGTTTGGGCTGATAAGAGGAGATTGTGAAGAAAGAAGTCGAGGCAAGGGGAAGCTGGAATGCAGGGCTGATTCCTTGCTTGCAGGTCTCTACTAGCTCAACAGCACAAAAGCAAACAGCAGCCATAAGCAGGGAAAGGCAAGAAGTGCTCAAGCTTAATCCCAAAATGCTGTGGTTGGCAGGACTCTCACCTGCCGCAGTCCTGGTAGTCGTCATTGGCGTGATCGATGTGATCTGAATGGTATGATGTAGCAAAAGAATTTGACGAGTTGGGACGTGGAGAATACTGCACTGAACGTGAACGTTGTCTTTGCGATGGCTCGTCTAAGACAAAAGTTAAAAAGATTAAGAGTGTAGCCACCTAGTCTAGCCTACAGAGATAAGGAGCAAAGGCGTTTATGCACTACTGTTCAAATGTTTGATGAATACTTTGAAATGAAGACTTTTATTGAGCAAGGATGCATTAAATTGACCAAAAGTGACCGTATAAAATTCTACACTGTTAGAATATTCCATTATATATGGCAATACTCACCATCTTCCAAATTCAGGCAGTCAGAAAGGCTGTCAAGGTTCACATCATCTGCAACAACAAGAGAGATTATAGTTTTGCATGTATTACTTCCTTGCTGACTCGATCCATTACCTCTACATAACATAAAACATTAGCTCATCACAAGTGAAGCATCAAACCACGACTATCAACACAGTGCAAGTTTGCATGTTTGTATAAGTTTGTATAAGCATGCACGTTTTCAGGATTCACACACATTTTGACCAATATATTTATATAATCATGGCTAATAATTAAACCAGATATGCACCAGCAATGATGACAGAAGCTCTTTGCGTGGGCTCCTTTCCAATCTTCACTCTATAATCATTAATCTGATTTTCGATCTCCTGGAGCTTTTTGGTAGCGTCCAAAAGGTTTCTCCTGCGTTTCTTCTTCATGGTTTTACAGAGCTCATTTTCATAGGCAAGTTTTTTCGCTGCCTCCACAATCTTCTTCTGGAGCGCAAAGCAGCTCTCCAGGTTTCTTAAATGAGGGTCCTGCAAGCACAAAAAAATTGAATTAGCAAAGAAGTACACAAAATGTGAGAAGCTCTTGCATTTATTTCTGAGAATAGCAATTGAGGCAGCCTACTGCATCATAAGGGAAAAGGTCATCCAATTTGAAAGCAGTTCCCACACGCCTTCGAACAGTGGGGGGCTTCTCTCCTGGTGCCAAAGGATACTCCTTAGGTAACACACCGGTCAACTCCTGATCAAATAAAAAGAGAAAGCAAAGAAAATCTTAAGATAAGACTTTTTAAACTGACATGGTTGAAAGAGTATATGGAAATATGACAAGCCACTAACAGCTTCCCGGAGGCAAATTTTCTTCAGCTCTTCTTCCTTGAGTGCCAGAATTTCTTTTATGCTCTCCTGTTTGTTCTTCAGTTCTGCAATCTTCTCTTTCTTCTGTTCCTCATTCACTTCATTGTCTGCAGAGTCTAAATGACAGCAAAAGCAAGCTCAATCACAACATCGGTACGAATGACAGAGTTCATTAGGCTGTTCTTGGAATGGGAGAAACAGAGTGTCTTACTGGAAGAGACCAAACTTCCATTGCTGGCCATGATGAGCTTGTCTTTACTCTCCATGCTGACCAGCTTACTGTTCCTAGGAGCTCCAGTCTCTGTGAGATCCATGGCAATATCACCCAAACTTCTTGCTGTAGTTATTTTAGCCTAAGTGAGTAAAAAAAAGAGTATTACATAATCTCAATTACATTTGCATGCTCTCAGTGTAGAAACAAAGCAATGATTTGTGCAATTCTGAATTTATAAGTAATAAGAATTAAATGTATACTCACTTTACTCTGCTTGCGGTCCAGGTAGAACTGGTGTTGGCTGATGGCCATCACCCAGATGGTTTTGATCAGAGAATGACTGGCATACCACGTGTATATAACCTGACCAGATTGACCAAATGTGCGTCTAGATGTTGTTCTTCTGTAGATTAACACATGTGCACACAGTGAATCCAAACAATGCATTTGATCCCATGTTGTATCAATGAAATTCAAATATTTGGTACCGTAACAGTAATCATTTGAATGGTAAGATATTCAAGAACAGTAAAAACACTCAATGACTCTACATTTAAAAATGACAACAAAAAGGAATCAGGTTGATTGAAACTAAATAGCTTTTTAATTGTATAAATCCAATTAAATTAGATGTTACCACATGAAGCAGTTTTTGATATATAATACCGACTGACTATAAATGAGTTCAGTGACACTGTGGCACAATGTCCTGTGTGAGATCATCTTTGTTTAAAGTGCATCCCCAGACTGTATTACTACTACAACGTGAAGTGACCGATTGCTTTACTGCTGCAGTTCAGCGTTGGAAACACATTAGCGACGTCAAAAGGCTTTGCATCGCTAACATTTACTTAGTCTATTCAGAGGCCACATTCTATAGTCTATAAGTACAGAAATAATGCTTAGTAAATCTCTTAGTAAATGCTTCAGCCAGTTTCATTCAGGTTTATAACATGGAAAATGTATATCAAGACATGACCTATTGAAGATTTATCAGTAACACTTTAGTACAGGGACCAATTCTCACTATTAACTAGTTGCTTATTAGTATGCCTATTATTAACATATTGGCTGTTTATTAGTACTTAAAGCACATATTCTGCGTTACCATATTCTACATCCCTAATTGTACCCAATACCTAAACTTAACAAATACCTTACTATTAATAAGCAGCAAATTGGAAGTTTATTGCAGCAAAAGTTGTAGTTAATGGTTTGTTAATTGCGAGAATTGGACCTTAAAATAAAGTGAGACCGATTTATCTTGTTCTCTCACCTCTGAGGGTCGTTGACCTCTACGGCGAACTTCTTCTCTCGGAAATACAGGTTTTCAAGCTGTTTCCACAGAAAGAGCTACAAAGAAAAAGGAAATGAGTTAGACAGGAACTATATTAGGAACATTGTTACGCGAAATGTAATGAAAATATCTCAATGCCAAAAAAGTCCTACAAATAGGATTTGCACTAATTTTTATGATCTAAATATTTCTTTGTGAGATTCACCCATCGAGAACATTTACATCCCTGTATTTTTTTGTTCCTTTCTCTGTCAAACCAAGACAAATACATTTTAATTCCCTCCTGGAAACACTATACTCTAAAATCACTCACAAAAACACCACTACAGAAGTATGGACATTGATATATTTAGCTGGAAGCACAAGACAGTTGCTTTGGGTATGAAGCCAGTACAATCAAAGCACTACAGAAGCAAAGCGTCCACTGAGCTCACAACTTATTATCAAATTCGCCCTAAAGGGAGAGCACTGAAAAACAGGTTTGTGGTAAAAGCATGGCCAAAACATCTGCCATTCATGAGAACTGTCCTTTCAGATCTTTTTTCTATAGCTCCGTCATAGATCTTCCCAGCTTAGGGCAGGGAAAGTACAATATCCAACTACTATCAGCGTGCGGGGGTGAGGATTTGCCAGGAATGTTAATAAACGCTCCCCACCAGGTACTGCTCGAATGCAGCTCTGAGTAATACGCACAGGAGCACTGTGATCCGAGCGTGGATCACACAGTAGATTTGACTGCCGAGAGCATATTAAAACAACATATTTCTGACAGCTATGTTTAATAACAACATAATGAATAATGACAACTTAGTCTAATTTCAGAGATCTTAAAAAATGGACCTTACCAGTTCAGTTAGTAAGCCTTTAAAGTCCCTGTATAGCTGGACAGGTTCAGTATAGTCCTGATCTAAAGTTTCCCACAGGGTTGTGGCTTCCTTGAACAATACTCTCTTGTCTGCTTTCGAAGAGACCAAAAGGTGTTGCAAGAGTTTCAGGCGACTGAGCCCCGCCCCTTCCCTCCCCCTTCCTGTGACATCACTAGCACCTCACTTTGCCCTTACCCACCTTGAGCTAGACTTCTCTTCAAGTACTAGTGTCTCTCTCCATTTCTGTCTGCCGACTATGCAGTCGCCTCTGTGAAACTCTCTAACTAGCACATGCAATTAAACCTTCACAACTTCATTCTTTCTCTACGGTCACCTCCCTCTTACTCTGATACCCGATTCCTGTCCTTGTCAAACCAGACAAACAGGTTACGCCCTCTGAAATACACACATATAGAATGGTATTCCTCTTTTCTCTCGTTTCTCACGTATTCTCTCATTTTGGGAGAAGAAGTGGAGCACTGATCATGATGAACACCCTTCTATAGCTATTCATTAATCCATGTTCCTTTTCCTGGTGTGTCAATTTTACAGTTTGAATCGTAATCCCTCACCCATTGGTTTGGATGCTCGCTCCCTTACGCTTCCCAAGGCAAATATGCCAGGAATCTACTACTTTCTTGTAATCATTAATGGCTGGCCATGGCACTCTTCACCTCCTGGTGAAAACAGCATGCCTTTCTCATAGTGACTAAATAGCTGATGCGACAACAACAGGGAATGCCTCACTATCTGACAACATGAAAGTTCCTTGTCCTTTCTTTGACATTTAACAAAAATAACAAAAAAAAAAAATATATACTACTTCATATGTTGAAGTCAAAATGTGGTACTGATTAACTAAAATTAGCAATATAATGACACGACTGATCCAAAAGCATTATTTTTTTGTCAAGCCATTATCTTATTACAAGAACATGTGATAACACGTTATAATGCATTTCTTGCGACCCTGAAATGTACAAAATTAGCTAATTTAAAGCCAGGACTGGAAGCGATAAAAGCATTGTCGTCAATCCACTAATAGCAGTCGTTTAAAAAGCTGAGCGAGACAAGCTATTTCAGCATAATTCTTTTAGCCAATTAAATAACAGATAACTAGATAAGTCTGTGGGCAAATGAGAGAGAGCACACAAATGGAAAGATAATGGGAACAATCTTCAACACCTCAGACTGTCTGTGACTGATAAAGCAAGACAGGCAGGCAGGCAAATCTGGGAAGTCTGCAGACGTCAAGAATTTAAACAAATTTAAATTAAATGAACAATAAAAATAGATAATAAAACTAAACAAAATAAATTAAAATATTAATAAAAAAATTACAATTAAAGCAGTTAACATGCTAACACAAACTCTTGAGATTATGTATTATTTACGTATCACTGATCCTGATGTAATTGTCGCATGTGATACCAATAAGCACCATAAAATATGTTGTTAAGCACTAGTATCGATACCAGTGAATTCAATTTACACTAATCTAAAAACCAGCTCATGGTTAATCTGGATGTGTGAAAGTAGTATTTTATAATCGTACACACCTTAAAACTCTTTCATGTCACTGGGCTAATGATGATGCAGTGCAGAAATATGTTGTGAATATGAACACACCCTCAAGATGTGTCACTAGATCTTTCAGACTGGCTGGGTTCACACAGTAGCGGAATGTGGTTATCAGTCCTTTTTTGGAGTGGTAGATAGTGTTATATAAACATACAGATATACGATGAGAGTGCTAACCGCATTCTATAACCAAAAATAACTTGATCACAATTTTCAGAACTTAAAACCACAGTTTTGTAAAGCCGTGCTTTGTAAATTGTATGAGCTGGAATGTCACACTGACTGTATGAACTTTTCCAAAAAAAACATTAAACTTAACCAAAAGCACAGATTTGAGAGAAAAACACTAACTCTTCAGAAGGTAAGGCATACAAAAATATTAGTAAGTATAACAGAAGCTGTACCAGACACCACCAACACAAGTGATCAAATATGAGCAATCCAGACGCAATTGTCAGCTCAAAATGATGACTCAATCATATTCTGCATCATGCTCTCTCAGTGAAACACTCATACAGATAAAATCCCTATGGCGGTAACCACAAATAAATAGTAAAAAGAGTTTAGAAAGTGGTGTTTGCACCATGTGAGTGGTGTTTGCATACGCAAATCTCACCACCTTGCTGGGGTGTTGCTATATGGTTGTTAGAATCATCATTTTCATCTTTAGGTTTTAATACAGAGTCAATATAATATGAAGTCAGCATTTTCCATGTAATGCTTTATTCATTTGCTTTAGCTTTAGTGCACCATCATTTTCTAAAATTTTTATTAATTTTGCAAACAACAGGTTATATCATCACATTTTTTTCACATAATATAAATGGGATAAAATATATGGGATAAAATTGGGGACAGACTAATGACCGGAGTTTTGATTTCAAATTGATCTTCATCAGGAATAATACAAAATACACTTCATTTACTGCTTTCATAGGGCATCAGTTCAGAGCTTGACAAAACGTTTCAGAGGTTTTAATACCACAGCCCCCCAACAGCTCTTGCATGTGGAGGAGTTATAGCCGCGAGACCCCTCGCTCTCCTCTATGGCCCCCTGCTAAGCTAATTGTGTTTTATTGCTTGATCAGTTGTCTGGGCTGAGTGAAATGCACAATGACGGTCAGATTTGCATAATGAGCTTGGCGTTCTGGAAGAAGATTGGGAGGACGCAAAGACTGCCCTCCTTGGCAGGAAGCACAATCAATACTGGCCAGATGATGGGTTGCACTCTGACAGGGTCTAGTGTACTTTCAAAAAGAGAGTGTTAAAACACTCAGTCGAGTAGGAAAAGACACAAAAAAGGAGAGGGAGGGAATGGGAGAGAAGATAATCAGATTTATTACCTTCAAGGTACCTTGAAAAATTGTGTATATCAAAGTACTCTGGCGATACTATGTGATAGCAACACTGTACTATGGTGCCACCACATTACCTTTTTGTTAAGACAAAAGGAGAAATAAAAAGGAAGATGTTTACTCCCTTAACACCCCATAGATGTCTTTGCCAGGAGAAGAGCTGACTGCGGCTCTGTCAACAGAGCCAATCCCCATTCAGATATCACACTGCAGGCATCACTCCAGTTTCTGCCCCTGCCGCTCAGCACTGCTCCCCATGAAGCTCCATAATTACACCCTCCACAGGGAGGGGCTGGTGTTCATTGCTGCCATGCAGCAGGGTTTCAGAGTGGGACATGCCCATTAACACCCTGGAACAGGGCTGAATATACATACACACCCAGATGCATCCTACAAAGCACTGGTGTAATGGATGCCAATTAACAGACACTTTAATGAGTGAGGCTGGGGTAAAATATAGAAGCTCTCCTCATATGGTTACTAATCTCTCATAGGACAGACATGTGGTAAAAACATGATAAATGAGCATGTTCATTAAAATGCCAATGAACAGAAAATTATAGATAAGAGATCTCTACAGAGCAGGCACACCAATTCTGTTGTGATCACAGGGTACCGAGTTAACGCAATGTCTGCTTCTGAGGAAGAACTAAAAACTGGATTTTCCAGCTTACAGTGACCAAATCTGAAAGATATTTAGGATTTTTTAGGCACTTGGTAGAAAGAACACTATATCTACATGAAAAACAGCACAGGTTTAAAGGTTTGGGCATTGTGAGATTTGTTTAAATGTTCTTTGAAAAAAGTCTCTTATTCTCACCCAGGGCTGCATTTATTTGATCAATAAACAGTAAAAACAGGAATTGTGCAATATATAGTATTACAATTGAAAAACTTTCTAATTTACTATATTTTTAAAATGCAAATGTATCGTCTTATGGCAAATATGAATTTAGCAGCATTTATTCCAGTCCCCAGTGTAACATGATTCTTCAGAAATTATTCTAATATGCTGCTGTGGTGCTCAAGAAACATTTCTTATTAATATCAATGTTGAAAACAGTTGTACTGCTTAATATTACTGTGGAAACTTATACATTTCTTTAAGGTTCTTTGATGAATGGAAAGTATAATATTTGAAACTTCATAAATGCCTTTACTATCACTTAAATGCATCCTTGCTGAATAAAAGTATAAATTTCTTTCTGAAAATTAAACTTTTATATTTCACTTTGTTTTCCCAGTGAAATAATCTGTACTTTATACTTGTGTGAGAAACTCTTATCACAAAGTCTTCACACATTTCCGCTAATTTATTCAGCAGTTTCTGTTCAGGCAGTCACACTGGTATTCAATTATTTGAAAGACTTTTTTCCATGGTGGTCTACAATAGTGATATTAAGAATTTCAGATAAACCCACCCATAAATTATGACTGTGAACCTTTTTCCATCACCACTGTGACTTTTAGCACTTGCTAAACAAAACAAAACAGCAAACCTTTCGTGGCTTGAGCTTGTCTTGCAGGTCGTACTGGCCAATGCCTTTGTAGCTAATCCCCAGCCACCACGGTAAACCCTGTTTGTCCTGTGAAAGAGATGATTTTTTTTTTTTTTGAAAATGAAAGGTAATTACTGCTTTGTCTGGCAATGGTAGTGAAATCAAAAGCTCAAACAGGTCCAACCTACATAGCCATTCACATACAGTAGCAGCTATTTTAACAGTACTGTTTGATCTCCAAAGACATTTCTAATGAACTAAGCACAATTATAATTAGACCACACACATTTTACTAGCGGTGAATTATTTAACCAACCATAAATCAAAGCACGTATTTATTATGGCAGCTTCAGTATTTATAACATCTAGTTCTGTTATTTCCATAAAATATCACACACCTTCACTTTGTAGTAATGAACTCCATATGCGGGCAAGGATTCAACTAAGGTCAGATACCTGTTGAACAACAGTATAGCACAGAAAGTTAATAAGACAGAGTTTCAGACAAAAACATCAAGGATGAACAACATTTAACCCTAGTAAATCATCTATAATGTGTCATTAACAGCTGTCCAACAATTGATTTCTCTCTGTGCTTTCACAGTGAGGGACAATGTCAATATATCAATGCAGCAGCACAAATCAAGCTGACAGAAATGACCTTGTCTCTTCCCAATGAGCTAAAAATAAAGTGACACAGGGTGGCTAGACCTGTTGAAATCAGTCACTATCAGTAATGTGGTCTAATTAATTACGCAGTTTCACCTGTCCACAAACCGTGGAGAAATTATCAGAGGTAGAACAACAGGCTCAGACTTGTAGTCCCTCCAACGTTCCTTGAGGTTGTCTAAGTCAGACATATAAATGATTAGTGTGCTTACCGAATGATAGCCTGTCCACGACTGAGGCCTTTCAGCTTCTTATAATGCTCGATTACTTTATCTTCACTAGAGGGCAAGAGAGAGAAGCGTTACCATCTGCACAAGTGCAACAAAACGGTAATTGAGTATGAGACCAACATGTGAATGTGCCATTTAAATGACGTGGCTGGTCAGACTATTAACTAGTCAGATATTACACCAGGTGCACCCATGTGTGAAATGCCATCTAGCTGGCTGTCCTGAGAAATCACACACACACAAACTGTTTGAGGCAATTATTCTAATAACTGGTTCCTCAAACACACAGACACACTGTAAGTATTCATTTATTACTAAGAAACAACAAAAAGGAAATTAATATGACAGATGAACATTACAGGAAACTTGTACACCTATAAAATTACAATATAAAGGCAATTTTTATGTATATAAACTAACACAGCTGCTTTTGCATGCACTCGCACAGCTGTCTCTTAAACACTTGCACTAACGCACAGCTGTTTCCTCAAACACTCATTCCCACTCACACACTTCAATAATTGCTGTCTGTTAACTGGTTTACTGTCTTTGCTCCCTACACTCAATAGGCATTGATTAAAGCTGCCACATCAATCCTTTTAAGGTGGTAGACTTCAACATCTAGACGTCTAGGGTTACAGAATCCAGAGGGCAGGCATCATTAACAAGCAAGTTAATTAACAAGGTTTGTTTGAAACAAACAGGCTGCAGCTTGCACATTACACCTGGCTACACTAAAACATGCAGCTTTGAGTTTTGTAAGAGTCCAAATACACACATATTCACACTTATGGAATATCTGTGTCATTTCTGAGTTTTACACATTGAATAATGTTCTTAAAGATATTTCCATTTTTCAAGATCAACCCAAACCTGATGGATACAATCAAGTCTTTGCCTACATCACTTCCTACTGAATACTGTGTTTGACTCACAAAAATGTCATATTACAGAAGCTACCTTCATTTACTACAGAAAAAAAAAAAAAAAAAAAAAAAAAAAATTCCAGTCTTACCAGAATGCTAATGATGGGTGCTCCTTCAATACCGCAGTGGGGAAAGCTGGAAGCTTTTTTAAGTCTGATCTTGTGCTTTCATCACTGAAAATTAAAACAAAAACAACAGCACGTTAAAAATTAAATACTTCAGAAACAAATACTGGGTGGGTGGCCTAGCTAAAATATATGCTAGTGTATAAAAACTAAACACGGTAGTAGTGTAGATAAATTATAGAATATAGGCTACAACATTACTATAACTTTCCGCAATATGTAGTCTGTAGCATTTGGACCAATCAGACACATTTGTTCATTAGATTTAACAAATCAATTATTCATTAGATTAACAAACAGTCACAGACCCCTCACCCAACACCAGACTCGGTGCCTATATGTCTGTGAACGATCTCCTGGCCAGGACACCTCAGCCAGATCTGATAAACTTTACGACCTAAAAGTATGTAGAGAGAATCTTCCTCCCAAAGAAATTCTCTCTAAAACCGACACATACTGCTATAGGAAATGACTTCATTCATTAATTCATAGACAAATTTTTCTATGACTTTCCTACCATACATATCCCCATGTCTTTGTGTATGATTACTACCTCCTTGTATATGGTCTTGCGTATTGTATACTGTTTTATGCATGCTTATGATAGATCACTGGTTAATATCGCCTCATTTACATCATGTTTGGTCTCTATGAATTTGTGTTCGGATGACCTAATCGAGAGTGTATATGTTCACACCTATGCAACATATGTGTTCTAAGAATCTTTAGTAATCTGGGAATCAACATCCAATCCAGTTACTATGCAAAATTACCATGGTCGGAGACAAAGTGTCGTAAACTTTCCCTCCAGAAGTGCAAGTCCTCATTGGCTCTTTGACCCCCGAAGGGGTGTGACTTCCATAGGGTTTAAAAGACCTCACTTCAGTGACCCGCCTAGTTTTTTTGCTTTTTAGTCTCTTCACTCGTCTCCCATCCCCTCTCCATCTTCGGGTTGCTAAGTCCCAGGGCTGGCGCTACCGCGTCTGGCAGGCCTCAGCACAACCAGTCTGTGGTTCTTTTAGATCCTAAGAGGATGAGGAGGATGTGAGCTCCTCAGCAACCCTTAAGTTTTGCGCCAGGCCTTGCGGCCTTGACTTTCCATTCAACCAAGGATCCTCGGATCTCAGCAGATCTCTTTCTTAGCTCTTTTTCACTTCCTACCTGGGAAGAAACTCCCAATCACCATCGAGTCAGGACATCTTTTTGGAATTTATCACTCTTCAACCCAGAAGAATGTGATCGCGAGTCCAAAACCTTGAAATCATCAAGAGTTTCATCCGAGACTGCATTCCGGACACCCATCAACGACCAAGGCAATGCAAATATCGTACATTTAACTAAACGAAATGGAGGTTTAGTATAAGTTATAGACCCTGTTATAAATGGCGCTGATGGTTTTACTCAGGTGGTTAACTGACTCTTTCCATAACTGCATTCTCTGTTTTCTCTAATGGCTTCATTCATCCACTTTAGCTCCCCTTTGTATGTATGCGTGAGTGTATGTTTATTCGTTTGTTTGTTTAGATTAGTTATGCGTGTTAGCGTTTAGTTAATAAAAGTTGTGTGCACAAATTACATGAGTTTCTGGTTCTGCCTTGCAAATTAATGTCTCTTTAAGATTTTGACCCTCGCTACATGCTCTAATGCATTAATAGGAAAGTATTTTCTGTGGCCACGGAAATATCCTTTCTTAGAGTTGATATGAACTTACACTGAATGTTCGCTGGATGAACAGATCAGTTGATGGCAATTTAATTCTGCTACAGTTATTACTGTCAGCCGATATAAATAATTGTAATTAATCATAATTAATTGTAATTATTTATATACATTCCCCTTTTGAGCCGATTTGCTACAAGTCTTTTTAAACATTTCATGTTTAAAATGTTTGAAACAATGTCTTTTTTAGGCATTAAAAGTATGGGCTGAGGTGTTTACTGGTAATTTAACACGTTCTTGATCATATTTTCCAAAACACAACCTTTAAATACCACAACAGTCTGAAAACATCAATAGCATTAGAAACTAATAAACTGTCAGATAAAAAAAGAGATTAACAGTCATGTATAGTTACTTAAAACGCTGAAATAATAGTTATTTTTATTTAACATTTTCGTTTAATTTTGTTTTAATGTTTTTTATTTTATTTTATTTTATATCTCATTGAAACTTGACATTTTCAAAATGATACAATGTATTAATTCTGTAGAAGCCATTTTTGTTTGGCCAAAACAATGTGTGATTTAAGAGATAACAATGTTTCTTTGAGGAGAGCAGATATCATTCTTTTGAAATAAAACTCTCAGGTGACAAGTGATAACACTGTTTGAATATTTTCTTCTAAGAGCTTCTTGATGTTTGAAGAGCACACTGGTTTTATCTTTTATCATCCTGCTGATAGATAAATGGGCTTCCACCTCACAACTCTTACACTTTGAATCAATCTGTGCTTAAATTACATATCATTACAAGATGTGCATTTTGTCCAATTCTGCAACTGCAAAAATCTTGGCTTGACTTTTTATAGCCACTCAGAGCCTATATATAAAGATTAGATGTAAATATAAAACTGGACTTTCCCATGTAAGGTTACAAATTCTAGCTGAAGTTAGTGATGATGTAGTGCTTGAGCTAACAGCATCTTATCTCAGTGGAGAGATTATGATATACTTCAACGTCAAATTCTGTGACCTGAATATACAGGTATAGTAAAGTGGGTTCAATTACAAATCATGTTAAAAGTAATAGTTCTTAATATTTTTTAATACTAAGTAATGCTGTTTCAAAGCTGTATGAATTTTTTCTTCTGTGGAATAAAAGCATGCAATTGCATTGACAAAATGCATCGAGTGCATTATTAAACTTTTCTTCGTAGGTGTTGCATGGGAAAAAAGGAAGACATGCAGGTGGCATGAGGGCGAGTAAACAATGACAGAATTAAATTTTTTTTGGGAGAACTATCCCTTGAAGAGTTAGAAGGTCACACATCTAAGTACAACAAAAGCTACACAAAAAACTGGCATCATCATGATGGAACAAAAGACACAACACCTGAATTCATAAAACAGGACAGCAGTGTTATAGAAAACTCTCATGCCATGGGCTTCCAGATATCTGATCTGCTTTATCCAGCTTTGATCTGATCTTTTCCAAAACTGTCTTGAGAGTGCAATGGGCAATGCTGCTTTTACAGGAAGCAATTACTCAGAAAACAAAGCGCAAGAACTGATCTGAATGTGCAGAACAATGTAAAGCCATAACATCGGATTCAGAATACTTATTTAATTGAAAACAAAAGAAAACAGGTTACAGAATTGACCGTTCGCAAAGAGCTTGATTGACAGGTGATCTGACCAATCATAACGCGGATATTTTATGCTGCCGCTGCTATCCGCCATCTTGCCCAACAGCTACGGCCTGCCTCCATAGAAATACATGTTAAAACAGGGTAAAAAAAAAAAAAAGATCAACTGAATTGAAACTTTTTCAATATAACTAAATATAAAAATGTGCGGAGGGTTAAGCTGTGCTCTTGTTGGCTGCCACGGTAACGGTAATAAGCAAAGGTATTCCTTTAAAAGGACTTGTATTGCGTACCAGAAAACCTGTCATGTCCGGCGATGTATGCATGGCTAGCAGCTTAAGTTAAATACTGAGTGTGAAATATGTTAAAACGTGTGCTCTTATTTTGTGGACAAAATACCTTGAACTTCGCCTTGATCGGGAACTGTATATGCACATGTGTGCACATCTGTTTTCAATGCAGATAACCTTGCGTCGCTTCATGTCATCTTCCTATTCATTAAACTATGACACGTCTTTACTGCAAAAAGACGGTCACTGCAACACTCTAAGTGATTAAACTATGGCGCTATGTACTTTTTTAAAACCATTTTTATAGGTTTCACGTTATATTGTTGGCTCGGAAAATATGTAAATGCGCATGCCCAGCAGCTGCAGCTGTATCCCTTCTGGCCTTAACCCCAAATCAGACAGGAGAGTAGATTAACTTAGGTGGACTTAAACTTGAAAAATGGTGTGTTCTGCAGTTGAAATAAAACACTTTCTGATGTTTATTCATGCACGTTTTGTGCTTTAAGTAAATATGAAAAGACGATCGGTTCACATGTTTGAACTGAGGCAATACAGTGATCTGTCACGACACATTGAAGAGCCACAAACGGTATTTACTGTTTGAATTTTTAAAATAAAAAGACTCAATTTAAAAGCTGAGGGTCCTGAGACCTTGTTTCATATCAGAACTAACCTTCTCTGTCGGTGTGTTGTCAGTTTCCTCTTTGCTCTGCAATGTATTTTTCACTGCGTGAGAACACGTGTGTAGTGTGAGAGCGCCATTGTTTGTCGTTCATGGCAACAGTAACTAAGGGTCGGCGGGTTTTGCGAATGGTCAATTGCTAACATGTAAAACCTTTCTAACCCTTCTTATCAGCCCATTAATACCTTGCTTGACAAAGCACCACTATATTCCCTGGCGCACTTCCCTTTCCAAGCCAGTTGGTTCTGTAGTTCAGCAATTTATGATTAGTTTGAAGGTATAAATCTAGCAGGCTGGGTTGATGATGTGGTAAAATACAGTAAGCTGGTGCCCTGAGACCGCAATGCCTTGTCAGCAATCTGGAATTCATTATACTGTCTGTACTATCAAACAGTTGGCAAGGAAGGGCGGGCAAATGCTTAACCCAGCACAAGCAACACATGGAGGAGTTAGAACCATGTGTCAGCTTTTTCAAGAATGCACCTACCCTCATTGCGAGGAAATAAGTGGGAAATGGGTCATTTGATGTCAACGTCCTTGAACCGAAGGCGGCTTCTGCTTAGAATTCAGGTTTAACAAGATCAATATTATCATAATAGTATTTAATAAAGTCCTCACTGTTTATTTCAAAAGTGGCATCACTTCCTGAACTTTCTATATTGTCTCTAAAGAACTAGGACATATGGAGGGTGAACCCCCGCTTGGTTGCTCCTGACATAAACTGCAGACATATGACATCAGCATCCTGCATGACGCCCTATTGTCTGCCAACGGGAGATGTCTCCACTCCCTCTCCTCTAACATCTATGCAGTCTTAACAGTGGAGAGGAGGAGAAGGTTTATATGGAGAGAGGTGGGGGTCTTCTAACTTCCTACATAAACTTAAAGCCCTGGGCGTCCAAATGAAACCGCTCAGGCTTTATGAGATCTGGGAGCCTTCATCCACATGGAAATAACAGAAACCAGAGGAAGAGAAGGTCTGAAGGCTTGCTGTATCCTAAGCCCACTTAAACTATAAAAGGATGCTATCAGTAATGATACGCTGCTACCAGAACTGCTCGACCGCACTGCCTAATTATGTTCCAGCAAAGAGGGAATATCAGCTATAAAAATGTACCCACATGACCCACCGATCTAAAACTAAAAACTGAGCATACACTACAGTTTCAAAAGTATCAAAAGCATGAGGTAAGCCGAATGTTTTTGAAAGAAGTCTCTTATGCTCACCAAGGTGATTTATTTGATCAAAAATACAGTAAAAACAATAATATTGTGTGAAATAGTTTTACAATTTAAAATAACTTTTCTATTTTAATATATTTTAAAATGCAATTTATTACTGTGATGGCAAAGCTGAATTTTTAGCAGCCATTACTCCAGTCTTCAGTGTCACATGATTCTTCAGAAAAATTTAATCTGAATCTAATCTAAAATGCAAAAACATGACACTTTTTTTTTTCCACAGGATTCTTTGATGAGTAGAAAGTTCAAAAGAACAGCATTTATTTGAAACAGAATTCTTTTGGAACATTAAAACTGTCTTTACTATCACTTTTACTCAATTTAATTCGTATTATTTCTGGAAAAAAAACAAAAAACAAAACAAAAAAAAACTTGGACCCAAAATTTCTGACCTACGCAGTGGAACAGTGATCAGCAGTGTTGGGCATGTTACTTTAAAAAAGTAATTAGTTATAGTTACTAGTTACTTCTCAAAAATAGTAACTGAGTTAGTAACTGAGATGCATCCTTATAAAAGCAACTAATTACCAGGGAAAGTAACTATTGCGTTACTTTTTAAAAAACTGTTCAAATGTCAAATAACTTGAATGCCCCCAATATTAAATATGTTAAATTAATGAAATGGACACTAAATAGAATAAATTATTATTATAAAACATTGTACATTAATCTACACTATTTATCTATGGACAGTTAGCATCAGTCAGTCAAGCATTATAATATGATATTATGATAATTTAGCATTATATGATGAGAGAACTTCAGTAAATAGAATAACCAAGTATGAATGCATATTTGTCATGTTGATTGAACTTAGGACTGGTGGAGCTTAAGATATTGCTTGTCATTTAGTGTTTCTATAAAAAAGGGGAAAAAATTGATAAGATAAAACTACTACGAATTCTACTACTAATAACAATATAAAATGCACTAAGGATTAATGAGCTGCTGGGTTCATGAATATTAATCACGTTGTCTGCGTTGCCTCAAACTGATTTGCTGAAATCAAAACAGGGACGATTAATAGGTGAGCGCCAGCCAATGAGATTG
The DNA here is from genome assembly GCA_039654775.1 of Spinibarbus caldwelli. Classification (NCBI taxonomy): domain Eukaryota; kingdom Metazoa; phylum Chordata; class Actinopteri; order Cypriniformes; family Cyprinidae; genus Spinibarbus; species Spinibarbus caldwelli. Next base: position 25,149,138 of record CM077237.1, read on the forward strand.
TCGTTTGCGCATTAGTTCCACCCACTATCAGAAAACCCGGCAGTTCTTAAAAACTGAAGAATTCCAAAGGAACTCCATTATTTTGACAGGAAAATACAACAAAGAATATCGTTTACATGTAGCGCCTCAATTCTGCATGTTATGCAAGACTCTCTTGCTCTGTATCTTTCTTTGCGTGTGTGAGACAAAGCGGCGGCGAGTCGTGCGCCTTCACACTAGAGTTTACGGTACGTCAAATACAACTACACTGCGCATCCATTCAGACGAAATGAAAAATAAAATTATAATAATATTATAATAAATTACAGTAACGCCGCATTTTATTGTCAGTAACGGTAACGGATTTGTAACGGGGGAAACAGTAATTTGTTTGATTAATCGTTACTGAAAAAAATAACGCCGTTAGTAACGCCGTTTATTTATAACGCCGTTATTCCCATCACTGGTGATCAGTGATGTACAATATTCTATATATTCTATCTCTCTATGTTTATTAAGGAAAAAACACACACACACACACGATATGTACATCTGTAGCTCATTGTCATATAATCAACCATGCACATCATTGTGAGATCAACACGATTCCACGGAAAAGAAGAGCAGCGCCAATGTGCCACTTCCTGTTGTAGAAGTACCAGACATACAGTAGATGTAAAAGGCCACAGTGAAAGAAGCTCCAGTATGCCACCCGTCTACTCTAACCTCCCATTTTCACGCAAAACCCTTTCAATGTCCCTTTTTTTTGACAGAAACACGTCAACACAGAAAGAAAACAAAGCTTGTCGAGCCATTTCACAAGGTCTTTAACAAGTTCCCCACCGCTAAACAAAAGCAGTCATTGTTGCAAGGTAAACATTTTCAGAGTAAAAGGGACTGTTTACACACACCTCTATTCTCAATAGCGGACAAGCTTTGTTTTCCAATAATGAACTGAAAGGCTATTGAGAAAGAGTGACCAACACATGCTGAACCTTTCTGATCAATTCCCCCTCACATTTTTTGTGTTAACAGCTTTATCCCTATGCATCCCATTCACTGCCTCAAGATTAGTCCATGTTAACAGAGAAGGCAAAGAATTCCATTACTTAAAATAACTAATCATTTGGAATAAACCTCCTGAAAATTTATGAACAGAGAACTAGGTAATATGCCTGTGTATGATGACTGTGGTAATGTGCTTAGAAAGTGGGCAACATTTATAAACAACGAAAATCTCAAACTGAATTATGCTCTGTCTTACACAAAATGCACATGCCAAGAGTCCTTTTTAAGGTTTAAGTGAAGAAATATCCAAGCCAAAGACATATACATCAGATATATTGACTGCCAGTTCTACTCACCTTTGGAAATGATCAACTAGGGCTGGATTCACAACAAAAAACTGAGGCACACAGCCTAAACATTAACTTAAAATGCTTGCTGTTAGATGGCTCTAACTTACAAACACACAATTCCACCACCAAGTTGGACGGACAGTAATTTTAGCAATAAAAATAAAAACACAGAACATGACTTTTAATGAAGTATTTTGAAAAATTCTGTAATGTATGGTGCATTTTTTTAATCAATTAAACATCAGTGGCAAAACTGAATCCAACATTTTTTTTTTTTGTCTTTGTCCTGCTCCAGGCATATGATCCAAAGCTTACATCATCTTAGCGCACGTTTTCATTACAAGATGAAGAAAAAAAAAAGAAAAAAAGCTAGCCAAAATAAAGAATAAAAAATGAAAGTGCATACAGTGACCCTATCAATCAGTTCCCTCAAGCTCACTCACACAAGTGTCATGGCAGGTGTATGTTACATTACACTTAACAAGCAGTTTTATTTTTTACTATTGATAAATAAACTTTACTAGCGTTAATAATATCTATTAATTATTCAGAGCCAAACAAACTTTTAAAAGTTGACTGAACAGTACATGTATTTATACATTTATAATAATCTGTACTTCAGTGGCGATTACCCCGATCTAATGCAATCTTCAAACCTAGATATGTCAAGATTTCTCTTACCTTGTGTAGTCTCCGTATGCCTCCTAAAGAAAAGAGACAAAACGCTTGTGTTGATGAATCATTCAGACTGAACCGTAATACATGCTTGAGTCTTGAGTCAATGCGGTAAGAAGCTTAACTCCAGAGTGGGTTTACTACAGACCACACGTCTCTAAACTTTGTATTAGACATTCGCCCGTTAATGAAAAGTTGATCATTACAGTTACGTCGCATCCTAAGCATTCAACGCACAAACTCAAACATGCAAAGAGTGGACGCTGCTACATTTCAGCGAAAAGATAAACGCAAATTCTTGCGTGAAAACAGGACGTACAGTAGCAAGCATGTAGTTGTAACTGGTTAAGTTGTAAAGCTTCTTAAAAAGAGCTCGGATACAAATTGCGTATGAAAATGACTGTCAAAACTAACAGAGAATTAAAAATTCTCACTCACCTGAACAGTGTATGCGGCTAACTTAAAAACGATCTCACTCTCCACCTCAATGTTTTCCTGTAAGTTTAAAAAAGAAAGCAGTTAAAAAAAAAACCTCTGTTCATTCGGCTTTCGGTAGACACACCGAATCTAACAACGTTATTTATCCCACCAACCGCTTCCACTGTGGACGACACCATCTTTGTAAACAGACACAGGGTGTCTTTCCAAAAAAATATTCACTTTATCCACCTCACACGCAATATATCATTACACGACTAACAAATTATTATAATAACACATGAATCTAGCACATTAAACAATAAAAGTCACTAATAATCGCAAAATGACTGCAAGAAATAACTTGGACCACCCCAGGATGAAATGGTACAGTCTGCGAGCAGGTTCAGCGCTCGTGTTTCAACCTGCATCAAAAGAAGTTAACTCTAGTGTCTCAAGAAAACAAATAATGATAAACACAAACTTTATCACTTTGAATAAATTGTTTTCACCACATGGTCGCGCCGGGGTGATTTTAAATAAATGACAGAAGTAGTTTGTGGCTGTAGTACGACAGTTACAAAAGTAGATGTTTAATCAGTCAACATGGGGTCGCTGTACAGCAACGAGTAAAATCCCTCAATCAGGCCATACACAGCGCCCCGCGAGGACTCAGATCACACCATAACACCGCACAAAGACAGACTAATGGCTGATTAATAATAGCAATCTTGCAAATATCTACTTATATTTAAAGCTAATTATTACATTACTTTCACAATAAATTTATATATAAATATGATTGGCTTTAAATAGTAAGTAAACATTTGCGAAACTGACTATATTTATATACCTGTATTTTTCAATATAACAATTCAGCGTTGCTCAAGGGCCATACTGTATTTAAAAAAATAAAATAAAATAAAATAATATATATATATATATATATATATATATATATATATATATATATATATATATATTATTGGGTGTAACAATTTGAATTTTTAAACGTTCAAGCATTAAGCCTTATATTAGAGCAAAATGCAAAATATAAATACAAAATATTAAATAAAATGCTAAATAAAATTTCAATTTTACAAATTATTAGTATTTCTCACCTTTTTTTGTTACAGTGGAAAGCATCAAAAAGCAGTGCAAGAAAGACAAATACTGTATATGATTATTTTGGAATTATGTGATTTACAATAGCATGTATTTAGACACACAAAACAAGGAAATCTGTCAGAGTGAGTTCAATTCATACTTCTTTTCTTTCTTTATTAAACGTGTTAGGCTGAATTAGATTTGGTGGTTCAATAATAGCCTTTATAGTTGAAAGTGGCTAGAGAGGAGCCAGCCAACCCAGCAGCATCCTGCTGTGTCAGGGCTGTCATCTGTAAATGCCCGTAATCAAAAAGAACTTAATGGAAGCCACCTGCCAAGCTCTTTTTAAAAGCCTCAAAAAATAAAAAATAAAAATAAAAATAAAATAAAATAAAAAAAGAAAGAAAGAAAGAAAGAAAGAAAGAAAGAAAGAAAAAGTCAAATTGACCATTGTTGTAGAAAGCATAAGAAAACAACACTGTAATACATTATTAGTTGTTTTGATCTGTGACATGATTTTAATACTTGGATCACTTACATTGTAGACAGATATCTTAGCATTCTGGAAAAACAGTTCAACGGTGGTAGCATCTTTCAGATATGCAACACTCTCGATGTAAAACCTACAAAATACACAGCAACAATCAATGCATAACATAAATTTACTCCTATAATAAACTGAAATTAACGAACACTGCATATGAAGAGAAAAGAGATATGAATGAGTAGACATTTTGTCAATCCCAATGTCAAATCTTCTCTTGTCTGGCTAAACATATCTTGTATTTGCGTGTTGAAGCTGTATCAGCATATCTGTGCAGGTGGCGCCCCCTATTGGATAGCCATTGAATATGCAAATGAGTAAATCTGAACTAACCTGACTTGGAATTTGAGCTCAAGAGGTCCACTCTTTTTGGAAAAGTCATGGTCCAGCACCTTGCGATCCAGCTGAAGCCAGTTCGCCTGACCCCTGATGAATGGCAATAAGTTTAATTGAATACTTTCACATAAGAAACACGCATCTGCTATAATGATGACTTTTAATGATTTAACCTCACATGTTGTGTGTGATCCATATGTGCTTTGTCTGAATGAACCGATGATCAAAAGATCATAGCATTGGCAAGAATCCAAAGTAAGCCGATAAGTATTTAAAAAAATCTTGTAAAACTGGAATTACTTCTAAAGCCCTAACTAAGCCTTTTGTTCAAAAGCATGCAATTTGACAAAGACATATAGTAGTTCAGCAGAAGTTTAGCTCTTATTTGAGGTTGTCTGGCTAATGATTACATACTGTAAATTAATTTAATTAAAGATCTACCCAGGAGGGTCTTTGTATTAAGTGGCAAAATAGTGCTTAATAAGCAATGAGCAAGATTTCAATATATCATAAATCTTTCTATGCAATGACAACAAATCACTTCACCAACTTACTTCTCATCTGTGAAGGAGATTCCAAAGTATTCTTTCTCTTTCAGGTTAAAATGTGATGAAACCAGATCCAGGAGATCCCGGGACAGCAGTTTTGGCTGTATTAGGGAAAACAGGTGTTACTTTTAATAACGTCTATTTTTATTCCATACATTATCTGTATGTCTGTCTGTCTATGAGTTAGTATGGTGAATTAGCTTTACCTGGACCAGCATTTCCAGCTGCCGGCCATCTAGCAGGAGCACCTGACACAGCCGGCCCTCCGTCATCTGCCAAACACATCCACACACACATCCAGTTAGTCTTAAAATATTCAATATTACTATTTAACTTATTCACCAAAATATGGTAATGAACAACCAAATTTTTCAAAAGTTTGGGATTTTAAATTAATACTTTTATCACCACGGATGCATTAAATTGCATATCAAAAGTGCCGAAATATTTTTATTTTAAATAAGCAGTACAACTGTTTTCAACAATAATAATAAGAAATGTTTCTTGAGCACCAAATGAGCATATTAGAATGATTTCTGAAGGATCATGTGACTCTGAAGACTGGAATAATGGCTGGTGAAAATTCTGCTTTTCCATCATAGGAATAAATTACATTTTTATAATTAATATATCATATAATTTCTATTATATAATATACTATATAATTTTATATATTATATAATTTCTATTATATATTAATTATAAAAATGTAATTTATTTCTATGATGGAAAAGCAGGATTTTCAGCAGCCATTATTCCAGTCTTCAGAGTCACATGATCCTTCAGAAAATACATTTATTTCGTATATTTAAAAAAAAAATTAAAAAAAAATCATCACAATAGGTGAGCAGAAGAGACTTTTTCAAAAACCACCACCAAAAAAAAAAAAAAAAAAAAAAATTCACATTGACCCCAAAATTTTAAACAGTAGTGTATTTAACATTTTTATTGACCATGTATGTGTGTGTAAAATTTTGAACATACTCCTCCATGACCTCTAATACAGATTTAGACATCATCATAACCTACTTCTATACTTATAAACACTAATCTAATGATGTGAGGAGAGCGTGTCCTCTGATACTGGGTTAATAAATTGGATTGTTTTTCCCATTGGGAAGATTGATCTCCATGAGGAGTCAGCTGGATTTAGATGTAATCTTGGCAGCTTCTCGGCAGGGTGACTTTAGGAGTATTCAGCAAAGTCAGAGGAAAAACTAAATTATGAACATAATTCTTATTTTATAATTATTTACATAACCTTTATTTTATATATCCTACATATTAATTAAATGAAGTACTAATTATGTATGAACTTATTTAGGGTGAAGCATTTGATTTGGGAGCGAGAGTGTGAGTGAGAGAGACTAAAAAAAATTGAACTGATGTAAACCTGAACTTGTAAGGACACATTGTTCTCTTCACCATGTCTAGTACAACACTTCGCAGTTTACATCATGTTTTCTTACACAATGGCTGCGCAGCTGCATAGCTGAAAGCCCTTTATGTACAAGACTGAGCCTTAATAGAATTCAATATAATCTGAGTGAATCATAGTCATGTGAAATTCCAAACTGCAAATCTTTTTACTGTTCAAAGCTGCCCCCGAAAAGCTTTATCATGATAATATAACCATAATTATGTATAATCAACCCACCCTCATCTTATCTTTAATACTGCATTAAATCAATTGCAAAATTATTAACACACACAATTAACTTTTCTCCTTCATGCATTAAAATGGTGATGAGCTTGAGGATTCAACATGGAGCATGCGTGAATTCTGCTTAATTAATGAGAACCAAACTATCTCTCTTCACCAGCTCCACCAGTGTACATGTACTGATAACAGTTGATTAATTAACCAAAATTAGCCTCTCTCATGTGAATTCACCAACTTTCTTGTGACTCATATTTTTTTATAATATAATATAAAAGTATATAAAACAATTATATATAATATAATAGATGTAAATTACTTTAGATTTTATTAATACTTGATACGATATGTCTTCAAGTGTAAACATTTCTTAAATACACCATGTGCTGAATTATTAGGCAAGCTGATATTCTGGTCATATTTTTTTCCAAGAACATTTTACCAATTCCAAACCACATCAATCTTAATAACTACTATTGACTTTGTATTTAATCATTTATAAGTGATATATAATTGTCCATGAAGGCTGGAAGTCAAAAACTCCAAAAAATTATTAGGCAGGTTTTCTTTTACAGATAAAATGAGCCAAAAAAAGAGATTTAACTCCGACTAAAAGTCAAAAATTATTAAATGCCCATGAGAAGGATGCAATACTAATGCAATAATAGAATTTGCAAAGTTAGGGCATGACCATTGGACAGCGAAATGCTCTTTGGGTCAGCAGAGTCAGAAAAAAAACAGGTGGAGAAGAAAAGACACTTGTTAACTGGAAAAGAATGAAGAATTAAGGTGAGGAATTAATTGTGAAACCATCAGGAACCATTTAGACTTCAGCGCCATCATTTTCTAGAACTGCAACCTTCCTGGAGTCTCAACAAGTGCAATGTGTCAGGCTCTCAGGGACTTTACTTGGGTAAAAAATCCTAAAAAATGACCCTCACTTACTTAATAAGAATAGCATGCTGAAGTGTTGTGAAATACATTAAGACTGATTTTTCATAGGCTTTATGGACAGATAAGTTTTGAGTGACTCTTGAACGACCAGCACCACATCCTCTTTTACCACTGTTTGAAGAACTGATCTTCCAGAATCTGGCAGTACGTTTTAGGAGCTCATTTTTAGTCCATCTCCTATCCTGAAAAGTCTGTCTTGCAGAGATTGACTAAAATGAGATCCTAAAACTTACTGCCAGATCATCTCTTTTTTTTTTGGCTCATTTTATCTGTAAAAGAAAACCTGCCTAATAATTCGGCACACCTGAATATTAGGAGTTTTTGACTTCCAGCCTTCATGGACAATTATATATCACTTATAAATGATTAAATACAAAGTCAATAGTAGTTATTAAGATTGATGTAGTTTGGAATTGGTAAAATGTTCTTGGAAAAAAATATGACCAGAATATCAACTTGCCTAATAATTCGGCACACGGTGTATAATTGTGATGAAACAAGAGCTATAATAAGTACTACTGAATAAGATAAAAAAATCTGAGAGCCAGTCGCTATAAAAAAAAAAAAACAAGGACCTGCATTTAAGCTGTCTTAAATGGAGAGAATTATTGGTGTTGTCAATTACACAGGCTCCATTGTCTAAGCTTGGATTAGTCACTATAGAAACCCTTTACAGGACTATAGCCCAGCCTGATGAATGTTTAAAGCCATGCTTTAATAAAACTTGTTATGAAAGATGACATAGAACATGCATAATAATAACAACATATCTTCTTGGTGATTTTTTTTTTTTTTTTCAAATTCATTCCAAATGGAGACATTACTTGAAATTCAACATTACTTGGAATTCAATCTTAGGCAATGTTTTGCTTAGCTTACTGTTGAGTTTAATATTTAAATTTTGATTAGATCAATACAATAGCAGTCAATAGCGATTACCATACATTAGGAAAATCTGCTCCACCAGCAATGCAGCAAGCCTCACTGGCTTTGAGTTGAACTTTATCTGGCCAAAAACAATGCTCTCGAAAGTGCTTTATACTAGACTCAGCATCAGCATTATTTAAGCTTAATGCGGCATCACTTCCCTGCCCCCCTAAGACTTTCTTGCCCCCCACTAAAAAGCCCTCCACTTATCCCTGAAAAAACACCCACTTCTGTATTTTCTGCTTGTCCAGTATAGATTTACTCATACAGAGATCTCCCTTGTTTTGTGTGCTGTCAGACTATAAGCTCATCACTAGTCACTGAGAGGCTGTTACATCAGTCTGCTAACTCATGTTACAGATCAATGAAGACAAAGAAGTTAGTATAGAGTTTGGGATCTGTAATGAATATTTAAACTTGTGAATTTATACTTTAATATCTGAAGACAATGGAAGCATAATGGATTTGTGTTTGAGTGAACTAAGCCTATATATGTTGTGTCTGTGGGGGAAGGGAATGAGTGACCATGCAAAACGAGTGTCATGTGACGTATAATGCTCTTGACATATGGGTCACTCACCCTGAATTATAATCTGAGTTCAAACAAAGCCCCATACTCCCTCTCCAAAAACATACACACAATTGTTGACACAGTTACTACTAGCTCTAATTTAAAAAAAAAAAAAAAACAGTACTTAAACCATTATTAGTGCACTAGCTCCAAACTTGTCTTACTTTCAGATATGCATCATCTGTGACCTGAAGACCCCTTAACCCATGCTCGAGTGTGATTTTCAAGTCCAATCTTACACAAACAATACTGTCTCAGGGTGAGTCACTAGAAAAACAAAAGGATGAAATGACTCAGACCTACCAGTTCTAAAACTACGTCAAAAACTTCAAAGAAAAAAAAACATCTGGAGAGAAGATCTGTCTGGATGTACAAATATCACTCAACTGTGGAGTGACACTCAATAAAGTTGATTAAAGAAACAGAAATAAAACTGGCTATTAAATTTCAAGTTAAATTTTGATCAGTTTCTCACACATCATATGGGCTCAGACCATGATCATATATATATATATATATATACTTGGAATAGTGTGGACTTCTTTTATGGTTTTATTTATTGTGCTTTTTAGGCATTTGTGAAGCTTCACAGCCCATGTGTTTTATGGTATCCGTTCACTTTTCACAGTATGAAAAGAGCAGTATCAGCATCCTGTAAACAAATGTTTTTTTGTTTGATAGAAGAAAAACACATAAAATACACACACAAACATTATTTTACATTTACATGCAGTCTACTTCCGCTGCATCAAAAATTTGTATTTAAAACCTATTTTTGCATTGTAACCAATCACAGACAAGTATGCTGAGCAATTGAACACAATGACCAATCTGAACCGATTAAATGAGTCCATAAGCCAAACGGTAAATACAAAGCAATCCTAATGAATGAGGTTTTGCAAGATGTTTCACTTCTATTAGTATTCTTAGTTACATATAGTGTATTTTGCTCTAGAAACATCACCTGACTATCTGTGCACTTGACAGTCAGTTTGCTCTTGCTAAACTGCAGCACATGACAGTCATTTTAAGGGTGCACTGCATTTTAAGGAAGCACCGATCAGCTTGCTTTGCAAGTTTAGCCTACATAAAGATTATGGGATGCAGTTTCCCCCGCAAAAGAAGTATTTTAATGTACATTTTATTAATTGATTAATAATCACAATTACAAAATCAATGAATGGTTCTAATTCTTGTTATAACTGGGCAACCTTAATTTATTTTCTAAATATAGAACCCCTGAAAATGAAATTTTCTGATGAAGCCCCTCTTTCTGATGACCGTTTTTTGACAAAGAAAAACAAATCCATATTTACTCCCTATTCATGGAAAGTACTACAAGCTGGCATGTTTTTCACACAGTGTCCACATGGTCAGTAAACATCTGTCTTCACAGATTTTTAAAAAAGATGTGGTTCCACAAAGACTTTAAACACTTTCTCCAAATGCTTTACATACAGCTCGCATACAACTTTGAAATATAGAAAAGCTCATGACTGTTTACCAGTTTAGATTTCTGAGGACAACAAGCATCTGTTCATCTTGACTTCTGAAGAAACCACATCAGTGCTTAACAGCATATATTATATATATATTAGATATCATGAATGATGAATCCAGGTTAAGGTTATTAGAGCAACATTCCTTAGACACAATGACATCAGACAGACCACAGCAAAACAATTAGAGGAGAAACAGTGACGCTTATAATCATGAAAAGTAAGTGAATTGAGCAGATAGTGCTGACAACATCCAAAAGAACAATTTACATTTGTATTTTGACTTAACAGACATACTCAATACAGTGCTCAATACAACAACTTTTTATTCATCTAAAGGAATAGTTCCCTCATGAATTAAAATTCTGTCACCAACCACACACCCTCATGTTGTTCCAAACCCATATGCCTTGCTATCTTCCATGACGCACAAAAGGAGTTTTACATAGGTTGAAAGTGAATGGTGACAACAGCTGTCAAGTAAGATTTTCAAGTAAAGATTTTAATTGAATAACTCAATTTTAGTTTTTTTCCTCACATAAGCTATCAAAAGACTTGGAATAATTCATATGAGCTACTTTTATTTATTTATTTTTGCTGTTTAGCTAGACACAACACTCTTAAAAATAAAGGTGCTTTAGAAGGTTCTTCAAGCGTTGCCATAGAAGAACCATTTTTGGTTCCACAAAGAACCATTCAGTCAAAGGTTCTTTAAAGAACCATCTCTTGCTTACCTTTTTATAATCTGAAGAACCTTCTTTCGCCACAAAGAACCTTTTGTGAAACAGAAAGACTGTTCAGATATTAAAGGTTCTTTATGGAACCATTTAGACAAAAAGGTTCTTCTATGGCATCGTGAAGCACCTTTATTTTTAAAAATGTAGACAATCCCTGGTCTCCATCCACTTTCAGCTACTAAATTCTGCTGACATTATGCTAAATTTATCATTTTATATTCCACAGAAGAAAGAAAGTCATACAGGTTTGGACCAACATGAGTGTGAGTAAATGATGACAGAATTTTGATTACTGGCTAAACACACCCTTTAATTTAGATTTACACTATTGTTCAAAAGAATGGGGTCAGTTTGAGAGTTTTTGTTGTTTATGAAAGTTATGCTCACTAAGGCTACATTTATTTGATCAAAAATACAGTAAAATTGTAAAATATTAGTACAATTTAAAATAACTGTTTTCTATTTTAATATATTTTAAAATGAAATTTATTTCTGCAATGGCAAAGCTGAATTTTCAGTAGCCATTACTCCAGTCTTCAGTGTCACATTATTCTTCAGAAACCATTCTAATATGCTGATTTGGGGCTCAAGAAACATTTCTTATTATTATTATCATTGTTGAAAAAAGTTGTGCTGTGCTTAATATCTTTGTGGAAAATGAGATGCATTTTTTCAGGATTATTTGATGAATTTAAAGTTTTTTGAAACAGAAATCATATGCAACATTATAAATTACATTTACTGTCAGTTTTGATTCATTTAATGCATCCTTGATGACTAAATGTATCAAAGAACACATATATGACCCCAAATCTTTGAACAGTATAAACATGACATTGACATCTCATACCTGGTAGACATCTCCCAGATAACACCATGTCTGCAGGAACCTCCTACAGGGCACAAGCCCATCACTGTAGCATCTCCTCAGCACCTGTTCAGCCACAGTCCACACTAACTGACTTCCAGAGGCCAGCAGATCCTCTACGCCACAAAATAAGCCCAGCGCCATCCCTGTCTGTCTGACACACTAAGAAGCTGTGTGCTCCCTCTGAGGCTGATGTAACCTAACTGGAGCCTGGAAGAGCCAGGGTCGGAATGCCACTGGCTGGTTTTGAGGCTCTGTATGTAGGCTTCTGTCCAAGATTTTCTCCCTTGGAAGCGCACACAGAGAGAGGGCAGGCCACAAACAATCCACACTCAGAGACAAGCCTACCGAAGCTACAGTACTTAGACATACTAAGTGATGCACACACTCATTTACAAAAGAATGTGAGCAGTGCAGACTCACACACACACGCATATTTACGCAAATTGTACACAATGACCGTCCCAGCCGTGCCAGTCCCTTCTCATAAACAAAAGTTGTGGTTTCTCTGTGCTTTTCACAAGCGTATGACTTTCGTGACCAACGTTTTACAGACACTTATATAAGACCAATCAAATGAGAACATTTTGTTAGTCATAGTGCTTAAAATAAAGACATACGGTAAGGTAAGGGTTACGATTAGCTGTTTCTGTGTGTGTGAAAGTGTGTTTGTTAAGGGCGTAGTTTCCACCAGATGCCACACTTCTCCACCCGGCATATTCCATAAAGGAAAAATATATAAAAATACCTACTTTCATTTGAGCCATATGCAATATAGGAGGCTGATGTGTTATGACTAAGTACTTAAGACATACTCAGCAAATTATAGAGGAAATTTAAAGGTCTTCAGTGGACAAAATGGAATAAATAGGATAATTTTTCCTCCTCTCAGTGAACCCCTCAACTAAATCTATCATCCATTTGACCTCTAAGTTTCCACTGCATCATTTCCTGTTCCAAATTTATTTAGATTACATTCAATGTGTCAGATGTTCAGCAATCCAAAAGGATGTTTTTCTTTCTCCTCCTGCTATCTGTATGAGTTTGGGGTCTTGCATTACACATCTTGGTGTAAACTTAAAGGTCATTCTGAGAGGGAATTGTACAAATCGAAGAGGAACATGCACACACAGCTGTCATATTTGGCAGAAGTTTCTAGAAAAGTTTATATGTCTGTGTTTGTTTGTAAGATTTAAATCTTCTGAAACAAGAAGAATGCACTAGAAATAAAGGGATGTGATGCAAATAGACTCTTAGAGAAAAATAGCTAGAAATGATTCAAACACTTGAACAGGATTTAACTTGCTAAAATTGATTATTCCAGGAGGTAAACAATCTCAAAATGATGCAAACAAAGGGAATAGAGAGAATGGAGAAACACAAAAAGTAAACAATTCAGAAAAGTGGTAGCTCCATAGATAAAAACTACAAAAAAATTGGGACAATCAATACAGCCGTATGCATCTCTACAAAAAAAAGGACTGCACTTTTGTGACAACACAGTAAGCGATGTGATAAATTACTGTAGTTATGCACACAGACATATATGCATATGTCTGTAGAATAAATCAAGACAACACACAACACATATATCTGCTTCAATGTAACTGGTAATAGAGAAACACTACTTTTTCTCTAAAAGTCTAGGTCAGTAAGATTTTTTAAAAAATGTTTTTGAAAGAACTCTCTAATGCTATATTAATATTGTGAAATATTAATACAATTTAAATGAACTGTTTTTATTTTAATATATTTTAAAGTGTAATTTAATTTATTCCTGTGATGGCAAAGCAGCCATTACTCCATTCTTCAGTGTCACATGATCCTTCAGAAGTCATTCTAATATGTTGATTTGGTGCTAAAGTAACATTTCTTATCAATGTTGAAGGCAGTTGTGCTGCTTAATACTTTTGTGCAAACCATGATCATTTTTTTCTTTCAGAGTTCTTTGATGAATAGAAAGTTCAAAAGAACCGCATTTATTTGAAAGAGTCTTTTCAAACATTATAAATGTATTTACTGTCACCTTTGACAAATTTAATTTGTCCTTTTACCACACAATTTGTAGCTCATGAAAATCAGCCTATATATAGTTTACAGCATTATAGACACTATGAAAGCTAGCGTAAGTAAACACAAACCTCTTGCAGTCCCACAGTTCCTAGCATGACTATTTATACGGGCAAAAAGGCAAAAAAAAAAAAAATACAAGCTGTTGCATTAAAACAAGAATTATTTTAAAAAGCCTCCAACCATGACTGACAAAGTTGTGACCCGTGCACAACAGTTCTCTCACGGAGCAGCCATTGATGTTAAGCACTGATTGGATGCTGGGAGGCAAAAAGTCAAGGGTTTAAGTGCATTCTGGGAATTCAAAGAGCCTGTGGCATTGGTAAGAGCATACACAGGGGTTAGAAACAGGGCACCCTGCAGTCTTGCATTGATCTGTAGGAGCCTTACCTCTCAACCTTAATGTAAAACTAAAAGCTGAAAACAATTCAAGTTCATCAAAAAAAATCAAAAAGTGTTTTTTTTTTTCTTTCTTTTTTTTCATAATAGTCTCACATAATGTAATACATTTCTAAATGAGGCATACATTCAAATATTTTTGTATAATGACCACTAAGCCATACAACGGTCAAAGAGAACCAATTTCTTGTTTTCATATTAAATATATATTGTTTTAAATATATATTGTTTTATTTTATTTTAGATTTATATTTTAGATTTATATTTCAGACTTATAAGTTTGAGTTATCATAAAGTATATTATTAATATTCAAAATCAATTAGCTAATGATTCAAACTTCAAATATATTTACAGTGAAAATTACCAAGATAGTTGTTATTGTTTTGTGCGAATGTGACAAAATCTCCTGTTATATAATTTGTTGATTAATGAATCCTTGTAGATTATAAATTTAGCTCAGGACAGAATACACTGAGGAATACGAAGTTGCAAGTCATTCCCAGTTGAAGGTCTGTGGTAAATCGCTGGGGATATCTAACAAAAAGTATCTAGTTAAACCTCTCAGGTTTAACTAGTGTGTGTGTGTGTGTGTGTGTGTGTGTATGAGAGAGATAGTGTGTGTGTGTGTGTGTGTGTGTGAGCGAGAGATAGTGTGTGTGTGTGTGTGTGTGTGTGAGCGAGAGCGCAAGTACAAAAACACAAACATACATCAAATGCTCAAAATACAGGCTGTAAATATGGAATGCAAGTACAAACACACACACACACACACACACACACACAGCATGAGGTTCACACTCAAGAGCTCCTCTATGAAAGGAAAATAACTGCCTGCATTCACAAACACATAGAGCAACCAAGGTCCACATAATGCCTGCACCTTTAAAAGTAAACACAGCTGTAGCTTTTGAAGCCATATTTTAGGCCAAAACTCAAAAGAAAGCATATTGTTAACTAAAACAAAGACTTTCACATCAATGTGTGGGAAAAACATCAAATGGCAAATTTAATTTCCACATGTTGTGTTCAAAAGGCAAAAACATCTGGGAGAACTATGCCCAGGAGATAGTGATGGGTTGCGCCTTGGTTTGCGTGTTATGCATTATTACAAACATTACACGTTTTTGCCACAAAAACTGAGATACAATTACAGCTTCAGCCCAGCATTGAATGATGACCTCACACACTGGCACTTGTTCGGTGTCATGTGCATAAACTCAAGCTCTCAGTGACATGGGATCCTATTCATTTTAATGGCATTGACGCTTGATGGCACCCTGCTGGTAATTAAATGGCTATTGTATTTCCAACACATACAAAACAATCGCATGTTGTGTTATGTGACTTCAGCAAATTTACATAGACTAGGCCAGATGAGGGGGGATGATCCCAGCTGAATGAAAAAAAAATGCATTCTTAAAATCATGATGAAAAAGAATATATTATCTCATTGACACTGTGATCAAAAGCTTTCAATCTCTTGTGTCCAATTCTACTGAGTCTCTGTCAAGATTCATTAAGAATAAATCATTAATCCATCATCATTAAGACATTTTTAACTTCAAACTAGGGCTGCAACAACTAATCGATAAAATCGATTATTAGAGATAATGAAAATCATCGACAACGATTCTCATTATCGATTAGTCGGGTCTGCCCACAGTGCACGTCCAACTTCAGCCGGTCACGTCAAATTAACGTTACAGCACTAAATAACGCATTTCTGTGGCCAAAATGCATCTAAAAATAGTGGAAGAAACAGAATGAGATGCTGCGGGAGAAGTACGTGATCCAAGCTGCACAAAACACGAGAATTCTTTATTTTAAGCTTTAAGCTAATGCATTAGCGTAATGCTTGCCTTGTCAGGCGCTTTGACAGATGTGTGTGCGTCCTCAGCGCAAAAACGTTCAGTTTACGGTCATTTCCTTATCTGTAAATGTCACAAATTCAAGCGAGCATTTCCATTTTTGCATAAAGTTCCGTCCTGACAGTCTGCGTTAAGTTTAAATCTTTACTGAATGATACCAGTGGTTTTCAAACTTGTTCCTGGGGACCCACAGCTCTGCACATTTTGCATGTCTCCCTAATTTACACACCTGATTCAGATCATCAGCTCATTAGGAAAGAGCTCCTTGAACTCAAATGAGCGTGTCAGATAAGGAGACATGCAAAATGTGCAGAGCAGTGGGTCCCGAGGAACAGGATTGAAAATCACTGCTATATACAGTGCTTAACAAATCTATTAAAACAAATGTATTTAAGGTTTATAACAAATAATGTAAGCTTTGTGCCACTGCTGCTCTAAACTAACAGTATTGGTGTTTACTAAAATCATTTTTTTGCTATCTGTATTGGTTAGTCCTCCAATATCAGTAAGCTCTTTAGTAACAGTGGGCTATTTCTAATGCTATAATATAATTATTTCTAGTTATCTATGAAAGAATGAAAGATTTATGAAAGATTTTTTCAGATACCCAATTACAGTCAAAAAGTAGCTAAACAATGCCAGCAAGAATGCATGCTGTTATGAAAGGCAGGAGGCTATTTTTTTTTTATGTGAATAAAAATTTAGTTGTTTCAGTTCGTTATTTGCCCAATAAATGACAATAACATTTTTAGATTTAAACAATTCTTTGACAGATTCCTAAAATATTTGCGTTTTCTCTTTATGACAGGTGGTCTAATAAATTAAGCACTGTTTGTTTTCATAGCATTCAGTTGGAGCGTTTGTTTGAAGGACATTGGGCAAAATGTGGAAGTGTTTTGGTCAATAAAATAAAAGAAGAAAATTTTATCTTTTTTTATCCGATTAATCGAAAAAATAATCGGTCAACTAATCGATTATCAAAATAATCGTTAGTTGCAGCCCTACTTCAAACAGTTGCTTCCAGCAAAAAACGCATCCTCTTTCCATAATATTCCTTTCTCCAGTCAAAAAGTCATCTCGTCTGAATCAAGAGAAAAATATGCACAGATCAAGCAATGTTTATAAGCAAAAACAATCTAAAACAGTTCTAAACAACCATGTCAGCGGAGTTTGATGCGAGAGGACAACAGGGAATGGACTTTTTAACTGGATGAAGTGTTATTATGGATTATGGATTTGGAAGCGATGGTTTAAAGTTAAAACACCTTAATGATGGATTTGTTTCTAACAAACATGCAGCTTTTCACTTCACAAGATGTTAACTGATGGACTGGAGTTGTGTGAATTATATAAAATTTTTCTGATGTTTCTATCAGCTGTTGAAACTCTCATTCTGACGGCACCCATACACTGCAGAAGATCCATTGGTGAGAAAGCGATACAATGCTGAATCATTCAAAATCTGTTCCAATAAAGAAACAAACTCATCTACATCTTGGAAGGCCTGAGGGAGAGTAATTTTTCAGCAAGATTCAGAGACATTTTATTGGCTAAAATTGTTTTTAAAAAAAATTCTGTCTTTTTCTCTGTTTCAATCTTCAATCTTTCTTTCGCCAAGAGAAACTCCCATGGTTACATTCATACACTGATTTGTATTAATGAGCTAATTTCCACTGAGAACCCAGAGGAGGGCGGCACAGAACTGCCATCCTCATCATCCTGTGCGGTTCCCCAGCATAGCAATAATATGACATCAATTACCAAATGCAATATGAGCATATTTAATTGTCTGAAAGGGGAAGGAATCTCATGCATCCAGAGGGCATACACACTTAGACATGATGGGTATGCAGCTGGTTCAAAGTACACGCGTGCATATCAACAGCTGATGGCCCCAAAAGTGTGCATCACTATGCTTTGAGAAGTGCAGTGTCTGCATTACCCTTTCATTACTGGGATGCCTTCCAAACCATTCAGCTACTGTACAGAGCCAACACCGCACGGCTGTTTGACAAGCCTGACTGACTGTAGTCTCTGTTGGGTTACAGATGGTTTGACAGGTGGATTGCTAGAAGGAAAATCAATAATATTCTGAAGTGAATTAAAAGAGTTATAATATCAAACCGCCGCTTTCGCAATCTGTTAAAATAATAATGCTTTTTCATAACCAAGAGAGATCAAAATCAGATCAGACATAATAAATTCAGCTGTAACGTTTTAATTTTAAAATGCCTTTGGGGGAAAAAGCATGGGTCTCTGATCTTTGGTTTATATAAACCATACGTTTGTAACTGTACAAACTGTTTGTAGCATACAATTTTCACTTACTTGGTGAATGATAAAAAAATGATTAAGTGATTAAGGAAATTTAGCCATACACTACTGTTCAAAAGTGTAGGGTCAAAAACATTCACCAAGATGACAGTAAAGACAAAAGATTTCTGTTTCAAAAAAACTGCTCTTTTGAACTATCCATTAAAAAAATCCTGAAAAAAAATGATCACTGTTTCCACAAAAATACTGAGCAGCACAATTGTTTTCAACATTAATGTAAGAAATGTTTCTTGAGCACCAAATAAGGATATTATAATGATTTCTGAAGAATCATGTGACTCTGAAGACTGGACTAATGATGCTGAAAATTCAGATTTGCCATTTTAAAATATATTCAAATAGAAAACAGTTATTTTAAACTATAATAATATTTCACAATTTTTTACTGTGTTTTTCAATGGTAGTGTATCTAATGAATATTAATATCAGAGACTTTGGCATAGGCACTTTTGACTTGGGCTAGTGAGCAACTACCTAGCCACCATCTCGACAACCCTAGAAACTATATAGCAACACATTAAAAACCATTCAGAACACCAAAAAAATGGACATCTTCATGAAGATTAAGAAATATAAGCTTTTACAACTTCATGAATATTAAAGCTTAGGCGTTTAGATTACAGTAAGTCTTTGCTTTATGTGTCCTGGTGGGGTTTTAGTATCTGGGCTGTCACAGTGAGCCTATCGAAGTGTGTTTGACTGGGATTTGAGGCTGATGTAGGCCATAGCACACAGAGCTGGGTTATGTTGGAACCTCTGAACCATGACAAAAAGGATGGGTGTGAGTGTGTGCGCATAACACAGATGCCACGGAGCAGACGGGGGAGGTGGTCACTGCTGCCTCTGCCCAGCACTCTGCGCGTACTGTCTGTCTGCCCCCTCTAATAAGGTCCCCACGGGATTGTGGGTGCAGGGACTTTGCAGAACGGTAGATTGAGAACGTGGGGCCACTGGGTTTAAATATCATTTGCAAGAGATGAAAACCATGAATGGATTCTCGTAGTTTCTCGTGGGGGGGGTTGAGTGCAGACAATGGCAAAGAAAAAAGAGTGAAGTGTGAAGAAAAAGCTGGGGAGAGATAAAGACTAAGAAAGAATAAACCATTTTTAAGCTATCATAGTAATACGCAACTACTTTGTGACTTTCGTCATTCAAATAAGGAATATTTTGGTCAACAATTATATATCAAGCACTGACTGAAATGTAAAAATTAACTGAATAGGCCCAACAATTTGCAAAATGATTAACATGACATAAAATAAAAATGGACTATTTTGGTTTCTAAATCTTTTAAATTCACACCATAAAACATTGTTTTTTTTTTTTTAATTGCATAGTTTTGTTCATGCTCTCCAAAAACCATGACAAGCTACTTTTTTTTAATGCTGCCATCTACAATTTTGACTGCTTTCAAATTACATATGAATTTACACCAAAATACTGTATATTTTTAATGGATGTACAGACTTCGATGTTAACTTAAAATGATTTTCAGCTCCTTTTAAAAATTTTAGGACTAGAATTTTTTTTAAAACCTGCAATTAAGATGCATCTTTAATGCATCAATAATTTGTGTAATTAAGGCAGTCTTCATTTTTCTCTTTTCTTTCCTTCTCTTTCATTTTTTTTCCTCTTCTCTATATTATGTTTTTTTCCCCACTTCATGTGGCTAGTGTTATACACTCATACTATTAATCACACAAACCCATATGATTTATTTATTATTTTTTTAATCAATTCACAATGTATAATGGTATTTTCTATTTGGTTATATGGTTAGTTACATGTTATTATTTTTATATTTAGCACTGTCTATAACTTATTTGGGTCATGACCCACCAGTTGAGAAGCACTGACTTCTTGCATTATCCGTATGTCTCACATAATTCTTAGAAAATGATGTCTACACTATATACATAAAACATTCTGAAGTCCATAACCGAATGTATCCTCACCCTGATATGTTTATATATGCGCATTTTTGTGAATTTGTAATCGCAGTGCTACTGAAGCATATGAAGTGTTTAGCTTATCCCATCTCTCTTAGCTCTTGTCCTTATTAATATTTAATGTTCCCTCCTGGTTCACAACACATCTTCGACTATACATTATGCAAACTACCACTGTGTTAACATTACAAAACATTTGTGCTGAACCTTATGTCCTTGTCCCTTGTCATACCGTTCAAAATCAGTGTGACATTTCACCTTAATTTCAGCCATGCTAAAAGGACAATTTTCCTCCTTTCTGGCCTAAAGATGTGGAATAATATTTGGAGATGGAAGAATCTGTGTTTTAATAAATACAGATGAGTTATGTATAGTATTTTTTATTGCAACACAACAGGCTGAGTTCAAGCTAAGGTCACTGCTGTAAAAGGCCATCTGTAAATTTTTTTCAGAGAAAAGACACAAACTCCTCTTGTAAAATTGTTTATATCTCATTTAACACTATTTGGCATTGGAATTGACCAAACACGTGCAAAATGATCCTGTGATAATTCACAGTCCTTGAACGTGCTGAATGAGAACATTTGCACTCACTTAGGCTATTCAGAATGGGAAGTATACAAAAAAAAATTATGTGAAACACTATATAAAACATTGCATATCCACAAGCAACAGTATATGCAATTTTGCACACTTTGTACAGTATATGTTATAGAAATAGTACAAAAAGTATAAGATGCTTTTCTGAACATTGCCTTAATTCTACTGAGTCCATGAACAGGAAACAGAAGGACAGAACAATCAAATGACTTTAACTGAGATCTTTATCCTCTCTCATGCTGGTAAATGGCCCACAGACACATGCCATGTGTCAGCATAAACAAACTAGACAGCACACAGCAGGGAAAGCCAATGCACGAGCAAGTCATTCGCAGACATGACAAGCTGGATCACAACATGCCACCAGCACTCTTTTCTCTAAATCTTATCACAATGACCCAGTCATACAAGATGGTTTGCTTTGTTTAGAATCTAAAAAAAATAATTCAGCAAAAAACACCGCCATTCTCACGATAAAAAGATAAGGAATTCATTGTGAATTGCTGATGATGTATGAAATTAACCTTAGTCACAAAATCCTGTAAAGCTTTACTAACTCCTTTGGGCAACAATTCAATCACCTCTTGCTGGTCATTCATGGCATGAGAAGGTCATTGACAAGACTTTATGAAAGCCTGTGCCCCACCCCAAGGCACTCTCTCTTTCATTGAGTCATCCATATTTCAGAGTTTGAAGGCTAAAGCAGGGAAACTGACTAAGTATCAGGTTTCTAACTATGCAGAGGTCATCTTCAGTATCAGAGAAGTTAGAAAGTGTTCAAAGGACAGTTCTGAAAAAAATGTAACATTTTGAGAAGAAACTGTGAGTGGTGTGAAAGTCAGCTAGTGAAACTAGAGTGTTTGCTAAGGTGTTCTGAATAATGCCAAATATACACTGCAAAAGTGGCACAGAAGAGCTTCTGAAGTGGCATTTAGGCATCTTCATAGTCTTCATCAAACTATTTAATGCTGCACAGAGGTGGCATGAATGCATTTACAAATGTATATTTGCACAGAAATTATACTTTTATGTGCAATTGCATCTTTGCACTGAATTTCGAGCAGGCACAGAGCAGCCTTAACTTGGCTGTGTAAAGATTAGGGTTATTAGGTGGTTTTTAGGGTTTTTAGGGTCATTACTTCCTGGCATTTTTATGATTTCTTGATCCCTTTATGTTGGTTAAAACAATAGAAAAATACTGTGGACGTACATCAAAGGAGTTCAATGTAAAGGCCTGTTCACACCTGGAATGGTAACTATAATGTTAACTATATTAGCATCCACACCATCTATCGTATTATTCTATTTATTTTACAGGTGGATTCTGATTGGCTGTCACTCAGTGTTTTTACACCACACTGATGCTTAGGTTTAGGAGTGAACCTTCATATTTACGCATTTTCTAAAAACCAGACACTTCCATACAGATCACATTTAACAAATTCATACAAAATCGCCACCTCGTAAAACAGTTTCCAGTACTCATGGAAAATCATAAGTCAGATAACTTAGAAAAGTAACACCTCTCCCCAACAACACAGTACAGTTTGAAGTATAAACAATTTCTGTAGCACAAACAGTGCAGGACAAATGACAACCGAAGTCCACTAAGCCTTAGGAGTTTGTTCAAATGCAGCATCTGCTACTGAAAAATTATGTTTCTTTAAGGCTGAATAATCATTAAAAAGCAAAGGGCATGTGGTGGATTTGATTGTCACTCATTGTAATACAAAAAAGCAATTCCTTAACCATCTGCTAGATGAAAAGGCTCCTGACCTGTGTCCATTTCCTGCCTGCAGTTCATTGCCACTGTGGCCTTAGGGGTGTATATGTGCTACTAACCTAACCCACTACTTATGAAACATCTTTCTGGTATTATTTACCATATTACAGGACATTGTATTAACTCTATCCATCTCTCTTGAAAAGGAGGCATGGAGATAAAACAGAAATACTGAAGAATCAGCCATGACCCCTCCAGCGCTACCACATATGTGGAGCAGCACCATCCAGCTCTATTGATTTGCACTGTATCCAGACTGTAGGCCATGTCTATTTTTCAGTGAGGATGTTTCCATACCAAGGCCTCTCTTGAGAGAGGAAAAACACACACACACACACATACACCAGCAGTGGTAGGCGAGACCGCAGCGGATGGCCCATTATCATGAGCACTTCCTCTCTGTGTCTAGGTGGACTGATATTAATAGTCGCTCTCATTCAGGCATTGATGGAATGTAATTGAACATATGCCTGCCAGTGGAAAAGAGAAAATGAGTTATAACTATGGGGATCATACCCAGTTTTCCCTGGAGAACAGTAGCAGGGCATCATGGAAGCTAAAGTTCAATTATTGGAACAGAAAGGCATCACATAATCAAAACATTCAGCTTTGTAGCTAGTCTTTGAGCATTTAAATGAAGATAAAAGATTTATAAAGTGATGGATAAATGGCCAAAAGGATTATATTATGCAGTCTATATTTTTACAGATTGACACCCTGAACTAGTCCTGAGACAGGTTTATGGACTCCCAAACCTAGTTTGGATCCTTTGTTTTTCAGAGCTGCCTCTGCACATTTGAAAGACTCAAGTAAAGACAAAACAATGGAAAACAAGTTCAAAACAGCTATAAAACACATGAATGCAATGTCTCACTATAATTTTAGACACAATTTATATAATTTGAGACAGATATTTGGATTTCCATATGAATCTTACTCAGAAAGCTGGCAGCCAGTACTAGAAGCATCTGCAAACATTATCTGGTTTCATCTGGTCTTGGCAAATACAACCCGAAAACACACATTCACCCACTCTGTGTACATATATAGAGAGCTACAATGTACTTTGCATGTTTCAACATCTCAACCATCTGATGCCGTATTTGCTAGCATGCCTTTCTAAGGACGTGGCCAAATTGGACTGACACCAGTGTCCTTAATGCAATAAGGGATCAATTATACGACACTGGGTCACATTTGCTCTGTAACTGAGTTGGTTTAATTGAATTGAACTGAATCCACATACCCCTCTGAGGCATTGCCAGCACCACTAAATGCAGAAGCTTTGAATTGATTTGTACTTTCAAGCTTAAAGATTACTGCCGACCCATAGAGAGAAATTGACAATCAGCTTCCTAAATCTTAAACCAAGCTTAGATCCAGCTGGAATCGACTGGATCCAGAAAAAAAAAAAAAAAAAAAAAAAATCTTTTAAAGAGCCAAAACTGACTCACTTCCCTAAAGTGCACGTTTTCAAACTGCTGGAAGCATCAGCCCTCAATGTATACGCAGACATGGAATATTATCTTTTGTGGTCAGTCTTCCTTTGTTGTGCAACAGGAAGGTGAGCCGGTTGTCAGGTTACACATGGTGAACTTACTGGATTAACAACTATATCATATAACAGCATCATAGTGTTAAATGGAAAGCAACTGAAATTTGACATGGGCAGAAAGACAAAATGGCCCTAAACAACATATAGACAGAAATGAAATCATGAGAAGGGGGATGGTGAGTGTTTAAAATGTGCTTCAATTAAGCACTCTATCCTAAAAACCTCTAGAGAAAAAAAAAAAAAAAAACCTTGCTTTAAAATGGTAGTTGCACATTAAAATCCTAGTTTTTATAGGAAAATCATTAATGCACCCTGACTGGCAAACAACTACCAAATATGGCTTATTGGGAAAACTGACCTCATTTAATGCATGCATGCAACTTAACTGCCAGATTATAATTAACACAATGCCTACCTAATTTTTTAGCACACGTGTGTTTGAAGGTGTGCATGTGCTTTATCAGAAAAACTGCTAAAATATAACAAGTTGCGGCATGAATCAAATTTTGAACCACATGCACACAATAAAAAATCCTTGCCTTTAAAAACACAACCAGCTCATGCCTTAAATTTCATTTGATTTAGCTGAATAACATTACCTGCTCCCAAAAACAACCCTTTCAAATAAAGAAAGCATTTCTTATCCTTCTCAAATTTGGACCGAAATGCGTCACCCTCACAGACTATCAGGATGTCACATGCGTCTGTCTCTTATTGTTTGTCTTTCTCAGGAAGCAGGAAGCTCAATCAACATCTGCAGAAGCGGTGGAGAAAATGGGCTTTCTGATGGAGTTCTGTCTTCCTTGGTCCTTTAAAATGAGCCTGGGTTTCTAATCAACAGCTTTCACATGTGTCAACAGGAAACAAGCACATACATGTTCTCACTCCAGGTAGTCCCTTGAGTGTCATTGTTCAAGGTTTGAAGGCATAAAAGACTTGAAGTTTTATATTTGTGAAAAAGATACAACTTTACAAAGAGTAACTGTGTGAATCAGCTATTACCATCAAGGAAAACATGTTTGTTACATTGCAATCATCCACTGAAGGCTCATTTAAGAGAGGTCAGGTACTCCTGGCAAAATTACAACCTGTATTTCACTACCAGAAACGCTTTCCGCAAAGTTTAAATCATATCTGTCTGTCTGCATGATCCTAGAGAAAGAATAATAAGCTGTTTGTGTATTCCACACAGTATGCAGTGACCGTGGCACATGAGGTGAAGTTTCTGACATCAGTCAAGCTTTACGCACCATGCGGTCGTCATAAATCAAACATACGTTATCCTCAAGTTGTTATAATATTGTATATCCATTATCCCTAAGGGGAAAACACGCAGAACACGCAGCCCTTTCAATAACAAGCGGAACTCACCTCTCTTTATTGTCGGTATTGTGTTCAAGCCCCTAGGTTTGCGAAAATCTTTTGTCTTTTTTGTTACCGGAGGCTAAAATGATTCAGTTGTCTCCGTGATTTCGCGTCCAAAGTCATGAACACAAAGGGGAAAACCGATGCCCAAAACACAACGAGCCGGTGATACAGTTCATGTCAGCTTTGTGAGGACACAGGCTCTATCGGTGGAGTCCCGTCCATTCACTCATTTACCCCTCCTCCGCTCCTATCTGCGCCCTACAATCAGTCCAGCCTCAGCAGACGAGTTTCCCTCTGCCGTTACCATAGTGACAAGAACGCCATTGACAAGAGCGCGCTCTGAACCTACAGTGCCTGAATAAAACAAAATAAAATAAAATAAAATAAAATAAAATAATGAAGTGAAATGACATAAAATAAAATAAAATAAAATAAAATAAAATAAAATAAAATAAAATAAAATAAAATAAAATAAAATGAAATGAAATGACATAAAATAAAATAAAATAAAATAAAATAAAATAAAATGAAATGAAATGAAATGAAATGAAATGACATAAAATAAAATAAAATAAAATAAAATAAAATAAAATGAAATGAAATGAGATGAAATAAAATAAAATAAAATAAAATAAAATAAAATGAAATAAAATCTACCAAATCAGATAATCAAATTATGTACAGAAAGTATAGTTATATGCACTTGATATAAAAATAGTACCAAGGCACTATGATTTTGGACATTTAGCCTAGTAATGTTGTTGTTGTTGTGTTTCTTTCTTTTCTTTTTTTAAAGAATCTTGTGTGCAATCAGAAAAAGTAAATCACAAATTAATTTTATGTCACTTGGTGGGTCCAAAGAACATTGTAAATATACAATTTCAACCTGGCAGTGTATAATATACACTAATGACTAATCATATTGACTAATTCAATCCAAAGCCATGCACCTCTCACGGGTGTGTGTTGTTTATAATACAGTCAAACCAAAATTTATTCAGACACCATCAAAATTTCTCACATTATCCCAGTTTATTTGCTATAGTTTAGAAAATGGTAATAAAATATGGCAAGAACTCAAAGTTAAACTGTGTCAGAACAAATTCATCTTGTTAATCACAAATGAATTACAGTCAAACCAAAATATATTCAGACACCTTCAAAATTTTTCACATTATCCCAGTTTATTTGCTATAGTTTAGAAAATGGTAATAAAATATGGCAAGAACTCAAGAGTTAAACTGTGTCAAAACAAATTCATCTTGATAATGTCAGATAACTTTGATAGAAAGTTATGTAACAAAACATGGTCAGGTCAAAGTGTCAAATCAAATTTTTGGTCCCAAAATTTTAACAGTTTTACTGGTAGTCCACTGTATGAAGAATTTTTGGGTATAATATGTCACAGTTTACTTTATTTTGCGATCCTCACTTACATAAATGATCTAAGGTGTCCTGCACCCACTAGTAAAAAAAATATAAAAAATTATCTCTAGTTTCTGAATCATTTTTGGTTTGACTGTAAGTTACTCTATATTACATTTTAAGATGTGGCACATCAGCTGTATAAAATACAAAATAATGTCGATAGATCTCTTGGTGAAAGAATCACAGACTCTTTCTGTATCTTGGAGACAGAAAAGGATGAGTGTGAGAGATTGCCACCTCATCTTGTCCAGCTCTGTGATTTCACACACGGCTAAACGGCACTGCAACTGCAATGCCTGCTCACTCTCCCACATTCATTGTGATTCAGTTGATTATCCAGCGAGACGGGTTAATGAGTTCTCTGGACTTGTCATTGGAGAAAAGTTCCACTTCTCACCTCAGTGACCACAGCAAATGAGTGGACATTTTCACAACACACATTTGTTAAGACCTATTACAGTCCTGATGAAGGACATGTCACCTTGAACTTCATATTGGTTGAAGTCAAAAGTGTAACTGCATGTAGGGTTCTTGGTTTCAATAAGTGTAGTAAGTCATACTGATGACACCAGTGACAAATTTTACCAACAACAAGTACACAATTGATCACATATAGCCTAGTTATAGTCTATGCTACCAATCATCACACTGCTATAAATTTGCTTTGTCTGCAAAAATATGAAGTGTAGAGTATATAGAGGTAGGCTTTCCACTTTAAAATGCCTTTTTATGCCCTAAACAGCAAAAATTACAGAAAAACACAGTGAGTGAAAGAGAGAGCTTGTGAAAGAGGGAGGGAAAGCGATGGGGAAGGAAGGGAGTGTCAATGCTCAAAACAATAGAAAAGCCCTCAAAAATAGAAATAATAGGCCTAGTACTGCAGGAAAATGGAAAAAAGGGGAAAAAACTGTGGCTTTTGGCCAATATATTACAGTATGATGGACTTTGCAGTTGTTAGTTTCACATCAAATGTACATACAAACAATAATAATTAAGCACCTGTCATATTGTCAATGAGATAAAATAAAATATTCTTACAGGATTCAGTATTAAAATACCTATTTTTGATGCCTTCAGAAAAACATCATTTACTGAATAAAGGATATATTCATGAATTCTCAGTATTAGTCTGTTAAACAACCAGAAGAAAGACCATAGAAAAGGATTAAATAGCCAACACTGTGTTTGGTGCACTAATGTGGAAATTGATCAATTATTTTCTGTTCCCCTATTTTACGAGATTAAAACAACCTGTGCAAAGACAATGGATTTCTGCTCCCATTTCCTCGTGACAATCTATTGTTTACTGCCATCTAGTGGATAAAACATATGTGACAAGTCAGGTAGAAATGTTTAGCACCATATACTGGAGAAAAATTTAATTAAAGGCTGAAAAGACTGATTTAATTGTGTCAAATGTTGTGTTAGTTTAGAAAAAGAAATGCTTGTGTTAATTATTTATTAATTATTATTTGTTAAGTAAATAATTATAAACGTTTGCAAATCTGTTATTTAACACAATTTTGTGGTAAATTAAACGAATGCATTATTTAAACAATATAGAAACGTGTAGAGATTGTTTTCTCTTTAGTGTAATTTATGCCAACGTCCAACACGCACGCATGCGCACAAACAAGCGCTCTCTAGAAACATTCTTCAGTTCAGTCACAACAAATGCATTCTATCCTTTAATACTTTTGGGTTTTAGAAATTAATTGTTTTAGCTGTATGGTTATGAATGTTTTCTACAACTGAAGAATATCACGGACATAATTTGTGTCACGGCAAATTTGTTATAAGCACAACTGTTTTTAATAATTAGCTGAATTACAGGGTTGGAATTAAAGACTTGTTTGCTGTTCGTTAAAAAAGAAAACTGTCAACAGTTCCTTGCGAGGAATGACCCATCTTACAAATGTTACGTTTCTTCTAAATTTCTCTGTTAATTAAAAAACCCACATTTCTGTTCATTTCTGTCCATCCATGCTCATATTGGCATCTCGTCTGGAGATGATGGGGTGTGAATGTGGAGCAGGTGGCCATCTGCTGGACAGGCTAAAGAGCAGCTGTGTTTGTGAGTCATAATGTTCAAATATTTCCTGTGTAAAAATTACCATGTCCTGTAACAATTATGAATATTCATAAATCACAACCCAAATTGAACTGAATAACCTAATTTTATTATTTTATTTGTTAGGTACATGCCATCTCAGATAGATAGATAGACAGACAGACAGATAGATAGATAGATAGATAGATAGATAGATAGATAGATAGATAGATAGTAAAATGATAGACAGGAAATCATTATAGGCCAATAGTAAATAGTAACTGTAATTCAATTCAGTGCTACAAAAACTTTCTAACATGCACAAAAAGATTTGTGAGCCCTTCCCTTCCTTCCCTGAAAGTATTAAAATTGCAGTAGAATATTTTAAAAGTTATACCCCAAAACTGCCAAAAGCTGAAGTAAATGGAAAAATCCATTTTTACAGTCTTAAGTGTTTTGTTACCTTTATTTAACCAGGAAGAGACTCATTGAGATTGAAAATCTCTTTTTCAAGAGTGTCCTGGCCAAGATAGGCAGCAGTACAACCATACATACATACATAC
Source organism: Spinibarbus caldwelli (assembly GCA_039654775.1). NCBI lineage: Eukaryota > Metazoa > Chordata > Actinopteri > Cypriniformes > Cyprinidae > Spinibarbus > Spinibarbus caldwelli. Next base: position 25,179,286 of record CM077237.1, read on the forward strand.
AGGCACAAAATACACTAAAATAATAGTAACATAAAACAACTGAAATAGCAAATCCTTTAAAGTCAACCACAATCCATAACACATCAGGCAAAACATCTACAGACAGATGTGACTGCCTCCAAGTCAGTTAACATCCTCTTAAAAGTGACCAATGAGACCAGCTTATTAAATTTCATAGATTTCTGTAACTTGTTCCATGTAGAGGGAGCAGCATACTTAAACGCCTTTTTTCCCAGCTCAGTTCTAACCTTTGGAACAGACAGAAGGAAAAGATCCTGGGAACGAAGATTGTAAGTCCTGATATTATTTACACTAATGTAGGTCAGAAGGTAGGATGGAAGTAGACCTAAAATAGCCTGGTATATGAAAATATACCAGTGTTGAATTCTCCACATTGATAGAGAAGGCCATCCAACACGTTCATACAATTCACAATGGTGAGTGAGAACATTAAAACCAGTGATGAACCTCAGAGCTCCATGATATACAATGTCCAATGCATGTAAACTTTGAGACGAGGCATGCATGTATAAAACAACACCATAGTCAAGTATAGACATAAAAGTGGCAGCAACCAGCCTCTTTCTAGATTCGAACGAAAGGCAGGATTTGATTCTGAAATAAAACCCTAGTTTAAGTTTTAATCTTTTTGCTAGCTGCTGAATATGAAAGGTAAAAGAAAGAGATTCATCTATTAAAATACCAAGATATCTGTATTTAGAAACACATTCAATTTTCGTACCCTGGGAAGTGAGGATTGAAGGCAGATTTGATTTGGATTTCAAATTTGAAAAAAGCATGACTTTTGATTTTTCAGCATTTAAAACAAGTTTTAAATCATAAATATTCTGTTGAAGCGTGTTAAAATCAAGTTGTAATTGGGAGAGAGCCTGGTCTGTGGTGGGTGCTGAGCAATACAGTACAGTGTCATCTGCATAAAAATGAAATTTTCCTTTAGACACGTTACTATCAATGTTATTTATATAAAGGACAAAAAGCAGTGGCCCCAAGACTGACCCCTGTGCCTTTTTTTTTTTTTTATTTTGAGATAGCGAGAGGTGTTGCCCTCCGCCTGCACACACTGAGTTCTGTCTGTAAGATAATTATCAAACCAGCTGACAGTTTGTTCAGAAAGTCCAGCCCTACACAGTCTGTGCTTAAGCACTGTGTGGTCCACTGTATCAAATGCCTTAGAGAGGTCAATAAAAAGGGCTGCACAATGCTGCTTGTTATCTATAGATTCAATAAAGTCATTTAAAACCTTAAGAGCTGCCGATGTTGTACAATGCCTTTTTCTAAAACCAGATTGGAAGTCAGATAAAACATTTTTATTGTTAAAAAAAATCCTTTAATTGATCACTGACAAGGAACTCTAAAACCTTGACCAGAACAGACAATTTAGAGATCGGTCTGTAGTTATTTAAAATAGAAGGGTCACCACCTTTTAACAGGGGAACCACAAAGGCTGATTTCCAGATAGAAGGAATAACATTTGTGTTCAAGCGCAGAATTAAAAATATTAGTTAAAAGCACGGCAATAAAATTGTTCCAAACTGTACTGCTCAATTAAAGATCCAATTCTTGCTACCTGGAGTATTTTATTATATTATTGGCATTTATTCAAATAGCCACAGGCCTTAAATCCACCCTTATCAAATAACTGTATTCAAGTATTTTAGGATTATAGTTTTTATTTTTGGTGTGAATGTAAATGTTTATATATATATATATATATATATTTTTTTTTTTTTTTTTTTTTTTTTTTTTAATAAAACGTTTTGAGCAGTATTATAGAAACACTCTAGCTTTAAGCCTAACACTGATACTAGCTGAGAATTTATTGCAATGTCACAAGTAATAAGTGATAAGTAACTCCACCGTTTTGATTGAGATGATCTGTCTTTGAGCTAGACTACAAGTAGCTTGCAGCTTGGGAGCGCTGCTCTTCTCAGCTTGAAAAGGCACAGTTTCATTTGAGAGGTATTTTCCTTGAGGCTGTTTGAAACAAACCTGAACCCAGTAGCCCCAGTAGCTTCAGGTGTTTCTATGCTATCTCTGCCTCTCTGGATGAGTGAAGGTTTTGAATTTTGGCATTAGGTTTGGTTGCTGATAAGACATGTTCCACAGCCCTGAAGAGAGATGACTTTATTGCTCATGTAAGAAAAGTGGATAAGCACTTACAACATACACAGATCATCACTTGTCACTTTGATTTTACATGTCAGTAGCTATAGTAAAAAACTGACAGCTGCAGTTGCTGGAAATTCAGTGTAAAAAAAAGTTTCTGGCATTATGGGTTGAAAGAAGAAGAAGAAGAAGAAGAAGAAGAAGAAGAAGAAGAAGAAGAAGAAGCATAAGTATTTAAATAAAACAAAATAAAAATGCATCACTCAGTTTATTTGACTGTTTTTCAACATAAATTATCTCATTTTTTATTTATGTGTCACCAAAAATCAAATAAATAAATAAAATCATTATAGGCCGTAAAGGTGCTGTAAAGGTCTTGTTGAAATAGATGTTCGATATATATTATATTATAACTCATGCTGTATACTTTCCGAATTGTTCTGTAAAATATTTTTCATGATGAATGAAATATCATTTTTCACTGCAAATGGTAAAGTAACTAAGAGTTAACAGATTAACTATTTTTATTGTGACATTTCTTTTTCTGTTAAAATCATATTTCTTCAAATGCAGTTTTAGTGTACAATTGTGAGTTCGAAAACTGAACAAAAATGTAAATAACTGGTTGACATCACTAAATAAACATTAGTAGATTGGGTTGCACCAACAAAAGTAATTTCTAAGGGTCAAATCTGCTAGAAATAAAAAGATAAAAACAGCACATTTACAGTATAAATCAAATAATATACTTTATAGGCCATGGTTCTTTTTTTTTTTTTTTTTTTGAATCCATGTTTTAAATATGTTTATGTCTAACAAAAACCTTGTTTAGTTATTTAAGATTCTTTGATCTGCATCTAAACTTAAGTTTTCAATTTGTTTTACACTGCAGCATTTTTATAACACAGCTTTCACTGGTAAAGTGCTAATGTCTGGCTTTATAATATTCAGGGAGGTGAAAGAACATGCAGCAACCTGTCACAGAAATGGGCACATTTTGAGCTTCATTTAAAGTCTGGATATACAAGTCATGCCTCCATCCTTCCTGTTTCACACTCATCACAAGCACAGAGATAGGTTCTGACAGAGAGTACTCAGAATAACCACTGTTGGAATTTTCCACTCCTGAGCCACTATTTTTTTTTTTTTTTTGCTGCGGCATTGTACAGTGCAGCTAGATGTGATGAAAATAGTTTGTTTTGACAGGTTGTTTGGACAGGTTCCGTTGATTTCTTGCTTAAGCATCCAAATGCTTTTGCTGCACGTGTCCTTATACGAAGACCGTTATGCATGTAAATAAATTTGCATGTTACAAACAATGCAAACCCTCTCTTATGATGTAAATCTGCCATGTGTTTCTATGCTAGGTGCATTTTTGATATACATCTGTTCACTTTCATGGGTCTCTGTATGATCATTGTACATTCAAACCATCAAATGTACTAATGTATGCATGTATATCTCATTGACAGTGCCGTCACCAATCATATCTATCCATCTGTGGATGATGCCAGCAACAGATTCTTGAGAAGAAACAAGAACCAGACCATCAGGTGGCCTGAGGAACTTCATATTAGAGCGCCCTCTACCAGAATAATCCCAACTCTGGACATTTGATTTACCATTGAAGCACTGAAGGCGATGCCTTCTGTAGATAAGGACTAGTTTGACCATCGTAAATTTGTGACTTTTGAATTGCTGTCCTATTAAGTTGTTTGTTATTTGACATGGACATGATATAACCTACAAAAAGTTGCTTTCTTGATCTTTGAGATACAATGGTGCTATATTCCATTAGATTTTCTGAGACGATCCCATTTGTAGGATTTAAGCCTCCAGAGAAAATTCCAAGGACTGTGTCTTAGGCTAAAGAATACTGGTGTTAAAGACTAAACTGTGTTAAGTCCATATGGGGGATTATCTGTACTCAGTGAATTCCTCTCCTAATTTGTGCTGCTTTTCCAGACTTTTGGCGTTCAAAATGTTTAATCCTATTTGCTCCACTACACTGGCGTATTTTCATGGCTTTGATTTCTGGTTGGTCTGAATCTGGACTACACAAGGGGATAGTGCGAATCTCATGCACAGACACAAAGTAGTTTCATTGGCGGCAAAAATTACCCTTCTGACAGAAAGGAACTAGCTGAAAGGATCTGGTAAGGATTTCTAATTTGTTTAAATTTGTGGAGAATATACTACAGTAATTGTGTAGTATTTTGTCAATAGCGCATTTTGCGGTACTAGATTTCTTGTAATATTAAGGTAACTTACGCTAACAAAGGAATTTTATTAAGTAAAACAGGTGCCATCCATTTAGAGCTTGTAAAAATGGTGAATTCAAGTAATCTAGAGCTGCATTTATTTATTCATTTATTTTAAAATGATCATTTTTTAAAATAAATTTTTAATTTGAAAATCATTTTCATATTTTTTGACATCGTTTTACATTTTTAAGATGCTTGGGGTTTCTCAACATGTTATAAACATTATCTTGGGCCCTGTGATGAGGAGACTGTTTATAATTAATATTATTATTATTATTAATTATTTAAAAGAATACACACACACACACACACACACATATATATATATATATATATATATTGCATTGTTTTTATATTCTTTTATATAGAGCTAGCTATAAGTACTACAACCTAATCCTAACAGAAAACTATGAATTATTTATTATTACATTTATTTTATTAAAAATAGAATAATTATATATTTATATATTATAAATACTATAACCTAACCCTAACAAAAAAAACTTTTAGCATTTTTAGCAAAAAAAAAAAAACTTTTTCATACTTTTTCAAATGAGGATGTGGGGTTTTAGGAGATTTTGCCAGGTTTAGCTCATATCTGGGTACAAATTTGTCCCCTAAATATGATTAAGTGCACACACAGTACCCTTACATATAGATTAATCCATGTCTCCACAAGGCAGACTTTTTTGTGAGGTACCAGGCAGAGACTGCCGAAGCAGAAAAGTGAAATCATTAAGCCCAGATGGGTTTGACCAAAGATTGAGTGAACCCTTAATTAGCTGAAGTACCTCTGACCTGACCAGAAATAAGTAAAGAATCAGCTCAGATATGAAGACAAAGGCAAACACAGTTCTGCCACACACACACTCAGCACTAATTCAAGCAAGAATGCTCATAATTAGGGCCGCTGTTCTCATTCTTCAAATTATTTAGGAAGAAAAAAAATCTGACTTCTTTGAAATGGTGACAGGACAGTTTCCTATCTACGGGGTTTAACATCAAGATCAGCAACGTGGAAATAAAAGCTCACAATTCAATCTGAAACTTTTTTTTGTGAAGTTAATTTCATTATAGAGGCTTTCTCTACTGTGGAAACTAGAGCCTCTATTTTTAATCCGTGTTTAAAAAGTGCTAGATACCTTCATTAGCTTATTTACAAAAGTGAGGCAAATAGAAAATTTCTCAGCAAGACATCATTTTGCTTTGTGGTACAGTGATCTGTTCTCATAGCTTCACGTGACTGAATAAAATGCAATAAAGCTTGTTGCGTGCTATCATTGTAATTATTTCTCCAGTAAGATTGCCCTGCAAATATTTTCCAAAAACAGATGACTTTAAATACCATCAGATTTCAGCTCCACGTGCGAATGGCTTGACGTTGTCTGCTTGGTTCATTGGTGGTTCGGATGACCTTTCAGAATGCGAAGCTTCACGACTCTGTTCGTGTGCATACACAACTCCGGCTTTGTATACCAGCTTCAGGAGATGATGAGGCTTGAGGCGCTGTACTCTGTCAAAACCTAGACAGCAAGAAAAGAGCTTTTGTTCTGTGGAAAAAAAAGAAGCCGGTCTGTTTCTGAGAAGTAGTTTGTATTGGTTTGCTGGCAGGTTTATAGAGTTGTGTCAATTGCTTGTTCAAAGGTTTTGGGTTTGTAATGAAGCAAGATGAAACAGTTGACACATAAAAAAGGGCTGTTCAATAATATGTAAGTCTTTAGAACATATTGTATACTTAGTTAAAAAACTTTTCTAACTTTGAGTATCACAGCAATAGATAAAAAACCTGCCCTGAGACATACACTGCACTTAATGTCTTCTGGGGCTGTAATGTAAATATGTGGTCTTATGGAAAACATGCAGTAGCCGATACCTATGATTACTAGTTATTTTATGAAATTCTTATTGTTATTTCTTATTTTTTCCCCCTTTTAGTTAGGAAAAGTCTCGGTTACGTATGTAACCCTCGTTCTCTGAAGGAGGGAATGGAGACATCACGTCGGATGACCGACGAAATTGGGGATCTCGCCAGAGAGACCAATTCACTTCAAGTGTAACTAAACGAGCCAATGGACATTGGCATGCAATTATTGCATCCAGCTGCCGCTGATCACAGCGTGAGTATAAGAGGCAGCCGGTGCACCGCATTAATTCATGCTTTCGCTGAGGAGCCGAACCGATGACCTGGCAGCTCAGCGGTGGTACAGCGACTGTGGCGACGGGACGTGACGTCTCTGTTCCCTCCTTCAGGGAACGAGGGTTACATACGTAACCGAGATATTCCCCTTTCAGTCAGTCACTCCGAGTCACGTCGGATGACCGACGAAATTGGGATCCCTACCAAAGCACCACAGGAGCTGCCCCTTCCAGTGCCCTGTGTAGGCCTCCTGATCCTTCCTATAAGGCAGACAATAGGACCGGGCTCTACACAGAGAAGGTCAACTACTGTTGTTCCTTGAGAAACCCAAACAGTAGGACTAGGATAACACTGGGAAGCATGCCCTTCCGCTTGGAAGAGGCACACTGCGGAGTCACCTCCTCCCAGAGGGGGTTAAGTGACATTTAGACATGTGAAGTAACCCTGTAGGGCCCTATTGCACATAGAAGTCTCTGAGATGGCTTAGGCTGCATCATTAGAAACGGCAGAACATGGTCTGCCAGGCTCTAATAAGCATATCGTGAAATACACATATGGGATCCCAACAGGGTCTTTCATATGGGCACTAGCCTCACACCAGATTTCAAGAATTCATTGGCTGAAAGGCCTGGCGTTGGACGCTCCGCCACGTCCGGACGCCGGAGTGCTGGAGGACTCGACAGGGTTTGCCTGGTTAAGTAACTCTCTGGAGAATTAGGTGTAAGAACGCCGCAAGCCGACTCTGAGCCCGGCCTCTCAGTGCCACTACCCGTTTGAGGTGAGAACACAGGAGGAAACCGGTTCGACACGTAGGCTATAAAACCTAGCGAACGTGTTGGGAGTCGCCCAACCCGCAGTTCTACAGATGTCTGCTAGCGAGGCACCACGAGCCAGCGCCCAGGATGATGCGACACCCCTAGTGGAGTGAGCATGCAACCTGATTGGGTAGGGCACACCTTGTGCTTCGTAGGCCAAGGTGACGGCATCCACTATCCAGTGGGCCATCCTCTACTTGGAGACAGCCTTCCCCTGCTGCTGTCCTCTGTAACAGACAAAGAGCTGTTCTGAGGTCCTGAAGCTCTGAGTTCTATCCATGTACTGACGCAGTGCGTGTACAGGACAGAGCAAAGCTTTGTTCTGTCCTGTACGCGCACTGCGTCAGTACATGGATAGAACTCAGAGCTTCAGGGCTGGGTCTGCCTCCTCCAGGGGCAGCGCTTGCAGGTTCACTACCTGGTCCCTGAAGAGAGTGGTAGGAACCTTGGGCACACAGCCGGGCCGGGGCCTCAGTGTTGCACTGGAGTCAGCCGGTCCAAACTCAAGGCATGACTCGTCGACCGAAAATGCCTGCAGGTCCCCCACCCTCTTGATCGAGGCCAACGCAGTCAGGAGTAGGGTTTTCATAGAGAGAAACTTCAACTCGACTGACTAAAGCGGCTCAAAGGAGGCAGTTTGTAGGGCTCTTAGCACCAATGCCAAATCCCAAGAGGGTAGGGAGGGAGGCCTAGGAGGATTTAACCTCCTGGCCCACCTAAGAAACCTGACGACCAGATCGTGCTTCCCCACCGACCTCCCCTCTATGGGGTTGTGGTGGGCAGAAATAGCAGCAGCGTACACCTTAAGGGTGGAGGGGGACAGCCTACGCTCCAACCTTGTTGCAAAAAGGAAAGCACGGCTCTGATCGAACATCTCCGGGGGTCTTCATGGTGAGAGGAACACCATTCGACAAACAGGTTCCACTTCAGTGCATAGGCCCGTCTTGTGGACGGTGCTCGTGCTGAAGCGATAGTGAAAGCTACCTCCTGGGGCAGGTCACCAAGAATCTCCGCGTCCCGTCCAGGGACCACACATGGAGTTTCCACAAGTCTGGACGCGGGTGCCAGAGGGTGCCCCGTCTCTGAGAAAGCAGATCCTTCCTCAGAGGAATCGGCTAGGGAGGGGCTGTCGCAAGGATCATGAGTTCTGGGAACCAGGTCTTGTTGGGCCAATATGGAGCTAACAGGACCTGCTCCTCATCCTCCCTGATCTTGCACAGTGTCTGTGCTAGCAGGCTTACTGGGGGAAATGCATATTTGCGCAGGCCCTGGAGCCAGCTGTGTGCCAGTGCATCCGTGCCGAACGTTGCCTCGGACAGGGAGTAGAACCACTGGCAGTGGGTGGTTTCCGGAGATGCAAACAGGTCTACCTGAGCAACTCCGAACCGACTCCAAATCAGCTGGACCACCTGGGGATGGAGTCTCCACTCCCCAGGAAGTGCCGGTCGAGACAGCTCTTCGGCTGCCTGATTGAACACTTCTGGGATGTGGATGGCACGAAGGGACCTCAGATGCTTCTGACTCCAGAGGAGGAGGTGGCGGGCGAGTTGCGACATGCGACGGGAGAGTAAACTGCCTTGCCGGTTGATATACGCAACGGTCGCAGTGTTGTCCGTAAGGACCAGAACATCCTTGCCTTGAAGGCGCCCTCTGAGGCGGCTCAAGGCAAGTCGTACAGCCAGCAGCTCGAGGCAATTTATATGCCAACGCAGTTGGGGACCCGTCCATACCCCTGACACTGCGTGCCCGTTGTACATGGCTCCCCGGCCGGTGGCCGAGGCATCCGTGAATACCACAGCATGCCTGGATCCCTGCTCCAGGGGCACTCCTGCCCGAAGGAATGAGGGATCTGACCACGAGCTGAAGGTCTTGCGGCAGGCCGGTGTAATCTGAACCCGGTGAGTACCACGTTTCCACGCCCACCTCGGGATTCGGCCATGGAGCCAGTGCTGAAGCTGTCTCATATGGAGCAGACCGAGCGGAACTATGGCCGCAGCTGCAGCCATATGGCCCAGGAGCCTCTGAAAGAGTTTCAGTGGGACCGCTGTCCTGCCTGATAAAGTCTTGAGGCAGTTCAGCACCGACTGAGCACATTCCTGAGTGAGGCGTGTTGTCTGGTTGACCGAATCCAACTCCATGCCGAGAAAAGAGATCCTCTGCGTTGGCACGAGTTTGCTCTTTTCCCAATTGACCCGAAGGCCCAACTGGCTGATGTGCCTGAGCATCAGGTCCCTGTGTGTGCACAACTGCTCTCGAGACTGTGCGAGTATGAGCCAGTCGTCGAGGTAGTTGAGGATGCGCACGCCCCATTCTCTCAGGGGAACAAGGGCCGCCTCTGTGACTTTAGTGAAGACGCGATGTAAAAGGGACAGCCTGAAGGGCAGGACCTTGTATTGATATGCCCGACCCTCGAACGCGAATCGCAGGAATGGCCTGTGTCACGAGAGAATCGAAACATGAAAGTACGCGTCCTTCAGGTCGATCGCTGCAAACCAATCTAGGGGACGGACGCACCCAAAAATGCGTTTCTGAGTCAACATCTTGAACGGCATCTTGTGAAGTGCATGGTTCAAAACTCACAGATCCAAGATTGGTCGTAACCCACCGCTTTTCTTGGGCACGGTGAAGTAAGGGCTGTAAAACCCCGACCTCATATCGGCTGGAGGGACCGGCTCTATCGCGTCCTTTGCCAGCAGGACTGCAATTTCCGCACGCAAGACAGGGGCATCGACGGCCTTGACTGAAGTGAACCGGATGCCCCTGAACTTGGGGGGATGCCGGGCAAACTGAATTGCATAGCCGAGTCTGATGGTCCGCAGGAGCCACCAAGAAGGACTGGGGAGCGCTAGCCAGGCTCCGAGAGACCGTACCAGTGGGACCAACGGGGCCACCGACGTACCCATGGTGGGGCAGCGAGGTGGAACACAGGGACCCGGCCCAGGGCCTGTGACGGCCTGGCCTGTGATGGCGGGGGGCGGGGTCTGGGTGTGTAGTGTAACACTCACCTGATTCCTCCTCGTGTGGGAGGAAACACAGGAATCCGGCTTGAGGCTTGTGACAGCCCGGCGTGTGATGACTTGAAGTGGGGACTCGAGAGCTACTGCCCTTACCTGGTTCCACGAATGGGCAGCAGGGGTGCTCTTGGGCAACCACCCACTGCCTGCTGGCGAGAGAGGAGGAGGGAAGTGATCCCGTGATGCACAGTTCACCGCTCTCCTCCTCTTGAGACCCAGAGATTGAGGAAACCGCTCTTTTACTGATGTTTTGGGTACTGCTGGCTGCTGGGCCAGCGGCGGAACAAAAACAAAATGAAACAAAAGATTCCCCACCCGGCCCTCTTCCGGGGGAGGGAGTGGTGTGGTCACCATCTCCCGACGAGCAGTCTCCTCCATCTCTGGGTCGCCCGTCTCAGGGGCTCTTGCACTTGCGATTGCCGCCAGGTTTGGCGGGGGCCTGGACGGGCTGGGCGTCCTGCCTGCGACCGGCTCCATGACGCTGCCTGGTGAAAGCCTGCTGCGGCTGCAAGGGAGCGGGGGCGGCCGCGGCTGTAGGGGGCACCCACAGAGACAACCAGGCTGAGGGGTTGCAGCTGGAGTGGAAGCAGCAGGTTTCCTCTGGCGCATGATGTGTTTGATTGCCTCAGTCTGCTTCTGGGCTGCCGAGAACTGCTGGGCAAAGCTCTCGACAGCATCGCCCAAAAGGCCGGTCTGCAACACGGGAGCATTCAGGAACTGTACCTTCTCCTGCTCCTTCATGTCAGCAAGACACAGCTAGAGATGGCGCTCCTGGACCACTAGCGTGGACATCGCACGACCCAGAGACTGTGCGGTCACCTTTGTCGCTTGAAGCGCGAGGTCTGTCTCAGCACGCAACTCATGTAGAACCGCCAGGTCGTGCCCACCCTTGTGCAGGTCTTTCAGGGCTTTGGCCTGGTGGATCTGCAGTAACGGCATGGCGTGGAGGGCAGAAGCCGCCTCCCCACAGGCTCTATAAGCACTGCCAGTTAGACCTGACGAATACTTACAGGCCCGTGAGGGGAGACACGGGTCACCCCGCAGAGTGGTAGCGGCTGTTGGACACAGTTGCATGGCCACAGACCGCTCCACCGAGGGGATGCCCATATACCAGTATATTATCCTTTTAGAGAAATGCTCTTTTAGTGCTGAAGCACACAGGGGAGCTGGCCACCACACACTACTAGTGTGGCTGTCAGCAGGAAGACGATCTTTCTCTCCCGTACAACGTGACCACCGCTGCTGCGCCGTAACGCCCGCACTCGTCGCAGAACACTCTCTTGTGGAAAGGAAAAGCAGTAGCTTCAACCACTACCGCTCGGCTCCGAAGCGAAAGGCATGAATTAATGCGGTGCACCGGCTGCCTCTTATACTCACGTTGTAATCAACGGCAGCTGGATGCAGCAATCGCATGCCAATGTCCATTGGCTCGTTTAGTTACACTCGAAGTGGATTGGTCTTTCTGGCGAGATCCCCAATTTTGTCGGTCATCGACGTGACTCGAAGTGACCGACTGAAAGGGGAACTGTTGTTTTACTTTTCTTGTTTATGAAATTTTGCACTGTATTGTAGAGCATATTGTGTTAATATACAGTAATGCCTTTGTAAAATTTACTTAAGATTTAATGAATACGGCAAGATCATATACTGAAATAACATTTTAATGGCATACTGAACTTTAGAGAATTTATAAGCTAACCTAACTTAATTCTCTATATATACTGTATATGGAAACATTTAAATTGCTAGCTATTCATAAAAAAAAAAAAATAAAAAAAAACTACAACAAATTGTATTGTTGCTTTAAAGAAGCCAATAATATTCTTTGATAAGTTATATGTTAGATAATGTTGACTTTTTGACTTTTGAACAACATCATCTATTTATTTACACAAAATCTAGAAATATTTGATATTATGCCATATGGCAATTCTGTACTGTAGTGCAGTTGCAGTAATGCATTTCCTAATTGGCAGTTTTTAGACAGTGGCATCAGTTATGCTATTTCAGTTATTTGTTTATTTGGAAGTATTTTCAATAATTTTATTGTATTTATTCACGTTTCGCACAATTGTCATGTGTTCCAATGAACTTTCTATGGCAAGGTGTACAAAACATGGTCACACTCTCTCCAATTCATTCTTTTTAAATTAATTTCTTTACTTTTTTTTTCTTTTTTTTTTAAATCTATTGTTGATCAAAAGATCTAATATATGTAGCTCACTTTTGTCTATGAAGAGTCTCCTAACTTATATTGTCCTCATTATTAGCCATAAGGCTTTCTGTAGATCTGCTGGATAATCTTAGACTTGTGAGCAGTGTATTATTCACTTTCATAAGAGTGACTAATTGCCTTTTATTTCTATATGTGTCTGACTATAAAGTCATCATTCATTCTGTTTTTGGCCTGTGTGGCCTCTCTGACCTCTGACACCGTGACAAATATTTGTGCTCTCAGCGCCCACATTATGGTACACTGTGTATTCAGTTTTGCCCTGGTCCACCGACTGTCATAACGGGTCCGTCTTGGAGTTTTAATGAATTTATATCAGACTTGACTTGGGACAGTATCCCAGCTGCACACATAAGCAGTATTGTGTGTCATTTAAGCAAGTGCATTTTTGTAATCCTTCATCAATGGTCCAGTGTTGCCCATTCTGGTCCGACTCTGGTACATTCTTGTTATTTCCTTTTGCCACAGGCCCAAAAACACATTGCATGAATGTGGCTGGAAAAGCTGCTCTTTTGTCTCAGACTCCTCCTCTTGAGCTGCATGTTTTCATCATGGCCTGTTATGCGTAATATGAATGTCTCTTCACTAAGGGCAAATGCTAATTCACACCCCTCAGGCTTACATTTAAACCGAATGCACACACACACATGCACGCGCACGCACACACACACACACACACACACACGTTTGAAAAGTGGGGACATCCCATAGGCGTAATGGTTTTTATACTGTGCAAACTGTATATGCTATTGCCCTACACCTACCCTACACCTAAACTTAGCCCTCACAGGAGACTGTGCATTTCTACTTTCCCCCCAAAAAAACTCACTCTGTATGATTTATAAGCGTTTTGAAAAGTGGGGACATGAGGTAATGTCCTGAAAAGTCACCTTCACCTTGTAATACATATGTCATACCTGTCATTATACAAATTTATGTCCTCATTTGTCACAAAAGCGCGCACAGACACACAGACACACACACACACACACACACACACACACACACATACAAGCAATAAATACTTTGTGGATTTATTTATAGCAAGTTACACTTGCAAATTAATTGTTTCATGCTTTCAGTGGCTCCAAAAGTATTTGGACGCATAAGCCATGCTTAATAATGTATGAATGTCATTGCATTAGATAACAAATATCAAACCAAGTAGCATCTGTGAACAATAAAATTGTGAATATTTTTGGCATTTTTTTTTTACCAAATTATCCCTAGATGATTTTTAGTGCATGTGTGAACATTTTGTCCAAACAGAAAGTGTCTAAATACCTTTTGTCTTTTATTTTAATAGTATATGTTGTTTTATAATGTAAATGTCTTGTGAATTTGATTGTAAGGAGTTCTTATGCTTTCTTTCTTTGCATAAACGCCACTTGGTGATATATATTTTAGTTTGACACGCTCACGTTTTCTTTGATGTATATGCACTTGCATCGTACAAGCTTGCACACATCCATAAATGCACACATTTTCTTTTCCACAAATGTGCTCTCATGCATACAAAGTGTCTGTTGTCTTAAATGAGTTGGATGTTGGTCATGCACATTTTGTGTGCGGTTCAGATCATTCTACTCTCCCCACTTTCACCACTACATAGGTTGTCTGAACTTTGCCCCCTTAATTGATCTTTTATGGTCTTTAAGTTGACATAAATGTTCAGATTCGCTATGAACTTATGGCTGCAGATCAGTTATTGTCAGCAAAGTTTAGTGTGGAATGGATAGTGTTTTTTTAATTTATTTATTTTTTTGTTCTCTGGCTCTGCAAACATTTTTTTTACTCATATATGCACAGAAAGAAGGATTGTTAATTATTTTATTAGTGTTTTAGTTGTCATACAGCACATCAAATGCCATGAACTAGATGAAAATTAGATAAAAATGATCTTTCCTAGTATAATATAGATAGTTTGCAATATTTTTATGTTTGATGTGTTATGAATGCACACAATATTAATGGAATAATTTACCCAAAAATTAAAATTTGCTGAAAATTTATTCTTCCTCAGTACATCCAAGATGTAGATGAGTTTGCTTCTTCATTAGAACAGATATGGATAAATTTAGTTTTACATGACTTGCTCACCAATGGATCCTCTGCAGTGAATGAGATCCATCAGAATGAGAGTTAAAACAGCTAATAAAAAAATCACAATAATCCACATGACTCCAGTCCATTGATTAAAGCTGCACAAATCCATCAAGAATATTGTATTCTCCAGTGAAAAAGAATTATTCCTTTAATGCAGGTGGAATATGTACTTGATATAGTTTCAGTGGTTATCACTCCGATTTGATAGCCTCTGGAAATCCACTGTATGTTTACTTCAATTTTTACTGCTATGGGCAGCAATGTTGCGTCAGTGTTTTGATATTTCATTATTAATTCATTCATTCATAAAAGATGATATATCAAAAACAAGTCCCAAGTTCCATTCTAGCAAATCACATGACCCAGACTTAACAGCTGAGGTGCATGTTTGAGGGATGGATGTTATATACTAGTACTGATCTTAAGCTCAACTTCATTGTTTTTTTTTTTTTCATTCTCTGCCTAAATATCAAGACAGCACTGGACCCTTTGGGACCCAGAACTATGTACGTCTTCTATGTTTGATAACCTTTTCTAGTTTGCTGTTCTAGAAGGATGTCATACACTTAAAAGTAAAATGCTCTAACGAGTTGATTCATCCCATTTAGTTTCAATAGATCTTCAAAAAGATTGAAATCAAGACTTACACAAAGCCCTTTTAGATTGCATTGCATTTCTTCTTTAAGCAATTATAGTTTATATTTGTATATATAATAAATTATAGTTTTTGTAAGTGTGTTCAGTGATATTTGTGAAATATAAACCATATAATACCAATATAACCAATATAATTCTAAAATAACCAGTAATATAACCACTTTTTAAAGGTCAAATTTTACTTTAATAATTCAAAGAATTTGCACATTCAAAACTTCCTGTCCCAAAGGCAACTTAGCAAAGCCACCGGTATTTTGAGTCATTATCAAGCTTGACTTTATCAGACCCTCTTCTGAATATAGGCCGCAAGCGGATCAGAGCTGGCCTGTTTTAATATGGCTTTTATGGGGCATGACATTTTGACTGAACATTTCGATCAGATGGGTAAAGACGCAGTAGGAGAAGAATTTGGCAGTATGAGACTGTAGCTCTGGTGCAACAGGAAAAAAAAAAAAAAACGTAATGGAAGCATTTAGTCAGTGCTTGAAGTGAATTATTTTATTTTAATTATTTTATTTTATTTTGAAGCACCAATACAGCAATACAATATAGGATTAAATTTTGTAATAACATATTTCAGTTTAGATTAAAAAAATAAATAATTAAAATTGTAAAAAAAAAATTAATAATTAAATTAGTGTTCATAATAATTTTACTGGATTTAATTGTTGCTTTACGTATAGTGTTACTATGTCTTTTAATAAACAGCACCCGACATAACTGCACTTTAGCAGCCTCAAGTCACCAATAAAATTTCACCAACTACTCAAGGACACAGTTTTCTATTGACAATTACCTCCCTCAGCCATTCTCCTATGGGAAGATGATAAAACTGTTTATGAATTTATGAATCTCTCCATAGACACAGTAGCTGTAGGCATTTAGAGAATACTGCTTCTCTTCAGCAGGAACGGTTTATTGAACCCTAACGTTTTAGGGCGAAGAAGCACAAAGACTTTCCCTTATGTTATAAGAAAAAGAACAGCGTTCTTATATGCCCTGACTAAAGTTTTTATGGTCTAGATGACACTGCTGTCTACAGAATCCACACGTGACTCATTTTATGATATCTGGCTACCTTTAAATAAGAACGCATACATAAACATGCATGCATTATGCAAAGGATCAGTAGCACTTAATTTTTTTTTTTTTCCCTTTCCGTCTTCATCGCAGGGATGTCTGAATTACCCCTCTGTTTGACTTCTAATAAACAGTTTAGCTTTTTAAGACATCCAAAGGTCTATGAAAACATTTAGAAGTGGGGAGGAGAGTTGTGAAAGCGCTTAGAAAAAAGGAAGTAAAGTCAAAGGTCCAGGGCTGTTTTTTTGTTTTCCAGAAAATGTCTGGACATATGAAATAAATCAAATGAAAATAAAGTTTTTTTTTGTTTTTTTTTTAAGGATAATTTTAAATTTTTAAAGTTGGTGTGGACTTGATTAACTTGCTATATAGAGCTGAAGAAATATTAATTATCCTCCAGTGCCATTTTTTCAGAGTTCAGTTCAATCAGTGATATAGCTCTGGAGATTGTATCTCTTCTAATTTATTTATTTATTTATTTATTTCATTTAAAAGCAGACCATGGCACTTGTCCTGCTCATGGCACTTGTCCTGCTGTGAATATTAAGTCAAGTAAATTAATGAAGGGTTAGAAAGATGCTGTTTGTTTTTGCATGATCATTTTTTAATATATCAAGAGATAAAATAAGATTAGATTAGATTAAATAAATTCTGTGGTTTAATTGATTCTAATTATGAAATAAAATGCACCTGAGGCACTTCCAAGAAACAGATATTAATCTTTGATCGAACAGATCCCATGCTTATTATGAGCAGGCCATAGGCATGTATAAACAATTTTAATTTGTGTTTGGATCACTTGGATATCTATTGTATGCATGCATGCATGTGCTTTGTGCAAATATGCAAAAGACACAATAAATGGTTATGTAAATGATAATTAAGCAATTTTTGGAACAACATTTCAACGATTTATTCACATGCCGTTTTTATGATTGTTAGCATTTATATTTTTGTAAGCCTTTTGGTGTTTTTGTGCAGATGTATGAATCCAAATTGAGCTACTAAAAACTTTTTGAGAAGTGGTTGCTTGAGGATTATTGTTTTCATAACATACTGTATATCCAACAGCTCTTTATATACAGAAAACAGAACACGCTGCCTCTAAATGCCTTTGTAGGTCCTAATCCAGTGGTTCAACCGGATATGAATTGTACGTTTGTGAGTTTGTTTGTACGCACTTACATACGTGTGCACGATATTTCAACCTTTAAAACCAAAGGCCCATCAGGCTACAAAGTTCTCTTTCCTTTCTTTCCCCCTTCAACATTTCAGAGATAACTCCATCTTAAACTGTCTTGTTTTTAGACTAACAGTGGCAGTGATTGTATGCCGGATGCTGAGAACAAACAATGTTTTATGCAGGATGAGTGGAACTAAAGATGAAACGTTAGTTAGCCGTAAGCCAGTTTCAGTTTAGACACTAGTAACCCATCGCTTCAATGGGCCTTTTGTGGAAATGGATTGGTGACGTCAAATGAACTTTATAAAGGCATAAATTCATCGTTTTAGTAAAAAAACAATATGAGAACAGCAATCCCCTCCCAGCCCCTTAAATACATTTTCAGACTTTTCTTTGGCATTGATTTCTGCAACTGGCAGAGACGACTGGTCAATTTTTGCACATCATAAACTGAATCCACAAAGGGAATAATTTTTAAGCTATCAAATAATCTTGTTAACATGTTGGAGATGCTAGAGTACAGTCACTACCAGGTGAGACAAAATTTTGTTTATTGATTTAGAACAGACATAGTTCATTTTTAACATATTGCGACATTGATTGAATTTGTTATTGACTGTTTTTTCTTATGTGTTTCCTTAAATTTCCTTTCTCAGAGTGTGCGTTTTGTCTTTTTAAGCATGCTTGCAATACATATACACAGAGCAATTATAAAATGAATGTATGCAATACATTTAGTCCAAATTTGAGCTTTTTTATATATATATAAATAGGTTTTTCTTGTCAAAATAGAAATTAGTCATATGCACAGATAACATGCAGTATTAGTACGTGTCTGAATGTTTGACCATATTGGCATCACCTCTCTGTTTGCAGACCCACCTGGAGAGCCCCACCAAGTACCACATCCAGCAGACCCAGAGGCAGCAGGTGAAGCATTACCTGTCCAGTGCACTGGGAGCCAAGCTAAGCCCACAGGCCAGCACAGGGCCCGGCCCCAGCCAGTCCACGGAGCACGGCATGCCCCCTGGACCAGGAGCCAGCGCTCCTAATAGCCCTATGGCCCTTCTCACCCTCAACTGTGAGAAAGAGGTAGATGCAAAAGCTGGCATCGCCAGTTATGTCAATCAGACTGTCAGATAATACATTTTGCCAGATTATAGTGTCAAAATATGGTGAGTAAAGTGACGGGATTCCAACGCAGCTTAGTTTTCCTAAAACGTGTGCATAACAATCCCTCTCCATATGATTTGTATTTTACCAAAGCATGGACATTTTTCTTATTAAACTATTTTGATATACACTACCTTTCAAAACTTTCAAAAGTTTCATAAGCTCACAAAGACTACATTAATTTGATAAACAATATAGTACAAACAATAATATTATTAAAATTTAAAATAAAATATTAAATATTTAAATTAATTTATTCCTGTGATGGAGAAGCTGAATATTCAGCATCATTACTCCAGTCTTCAGCGTCAAATTATCTTTCAGAAATCATTCTAATATGCTAATTAGGTGCTCAAGAAACATTTCTTATTATTATCAGTGTTGTGCTGCTCAATATTTTTGTGTAAACCATGATACATTTTTTTCAGAATGCTTTAATGAATAAAGTTTAAAAAACACAGCAGAAATAGAAATAGAATGGAAATATAAATGGAAATATAAATTTTTTGTAACATTATAAATGTTCTTACTGTCACTTGCTGAATAATATAGTTATTTTCTTAAAAATATGACCCAGCCCAAACTTTAGAATGGTAAAGTACATCCCTCTATCAATGCTGAAAATTGAGTATTAAGAGTATTAAGTAACTGCATGCTGAGGCCTGTAAGAAGTCAAAAAGCAAGTAATGTAAGTTGCACAACTAAAAAGTTTCTCACTATTTCTTCTGAGAGTTCCTGCCTTTGTCTGTGAGTGATTGATGATGGCGTAGTAGAGCCTTTGATCTAAAGTACATCAGTGCTGTAAGGGTTTCTAGGAAAGGTGTCAGCATTGAAAAACGCCCAGAAATTCTTAGAAATTATTCATTTATGTGGCGTATGATCATCTTTCCTTGTTTTAATAGTCAATCATCTTATTGGTTTAGCATTTTCTTTTAGCCAGATTATGACTTTATTATTCACAAATGTGATGTAAACACATTATGCTCTTGTTTTATATAATATTTGAATTGTTACAGATGGACGATGTAATTGAAGACATCATAAGTTTGGAATCAAGCTACAAGGATGACATTCTAGGATTCATGGATGCAGGACTTCAAATGACTAATACGGTAAAAGGCCTAATGTATGATAAGGATTGTACTGTAGTATCATGCATGCTCATGTTCAAGATTCATATAAGCACCTGAACAGTCAACACATGCACTGAAATCTCTGTGGTTATGGTTTATCGTTTTTCAGATTCCAGTTTCCGCAAACCTGTTGGACATGTATAACAATCATGCTCTTTCCCCAACTGGGGTTACTATTAACAACTCCTGCCCATCTAACCTACCAGCCGTCAAAAGGGAATTATCCGGTAAAATTACATTATCTTACCTATAATTAAAGTTTATAACAACTTTTTGTTACCTTGCCAAAAACCACCATTCTTAGGAATAGTAAAAGTATCCATATTGGGTGCAGTTCCGACTGCACAATATCAATGAAAGATATATTGTATTAAATAGTTACCCAAGCACCTGGCATGATGCACATAATGGACAAGCCTGGATCATGTGGCAAGTTTGACACTTATCAAAGGCCTGAAGGCTTTCCAGTAGGTATGTTTCCCTTTCCTCAGCCTCTGAAGGCTTTAAGCATGAATAAAGAGAGTTATGAAACATTTATATCCAGAACATTTCATTTGATTATTGAACATCTGTCAAAAAAGTTTTACATTTGAAATTACATTTACATACATATTAAGTAAAGAAACATATTTTCAAGCAAAATGCACAGTTGGCATGTGTAAACATTGCCTGTGTATTTGATAAAGACAGTAATTGCACACAATATGGACACTTGATTGTTAAACATTCTCCACACAAACACATACACACACATTTGAACTTAATTTTTAATTTTTTTTTTTTTTTTAGGTTTTAAATTATGACATTTTTACATTTAATTGAAAAATTTCTAGCACACAGCAATACATTATAATACACTGGCACACTAGGGATGAAACTGTACTCTGTATTTTTGTAAAGTTTTATAGCTTTGATGTTAAAACTGTGAAGTTGAGTAATTATGAAGAAAATTGTTTCAGTTAATATAATTATGTGTTTCAGAAGCAGAGGTCAGAGCCTTGGCAAAAGAGAGACAAAAGAAAGACAACCACAACCTCAGTGAGTCTGATCATTACTTTGTATGCATGAACATTTTTTGCATATTTTAAATGTTAAGTATAATATAACAAAATAGAATAGAATAATAATAATGTTTAATCTTTATTGGCTTTTCCATCCATGCAGTTGAAAGAAGGCGGCGTTTTAATATAAATGACAGAATTAAGGAGCTGGGGACATTAATTCCCAAGTCAAATGACCCGTAAGTCTCAAAAATATAAACATTGGTTTACAATTACATATACAGTCAAACAAAAATTTATTCAGACACCTTCAAAATTTCTCACATTATCACAGTTTATTCGCTATAGCTTAGTAATAAATAGTAATAAATTTTATTACCAAGTATAGCTTGGTAATAGAATATGACAAGAACTCAAGAGTTAAACTGTGTCAGAACAAATTCATCTTGATAATGTCAGATAACTTTGATAGAAAGATATGTAACAAAACATTGTCAGGTCAAAGTGTCAAATCAAATTTTTGGTTCCAAATTTTTATCAATTTTACTGGTAAGTCCCCTGTATGAAGAATTTTTGGGTATAATATGTCACAGTTTACTTTATTTTGCTATCCTCACTTACATAATTGAACTATAGTGTCCTGCACCCACTAGTAAAAAAATATCAAAAATTGTATCTGGTGTCTGAATAATTTTTGGTTTGACTCTAATACTGTATTTATACATTAAGCCATTTTTATACCAATGTGTATAAATTTAGCAGTTACACACAGATGCAGCATAACTCTCTGTATCTCGCGTTTTCAGAGACATGAGGTGGAATAAGGGCACCATCCTGAAAGCTTCAGTGGATTATATTAGGAAACTGCAGAAAGAGCAGCAAAAAGCAAAAGAGCTGGAAAACAGACAAAAGAGACTAGAACATGCAAACAGACATCTCCTCCTACGTATTCAGGTAATCCAAATAATAAACAAAAGCTCACACACAACACATACTGTGATTGGTTAAAAGCTCCTGGCAACTAGTCACATGATCAGTTTTTGTGGACATGTATGTTTCGACATGCCCTTTGACAAAACACTTTTTTAATTAGATGGTGAAACACCAAGCGTAACATTGCTTTGAAAACTTGTAAAATATGCTCAGTGCTTCAGCTGCATGAAATTCGAGACACTTGAGTAATTGATTATGGGGAATTTCCCTCATTTTGACACATGGCATTTGGTTCACAATACCCCTACTATTTACACACACAACCTTTCATGCACACATGCATTTGTTTAGTAATCTACTACTCCATGTTATGCTAAATTGTGTGTATTTATCATTTCTGGTTGTGTCCAGGAGCTTGAGATGCAAGCCCGCGCTCACGGACTCGCCGTTGTAGCCTCTCCCAGCCTTTATTCCACCGACCTGGTGGCTCGAGCCATCAAACAAGAGCCTGGTATGGGGGACTGCACGTCTGATTTGTACCCACACCTCCCCAGTCCTGACCTGTCCCGTCCCACCACTCTGGACCTCAACAATGGCACCATCAGCTACAATGACAGCCCCACGGAGGAAGAGGAACCGGGGGTCTACAGCATGGACAACACCCTGTCCCCAGTGGGCAGCAGTGACCCCCTGCTGTCCTCCAGCTCCCCCATCCTATCCAACAGCAGTGGCAGCAGCAGTATGGATGAACATGAAAATGGCTGTTAGCATTGTGAACAAACTTTTGATTAACCAAAGTTAGACAATTAGATGTTTTTTTGTATAATATGTTACCTGAGAGTACCAATGTTACATTCAGGTGGTTTCCTTTCAATCCAGATCATGTGTAACATGAAGAGCACAATTACTTACAGTACTTATCTTGTATTTTAGAATATTTAGTGTATATGTATGTATATATATATATATATATATATATATATTATATGCATATGTATATATATATATGTATATATACATTTATCATGTTGGAGTACTAGTTTTAAGAGTGACTGATTTTAACAATTTGTTGATTTATGAAGGATTTCTCTAGAACAATAGGAAGAATAGCTAGAATAAAAACCACTAAAGTGTGATTTCTGGAGTTGCCTTGATATTGTCTACAAATGTAACTTAACGTCTTGAGGTGAAATTTTCCAGAGGTGGAGTAACCAGTAACACATGTCTAGGCGTGCACAATCCAATTCACTTCTACAACTGTTAATTAACACTAACAGCAACATCAAAAACACAACTGCAGACATATCTACAGAAGAAACATTCACAGAGGTCTGATAATTGTAGAAGCAATCTAATTTAGGATGTCCAAACTCTAGCTATAACTGACTGAAATGTTTTACTGAAATAAGTTTGTTCATTTACTGAAATGAAGTTTGTTCCTCATACCACCATGAGAAAACTGGAATTTTGAACACTTAAAGGTGATGAAACATGGGGCAACTTTTTGAGCAATGTTACTGGGTAATGTTGCCATCAGCGGGCAACCAGGTGAGACACAGGGCCCACGACCAATCTAAAGTATCCAGATAGAAATTTTTTGCCCATTCTCAGTGGAAAGTGCCCAAGCTCGGCAACATTGCTCAAAAAAGTTGCCCCAGGTATCACTACCTTTAGATTTATACTGTCAACTTTTCAAAGATCTGTCTTGTAACATAAATTGGTGAATAAAAGCAGAAGAAAGAAATGTTACTATAACTATGATATATATTGAATGGAATAGAAGAGAATGGATTTGAGCAATGTATGTTGATCAATCCTAAAAGGAATTTTCCTTTTTTTTTTACATAAACCTGGCATGATTTATCATACAGTATGTACACTTTTACACACCATTGCACTGTTTTTAATCAGTAATCAGTGATCATTGAATGTGCAATCACTTAGTGTTGGACAGTTTGGACAGGATACTAACATTATCAGTGAAAGTTTCAGAAATCATGTCAAAATTGTGATTGATAAAAACATGCTAATTTTTATCACAGTGATATGGCGTATCTATAATGATGAATGACTTGCTACTGAACAGCTGAAGTACAATTCTCTTACAAGTCTGTTCTATATTTTTGTCTCTTCTACTGTATCTTATACTTGTTATCAGATGTCTACTGCAATTTTTAAAGGTCAATATGGTCTCAAAAATTATAAAGTTTTATTTCTGCAACAAATCATTGAAAAAGACAGGAGTGAAATATATATCAGATTATCTGATTCAAATCTAATAGTATTTTTGTATTAAAATCCATTATTCCTGTGTTTGTTTTTAAGACTTATGAAGACATAAAAACAAGAAAACATTCACTGAATACCAGACCAATGGTGTCATGTTTTCCACACATATCTGTGGTATTTGTGATGGTTTTCATGATGCTCTAAAACTATACATCTTTCTCATCATAATAAAGACTTTGTTAATAAGTGAACTGTTTATTATAAACTTGCATGCATTCCATCCAACACATCAGGCAGACGTTTTACATTTTTAATAAATGATTTCATTATTAACCGAAATGTCCCTTTATCAAATATGAAATGGTGGGAAAGAAACCCTTAAACACAACTAAAGAAAGATCTTCACAGATCAAGTCAGCCTTCTTCTATTCACGGCCATTTACAAAAATGGCAATTACAGTAACGAGAAGCAATTGTTTTAAATGTAAAACACTTAAATGCCCATAATGTATACAAAATAAAAAGGAAACAAAAGCTGTCATAGAATAATACATGCGTATAAATTGTTAAAGCTAAGAGACTCCCTTATATGTAAACATTGGCTGAGGTCTCATCGAAGTGAACCAGTGCTGAGTTCATCACACCACTTCTCATACGCTCGGAACAGAGTGCCTTCATCAGTGTCGTTGAAGATTTCTAAGTAAGGAATGAGAAAAGAATATTTACTTTTTCTAAATCATGCGACTAACACTTTACACAATATGTAATGTGTGTGTGTGTGTGTGTGTGTGTGTATATATATATATATATATATATATATATATATATATAAAATTTACAAAATAATTATTTATAACACATTAAAACAATACATTTATTTCCCTTGCTTCAGCCTCTATAGTAGTCTGAGTCATATTTTCTCTGTGTTTCAGTGTCTTAATGTTTAAGGATGAAGTGATGTCAATCAAACTGACTATGCTGGCATCTACCAACAGGACTTATGAAGTTAGGCCAAAACATTGTGCCAAATATGAGTTTAAATAGCGGTACATTGTTTGACGTCAACAACAAAAAACATGGCATGCCTGCCTTTTCCTCCCTTTTAAAAGTTGATAAGCCAGTTTACCCTAGCCATGCATGATTATATGGTTTGTTGTATTCAACGTTTTACATTTACCACTCATCAGACCTAAACTAGCCTTTAACCTTAAGATTCAAATATATTACCTGCTCTTCCGAGGCCTGTTGGTAAAGGCATTCTTACAAGCCCTCCAGAGTGTTGTAGTCTGTCACACAGAGATTTCCGAACCAAAGCAAAGTTGCAGTCTTGATGCCACACCGGCAGCTCCAGCCCCAGCATGCAACAGACGATCCTGAACTTCTCCTGCTCTGTAAGCAACCCCATCTCACACGCCACATACACCATGTAGGCCATATCGATATTTACTGCCTCACCGTGGAGTAAAGCTGGTAAGACTTTCTAAAAACGAAAAAAAAAAAAGGATAATTAAGTATTTTACATGTGGTTACTGCTGCATTTTGCATGAACTGTATATAAAACCAAAACGCAGTCAGGCATTTTAACTTGGAGAGATGGCATCCAAATCTGAGAAGAGTTTTCAGACAGTCAAGATTCCTAAAATAATGTATCTTACGCAAGAAAAGAATATAGAAAGCCTTGAGGCGAAACAGATCAATCATCAGTGAAAGACTGTAATTTTTAACCCCACCCAACCCTCTGGAAATAGTAGAATGTGTAGATGATGCAGTGAAGATACCATTTCTAGTTCTGGGCTGATCAGGTGACCGAAGTCGACCAGTCTGTCAAGATCATCCTCCCACAGGTTTGGGGCCAATTCTTCTAACATGGTTTCTATAGCAACACGGGTAGAAACAGAAGCAGGGTCAATGCGGTCGTCTTCTAGAACCATACCGGACTGGAACTTGGAGTCTAAAAGGAACTGCCCCTGTGTTTCCAGAAGTTCAAACAGCCCTCTGTGCTTCATGAGAGCCATCTAGAACAATATGAATATAAATGTAAATATAAATATAATAAAAAATATATATATATTATCTATATATATCTATATATATATATATATATATATATATATATATATATATATATATATATATATATATATATATATATATATATATATATGTATGTATATATATAAACAAACACAGCCCTGCATCTTGCATTTTGCATAAAAGGCCTAATATTACCAAATTTGATTACGCTGAGTTCAAAAATATCAATAAAATCTTTCCATCACAGTTTTTTCACAAAATAAGAAAGAAGTTATTTCAAATTATGCTGTATTTTAAATAAATAAGCTATTTCACAAAATCTGTAATTTTCTGTCACTGTTTGGATGTAATACAAGACCCACAGATGTAGCAGAAACCATCTGAGGCCTTGAACACATTTTCCTCTGTCACTGCTCATAAACCTAGAAATCATGTCTTTGTTGCAGTTTTTCTAGTGATCAAGGGATAATACAAGACTTCTTCAGCTTACAAATAGTTGTTGAAAGCAAAAATACTACATAATGCACATCCTTTTTTGTGAAAAGGTGTGACATGCTAGAGAAAACAGGCACTATTTTTTGGATTCAGCACTCCAAAATTTGTAAGAAACGAGTTTTGGATTTTATTCAGCAAATGTTATGCAGGGTGGTGTAATAAAGAAACTTAATTCTAATAATAATAAATTTAAAGCAATAAAACTTTTAATGTACCTTCAGCATTTCTGCAAGACCATTAGATATGTGTCTGCGAGGAATTGTCTGTATAAACGACCTGTCCAAGAAGGCAGCAACAGGTGCGATGTAGGTGCCTAGCTTATTCTTGCAATTTGCGAAATTCACACCCGTCTTTGCTCCAACGCTAGCATCGATGTATGACAAAAGAGTAGTGGGAACACGAATGTACGGAGTGCGCCTTCTGTAGAGGGATGCTGCGAGACCCACGATATCCAGGCAGACCCCACCTCCGATGGCGATGATGGGCTCGGTGCGCCGGTCGATGCCAAACTGGTGGACTTCCTCCAGGATCTTCAGGGCCATTTCCATGGACTTGTTCTCCTCCGTCGTGGGCAGGGGCAGGATCCGGTACAGGACGTGTCTGGCCTCGAGGTAATCGGTGACCTGAGAACCATAGAGATTGTATACTACCTCATCCATGACTATGAAGCGTTTTAAGGGCTTGGTGCTGGACCGTACGGCCTCAAGCTGCTGAGTGTCTCTGATGTGGCCCAAAAGCAGAGTGTCATTGCTGGGGTCAAGAAGGTTTTTGGTCTGAGTAACTGTATAAGTGAAGGTGATGGGGGTGACCACTGTCCAGGTGGTGCCACTAGAGGAGGTGCTTTCGTAACTGCAACATATAAAGCTCATAACTCATTCTGTAGCTTGTTTTTGATTTTTGAAAAAAATGTCAGATTAAATATTATAAAAAATAGAAGTGGTGATTGCAATATTTCTGTTTTCAAACTAATAAAAATCTAAAGTGTTTGCTACTGTAAGTGAATTTAATTTAAGCAATTTGGCTGCAAAATATTTTGTATTTTCGAATAATTTCTTATATATTTTTTTTTCTAATATTTTGGTGTAAAAGGCCCCATGGATGTATAGCAACACAAACTACTACAGCCTTTGCTGTAATACTGACACAACCTGCTTTGCATAAGAGGATGATTGCATTGGGTATGTAAAGTGAGCTCATATTTGACTCCTCCTATCTTACTGGAGACTAAGTTAGAAATACGTATGAACTACGTAATACGTATGTAAGCTCTATTAGTACGCCCATTTAGCAAAGTGACAAAGAAGTTGTCATAAAACTCTGTACATAAAAAGTATGAAATGTCAAAAATAATTTAAAATAATCTGAAAAAGTTCTTTAACATTTTTTACTCAAACATTGTTAATAAATCTAAATTAAATGTATTTGTTTTAAATATATACATATTTTTTATATATTAAAAAATCATAATGTAATTTAGGATCAGATAAAAACACATCCTTAAGTCCTGCAAATCCATGTAATTTGATGCTTCCTAAGTGGGTCAAAAAACTGACCACAGATGGCTGCAGTTTCTCAGGACAGAAGGTTATTTGAAGCTGATGTGACCCTTCAAAATTCTGACCCTAATGCACCTTGATTCAGCCTGACCAAACTAGTTCATTTCATTGTTTCCACATAAAACACAGCTGACGTTTTTAGAAATAAAATAAATAATGCAAGGTTTTCTACACATGTTCGCAATACTTATTGATTTATACGCACATTTTAGCAGCTGAAACTCGTCCTTTTATTCCTTGCTTCACATTTTGCCCAGCTTTGCGTTTCCACGTCCCCTTCACCTGCACCAGGCTGAATACGGTTTCCTTCTGTCTGTTGAGGTTTTCCATCGTCAAGTTCTCCAGAGATGGGTGACAAGGAACAGCCGGCTGACGAATTTCAGTTGTATTAACTGTTAAAGGTTCCTCAGCTCTCTCCATATGTGAAGCGTCAGTAAATAATGTCATGAGGTGCATCAGCAGGAATCTGGGAGGAGCATGCGCGGAAGACTTATGAAAGTTTCTCCCTCTCCAAAACCGTGATGTCTCACTGAACTTACACAACTCACGTTCGCTATATGATCAGCTATATATAATGATCACGTGTGCACAAAACGCCCCGAGGCGGTGTTATGAAATATGACCAGACGTTATATGAGAGCTAAATGATCGACATGTGATGTTAAGTAAATGGACCTGTCCCCGATTAAGTCAAACTTATTTATTTTTCTTTTTTCTTTTCTTTTCTATTCTTTTCTTTTTTTTTCTTTTAAATGGAGCACCAAAGTGCACTGTATTCACGAAAATGCAGAATGTGCTCCATTCTGAAACCACTATGTCAATATAAGTGTTTAAAGAAGGCGATGACTTTTATTTGATGACAGACTCAAAGATAACGCTTAGGGTGTGCAGTGTTTCTGCCATTGTGTATTTTCATTGATAACAATCATAAAGTTTACCCACCCCCTTTTTTATCTCAGTTATTGGAGTTTTCTTTTACACACAAATAAATAAATAAAATAAACAAAAATAAATTATTAATGAATACACCTAAATTAATCTAATAAAACTAAAACAATAACAAAATAAGTAAGATAAGGAAAAGACCACTGAAGTCACTGGTGTATTAAGAGAAGCTGGTTTAACAGGTTTGATTTTTTATAACAAATCACATGTACACAAGCAAAGTTAGTGCAGACCTCAGTTTTGACCTTTGCTACGTATTCAAAAATGTCAAGTAATGAATTATAATTTTTGGAATTATTGTATATTAGTAGCATTTTTTTTTTTTAAGTGGATATGATTTGTAATTATGCTGTCTGGAAATTTTATGATTTTGAGGAGTAGATATGTGTGATGGAATGAGATCTTACAGAGTTTTAATTACAAGAACTCAGTCATATTAAAAAATAATTTGAACTTTGTGGCAAGTCCAACATACTTTGGAAGCTTTTGGAACTTTAAAGTCACTTTGATGATTCTTTTTGTTATTAAACACATTTTTGGTTACCTGAGGGGGGACACACCAGTCAGTCGTATTGCAAAATAATTTTGGGGGGGATTTCTTTTGTAATATTAAATACTATCTAAGACTTGAATAAAACAAGTTTATTTATACAAGTTTATTTATACTATTAAAACATGTTATCTGTGCATGTCAAGCTATCCAATACTTTTGGAACTTTGGAATCACTATCATGTTTGCTTGTTTGTGTGTGTGTGCGTGTGTGTGTGTGTGTGTGTGTGTGTGTGTGTGTGTGTGTGTGTTTGTGTAATATGTGAGGTTTCTTTAGTAATATTAAGATTTAAGACTTGAATAAAGCAAGTTAATATTATTAAACACAGTTCAGTTAAAAATGTATTGTACATTCTCTCAACAAACATAAAATTATTAGTTTCCAGAAGTGTTAATGACCAGTCTAAAATAATAAAATAACTTTCATTCCGTTATAAAGCTCAGGGGTTTCAACAGGGTCTCCCTGTGAATGTTTTGAAGAGAAAACTACAGATTAAAAAAAAAAAAAAAAATCTACATATAAAATGTATATAATTTAGTTTTTAAATGGTGTACATTAATGATATATTGATTTGGCTTTTTTTTTTTTTTTTTTTTTTTTTTTTTTTTTGAAGTGTTACGAAAATTCAGCTTTTTTAATAGGCTACTGTTTTTGTTCTTGAAAACCCTTGTCGACACTTTCAATCAAGGCAAACCTACAGCCCAGTGACATACAGCATTAAGAAAACTATTTTGCAGTCATTTACATTTTTGACATTGGAACTTCATAAAACATATGGTGCAAATGTTACTTGCTCAGTGGTTTGTGGACGTGGGCTGGAATTCTCTCGGGTCAAACAGCCTGCAGCCCTAGAAACTCAACTCTGGGAAGCACAGTGCACGCACGCGTGAGAAAGCTGCACACACAAACGGAGCGCTGCACGGAGGGCGAATTCGTTACCTTGTGTAAGTTTGTGACGTGATCATTTGCATAACGTTTATGATAGTAAGGTGGTCTCGTGCATCGGGGAACACGGCCAACACAACCCTCCCAGGTCAAGCTCCGAAGATTCGCTATGCAGGCAGAAAAAGGTAGGAATGTTTACGTGCGTCAGTTTGTATTCCCGAACTTTTTACACGTCGCTAAATGACTAGTCAAACTGCACGTTTTCTGAAATAACGTCAGTTCCGTTTGTCGCATAAGATCTAAAGCATGTTTAATACAAAGTCTTACAACTCTTACTTAGAATTTACACACAGACACACAGCCAAAAATAACTTTAAACGCCACGAGTGGAATTCCAGTCGAGGTTAGTGTGTTACTAAACTCGGTCAGTCAGTGGTATCAAGTTGACGGCGTATAACAAGACATTGATGCAG
Source organism: Spinibarbus caldwelli (assembly GCA_039654775.1). Classification (NCBI taxonomy): domain Eukaryota; kingdom Metazoa; phylum Chordata; class Actinopteri; order Cypriniformes; family Cyprinidae; genus Spinibarbus; species Spinibarbus caldwelli. Next base: position 25,210,310 of record CM077237.1, read on the forward strand.
CAAAACATGATGCACAGACAACAAAAATACTTTATGCTTTTACTGTTTACGTACTAAACTCGTTCATACGGAGCCCCGGAAGTCACCTGTAGGGGAAAAAAATAAATAAAATAAAATCAATCCGTGGCGACGCGTCCCCTCGGTTTATAAACCGTATTATAATAATCCGTGCGCGCAGATTTTGTAAACCATAATTTTACCTTCGGTTTTTAAAACCGTACCCACGAATTCATAATCCGTGCGCAGGCTTTCGCAGTCCGTTCCCACGGGTTTGTAAACTGTACTCATGGACTCATTTTAGAAGAACAAATCTTATTGTATATTATTTTATTGTGTATTATTAAGTGGGATACATCAAATTGTCTTTACTGCATGCTTACAGTGATTCTCTATCAGTTGTAGCGGGTACGAGGTGGAATACAACAATTTAACAAGAATGTGCGTCACAAATCTTGTTTATTTGTTGCACTTTATTATTATTGTCTAATAAACTTGGCATTGTGTATTATGACAGACTTTTTACTGCTTTGTTCCTCTTTTGTAAATCGTTTTAGAAGCTTTTTATAAATGCATATGTAAATGTAATAATAACAATGGTAGCCTAATAATAATAATAATAATCATTATTATTGTTGTTGTTGTTGTTATTAATTTTAAAATGTATAATAGCCTAAATGAGGGCACATAAGACAGTAATATTTTTATCATAAAATAATTAATGAATGCTTTATTTTTAAATAACCTTTTACAGTTTTGGAAATGTGTTTGTGCACTATTCATTCTTAACATGAAGCTTTTATCCAAAACGACTTGGTACGAGGTGGAATACAACGATCTAATAAGAATGATGTGCGTCAAAATCTTGTGTTTATTTATAATAAACTTAGCCCTTTATTGTTATTGTCTAATAAACCTGGCATTGTGTATGGCTGACTTTTGACTAATTGCTTTGTTCCTCTTTTGTAAGTCGTTTTGGATAAAAGCTTTTTCTAAATGCATAGCCTTTTACAGTTTTTGAATGTGTTTGTATTCATTCTTAACATGAAGACTTGTTTTGGTGATTTTATTATACTAAGTTTTTTCCCCCAGAGTTAGATGCATGGAAGGCTTCACTGGTTGATGTTATTATCAAATAACTAGGCCTAGCCTATTATAACCAATGATTTTGGTATTCTTGTAATGATTACAAATTAATGGTATTCAGATAGGATTTTACTCTCGGCGTCACATCATGCAGCTGACTGAATGAAGGCAATGTGCCCGTGTTAACTTGTGACCTGTGTTTACTTATGAAAATGAATATTATAGTAAAAGTATATTACATTTTATGATTTGTGATGTTAAAGTACATTTCATTGAGACAACTAGCCTAAATTTGTGGCTACTGTGGTTTAATTACAAACGCTATCGTTAAACTATTTACTATAGTAAAAACATGGCACATTTTCTTCAGAGACTAGCTGATGTCTCATTTGATTAATTTAAAAACTTTACGTTATTTCCACGTTGTTATTTTCTCGTAGAAATACTACGAAACGTGACTTGATATATTATTTAATTGTAATGGTGAATGAAACGTAAACGTTATACTAGTTGAAACGTTGCTTATATATTACTTTGTAAACGTGTTAACTTGTGCTTTGCGTTCAATACCTGTTTTTTTATTTATTTATTTTTTTTTAAAAATATTATAACAGTATATAAAATATATACTTTTAGAATTAATCGGCTAGTGAACGTAAGTCACAAGGTAACACATTTACAGAGTAGGCTATAGCATTTACAGTTGTGCTCAAAATTATTCATACCCTTGGTAAATAGGATCAAAGAAGGCTGTAAAAATAAGACTGCATTGTTTATAAAAAAGTAGTTTAAGTGTTTGGTTCTTTTAATTGTGATGATTTTGGCTCACATTTAACAAAAACCCACCAATTCACGATCTCAACAAATTAGAATATGGTGACATGCCAATCAGCTAAGGTTTCCTGAGCTTTCAAAATGGTCTCTCAGTTTGGTTCACTAGGCTACACAATCATGGGGAAGACTGCTGATCTGACAGTTGTCCAGAAGACAATCATTGACACCCTTCACAAGGAGGGTAAGGCACAAACATTCATTGCCAAAGAAGCTGGCTGTTCACAGAGTGCTGTATCCAAGCATGTTAACAGAAAGTTGAGTGGAAGGAAAAAGTGTGGAAGAAAAAGATGCACAACCAACCGAGAGAACCGCAGCCTTATGAGGATTGTCAAGCAAAATCGATTCAAGAATTTGGGAGAACTTCACAAGGAATGGACTGAGGCTGGGGTCAAGGCATCAAGAGCCACCACACATAGACGTGTCAAGGAATTTGGTTACAGTTGTCGTATTCCTCTTGTTAAGCCACTCCTGAACCACAGACAACATCAGAGGCGTCTTACCTGGGCTAAGGAGAAGAAGAACTGGACTGTTGCCCAGTGGTCCAAAGTCCTCTTTTCAGATGAGAGCAAGTTTTGTATTTCATTTGGAAACCAAGGTCCTAGAGTCTGGAGGAAGGGCGGAGAAGCTCATAGCCCAAGTTGCTTGAAGTCCAGTGTTAAGTTTCCACAGTCTGTGATGATTTGGGGTGCAATGTCATCTGCTGGTGTTGGTCTATTGTGTTTTTTGAAAACCAAAGTCACTGCACTCATTTACCAAGAAATTTTGGAGCACTTCATGCTTCCTTCTGCTGACCAGCTTTTTAAAGATGCTGATTTCATTTTCCAGCAGGATTTGGCACCTGCCCACACTGCCAAAAGCACCAAAAGTTGGTTAAATGACCATGGTGTTGGTGTGCTTGACTGGCCAGCAAACTCACCAGACGTGAACTCCAAAGAGAATCTATGGGGTATTGTCAAGAGGAAAATGAGAAACAAGAGACCAAAAAATGCAGATGAGCTGAAGACCACTGTCAAAGAAACCTGGGCTTCCATACCACCTCAGCAGTGCCACAAACTGATCACCTCCATGCCACGCCGAATTGAGGCAGTAATTAAAGCAAAAGGAGCCCCTACCAAGTATTGAGTACATATACAGTAAATGAACATACTTTCCAGAAGGCTAACAATTCACTAAAAAATTTTTATTGGTCTTATGAAGTATTCTAATTTGTTGAGATAGTGAATTGGTGGGTTTTTGTTAAATGTGAGCCAAAATCATCACAATTAAACGAACCAAAGACTTAAACAACTTCAGTCTGTGTGCATTGAATTTATTTAATACACGAGTTTCACTATCTATATATATATATATATATATGTATGATTGTAAATAACATATCTAACCATGCCATCACTACTAATTTACTAACCCATCATTTGAATATTAGTTTCAGACACTCCTGTGGAGTTCATCGTTGAGTACCTGCTGAAGGCTAAAGAGATCGCAGAGAATAATGCAAATGTTCCCGCTGAGCTGTGTGATAATCTTCAGAAGGCCCTGGACATCGCTAGTGGATTGGATGGTTACCTTGAACAAATGAGCAGCCAGGAGAGTGAACCGTTGGCTGAGTTGTATAGGTAACTATTCACCTGAAACTCTGTGGGTTGCAGATTATTAGTTTTGTGAATGATATGCCTTTGTTTAGGGTGTGTTTGTGGTTACACTTGTGTTTATCCTGGAAGTGTTTGTGCAGTGCAAGATTATTTTCGCTGCCAGTCACATGCAATTATATGTTATTGTAATGTTTTATGAAGTGTGTGTATATGCAATATAAACATCATTAATCTGTTTATTTATTTTCTCAAGGAAATCAATTACTCATGACTGGAATAAGGTACATGAGGATGGAAAAACCTTATTCAGGCTTCCTATTACATGCATCACTGGACAGGTAGAAGGTATGCATCTTTAAAAAACAAATCTTTTAATTTAATTTTAGTGAATATTTCAATTTTCACATTGTGTACTTTTATGTTTGATATATTCATAGATACACATTTACTCACAGTTGTTCATAAAACAAAAATATACACTACTGTTCAAAAGTTTGGGGTCTGTTTTTTTTTTTTTTTTTGAAAGAACTTAATACTTTTATTCAGCAAGGATGTATTAAATTGTCATTTATAATGTAACAAAAAATTACATTTCAAATAAATGCTGCTGTTTTGACCTTTAAAGAATCCTGAAAAAATGTATCACTGTTTCCACAAAAATATTAAGCAGAAAAAACATTTTCAACTGTGATAATGAAATGTTTCTTGAGCACCAAATCAGAATATTAGAATGTTTCATGTGATACATTGCATTCACAGGAATAAATTATATTGTAAAATATATTAAAATGGAAAATAATTATTTTAAATTATAATATTTCACAATATTACAGTTTTTCCTGTATTTTTGATTAAATAAATGCAACCATAAGAAACTTCTTTACAAAACACTGAAAAATCTTACTGGCCCTAAACTTTTAAACAGTATATATGTGCAAACTGTACTTTAAGACTGATTAATGTCATTCTATAGGTCAGGTATTGAAGATGCTGGTCCATATGAGCAAAGCGAAGAGGGTCTTAGAGATAGGAATGTTCACAGGATATGGAGCCTTGTCAATGGCTGAGGCCTTACCAGAGAATGGTCAACTTATTGCCTGTGAGCTCGAGCCTTACCTGAAAGACTTTGCACAACCTATATTTGACAAGTCTCCCCATTGTAAAAAGATAACTGTGAAGACGGGGCCTGCTATGGATACCCTGAAGGTGAGGAAAAACAAGTCCCATCTACATCTCTGCAGGCATTTGAGCTGTTAAATATGTCCTGTCCAGAAAGGAATTTTGATTATTTTGTTAAAAAAGCTTTAAAAATGTACTATTTTGCAGGAATTAGCTGCCATGGGAGAGCAGTTTGACATGGTTTTCATCGATGCAGACAAACATAACTACATCAACTATTACAAGTTCCTCCTGGACCATAACCTGCTGCGGATAGATGGTGTTATATGTGTAGACAACACACTGTTTAAAGGGAGAGTTTACCACAAGGACTCAGCAGATGAGTTTGGAAAAGCCTTGCGAGATTTTAATCAGTTTGTCACAAATGATCCTCGAGTAGAGCAGGTATGCATGTTTTTCTCTCAAATATGAGCTTTTATTCATTCTACAGTAAATAGTTAGACAACCCAGACAGTTCTAGGTCTGAATTTGAGTTGTTTGATCTCTGTTTGTAGGTCATTATTCCACTGAGAGATGGCCTCACTATAATACGAAGAATCCCCTACACACCTCAGGCAAACACACAGCTGAAGGTAAATATTCATCAAGAATAATTGCTTAGGAGTGTGTTCAAAAGCACATTAATGCTAATTAACATGTAACTTATACAGCTGTTGGTCAGATCACTGATGATGCTATTTGCTTCACAGAGCACAGTGACTTATGATGAAGTGTTCCGAGGCGTTCAAGGGAAGCAAGTGCTGGACAGGTTACGTTTGGATGGAAAAGTGGCCTATGTGACTGGAGCCGGTCAGGGCATCGGCAGGGCTTTCGCACATGCTCTCGGAGAGGCTGGAGCCAAAGTCGCCATCATAGACATGGACAAAGGAAAGGCAGAGAATGTGGCCCATGAACTGACTTTGAAAGGTAGTGGTACTTTCATGTTCTTGTACTTCAGGCAGTGTTGTCACTGTTAACTAAAATTAAAACTGCAACTAAAATGATTAAATCATTTTTCTGTAATTTAGATGAAGTAAAAAATAAATATTAGATTACAAACTTAAAGCTAAATAACTTAAAAATTAGAAATGGCAACTAACTGGCAACTATGTTTAAGTACTAAAATTACTAAAACTGAAATAAAAATTAAAATCTAACAAATAAAAATAAAATGACAAAAGTACATTACAAAACAACTGAAAACAAACTAAGATTAAAATGAAAACATAAAAATATAAAAATAAAAGCTAATTCAAAATATTAATAATAAATACTGTTTTAGTATATTAATAATTCTGAAATAACACTGATTTTAGGGGCCCTACTAGGAGTCACACTAGGCATACTGGATTTGATAAATAGTGCACTAGTTTCACAAAGTTTTATTGGTTATTATATTTATTTTTATTTTTACTATTATATTTATAATGTTTACGCTACTTGATTTAACCAGCAGATGGTGCACTAGTATCATAGTACCAAACTGAATGACACCGTTTCCCAGCTGTTCAGACTCATTTTTGGCATCTTTTGTTTTAACATAATTTTGTGTGTTTGCACTGCAAAAAATCATTTTCTTACTTAGTTTTTTTTTTTTTTTTTTAATTTTCTCATACAAATGTCAAAATTTATTAAGGTAAATTTAAAATGACTTAAGATATTAAGTCGTTTCTGAGAAAAAAAAATCTAAATTTAGTTTTTGCTTAAAGCAAGAACAGATATCTGCCAGTGGGGCAAGAAAAATAATCTTGTTTTTCCTTTGAATTGTTTATTTTTCTTACCCCATTAGCAGATATTTTTGTCTTGTTTTAAGCAAAAACTAACAAAAATTTATTTATTTTTTTTCAGAAAACAAGACTTAATCTTAAGTCATTTTGCTTCTTTTTGTGTCTGTGTTTGTGTGTATGTATGTGTATATATATATATATATATATATATATATATATATATATATATATATATATATATATATATATATTATACTATATTAATTTTGTATAGTTTATATGATTGAGGAAGTGTAAAACTGGGACAAACCCCACATTTATATCTTAATATAATAAAGTGGTATTTATGTGTTCACGTGCATGTTGGACTTTGTCTTATCATTTTTTTTTTTCTTGTCGTTCCAGGCATTTCCAGCATGGCTGTGGCCGTGGACATTAGCAAACCAGAGGACGTTCAGAAGATGATTGATGACATTGTTTCAAAATGGGGCACAATTCACATTGCTTGTAACAATGCTGGCATCAACAAGAACTCAGCTAGTGAGGACACCAGTCTAGAAGAATGGGACCAAACCTTTAACGTTAACCTCAGAGGGACTTTCATGTGTTGCCAGGTACCACTTCATTTATATATTTAGTTTGTCATTAATTCCAGCTGAGATAAAGCATTTAGTCTAGGCATTCCTGAAAAAAATTCTTGTTAATAATGCAGCATGCATTTACAAATAATTTCATAGACCCACAGTCAGTCAGCATCATGCTGTCACCAGATAAGAACCTGAAAGGGGACCCAGGTTCAAATCCCCATCTAACATACAATAAACCAAACAAAATTGCCACTGAATCTGACAGCCATGAATCACCAAGCATTTTTGTTGTATGTAAAAGAGCAGCTTCAACATTTTGTCACATGAGTTGCTCATGGGTTGCTATTACTTGTATTTGCCCAAACTTTTGCAGATTCTAATTGCTTTTGTATATTAGCAACAACTTTTCCATTAGTTTTTGACATTTCCCGGGAGACGGAATAAAAGCTCTGATAGGGGAAAAGAGAGGTGTGAAGGAAAGTGATTTCATACCTACAGCATTAGAAGACATTAAATCCTGCCAGGCACCAAATAAATCAGAGTAAGCTGTTTTACACAAAACCGAGAGGTGATGGAGATGCCTCACGCACATTAAAATGAACGCCAGGAGTTTTTGACACTTTTTGTCTCTCTGCTCATCCAGGGATTGTTATTCTTTTCCCTGTAGACTGTAGACGTGGAAGTCTGATTAGTGAAGGTGTCAATACTGTGACGTTCCTCTGAAAGCACATTTGTCTCTTCTCTCCCTCAAATTACCGCCTCAGGCGGCCGGTCGTGTCATGCTGAAGCAAGGATACGGCAAGATAATCAACACAGCTTCCATGGCCAGTTTAATAGGTGAGTGATGATTTTTATGCCGCCATAAGCTGAGATATTACACTGTCTCTTCCCTCTGAATTTAATACTCTCATCAAACGCAGGGGTGGGGTTTTGGAAGGAGAATATCAAACAAGTAAAACAAAGAAAGAAAACTTGACTGTTTTTTGTTATAGGGTATAGATACGTACACACGTGTCCATGGTAAAGACAAAGAAAAATTGTTTCCAAATCTAGGTTAAATCGTGCCAAACTCTTAGAAATGTCATGTTGGTTTCATATGGTTTTGACAATTATCATTATATGCAAAGTAAAGTTTCAGTTTAAAAAATGTTACCATCAAGTAAAATGTAATAACATTTTTCTTAATGATTGTAAAAATATACATTTAAATGTATGCATATTATCATTAAATATATAAATAAATAATAATAATAAATTGATAATTTATTTATGTATAGAGAGAGAGAGAGAAAATTGCCTTGAAATATATATTTAATAAAATAATAATATATCTTTTTCCCCCTAAGACATAATAATAAAAGTTATGCCAAACTACTTGATAAGGTTTTCTTTTTAAGTAATTTCATTCTGAGGCCGTTTTATCATTATGATTTCACTGTTGTAGCACCCTGACATTTTTGACTTTAAACTACATCAAAATGAATTTTAATACACAAATTAAAACATACTCTTCATAGAATCATCTTTAGTTTTGTACGCAGGCTGCTCTGCATAGCTTTTAACTCACTAAAACTACTGAAAACTGCTAAATTGTGTATAATACATCTTAACAGATCTAATATAGTGTGTGTGTGTGTGTGTGTGTGTGTGCAACCTTCTAAAATTCACTGACCCTTTTATTGTTTGTTCAACTAGAGCCCTTCAGCCGTATTGCCCCTCACAAGCCTGTTTTTGCATCATTATAAACATGAAAACTGTGTAATGCTGTTGAAAGGCTGTAAATTGCAACTTGTGGTTCAGTCTCGTGTAAAGGGACTTCCTGGTATGCCGCCGGTCCTGGGTGCTCCGTCTTGAACTATGGTTAAAAAAAAAAACAGTGTTTTTATGCAGTACGCTATAAAGGAACGTTATTTGCTATGCAGTGTAACACAATTCTTCCAACAGGTCCCTCGCTGTGCAACAGCAGCACTCCATCAACAGTGTAGTCAAGTAGCCAATAAACTTGTGTACCATATGGACGCTAGTCCCAACTGTGGGTGCAATCTGTAACACAGAAGCATGGTGCTACAGGAAGTGGAGAGAGAGAGAAAGAAAGAGAAAAGGAAGGGGGAGTAGAGGACAAGGGAAATAAGTGATCAATTACTCACATTACATACAGTCCTTCAGGAATTTTCTTTATTGGCCTGGACATCTGTTATAATATTGTCATAATGTGTAATCAGATGGGGGCTGTTGTAGCCAAGTTGGGGAATACATCTTAAAAGTCCAATTAAAATGCACAATGACACTGCCTCTGTCCATCTGGTGAATAGCATTGTGTTTTCCCCTCTCTTTTTCTCTTCTGCAGTCCCTTCGACTAGGATAGGCATTTTTTTAAATGTATTTTGGTATAATTGTAATTTTCTGCTTAGAAGATAGGTGGCATCGTGCATTTACACATGAAGTGATACCTGAACAAACTTGTTGTTAAAGGGCTAGTTGACCCAAAAATGAAAATTCTGTCATCAGTTATGTGTCTAGGGGTGGGTGATATGACCAAAATCTTATATCACAATATGAATAATTTTATTTCACAGTAACGATATATATCACAATATAGTTATTTTGCTTTAAATATCAAATTTTTGATACCATTGAAACTTCATAATTCAAGTCACCAGTGTCAATATCACAAAAAACTAATACTAGCCTAAATAAAAAAAAAATTAAAATAAATAAATAAATAAAAAAACTTCACTGAAGACAAGTAAACAATCAGTGATTAAATAAGAATAAGAAACTAATTACAAACAATAGGACAAACAAACTACAGTAGAACAAATAAATAAGAAATGATACATACATTGTATAAAGTAATCAAATGTATAAAAACACTGCATATTCTTCACTGTGTAAATTAAATATATATTTTTTCTTATTAAAGTTACAAAAGTGATTTAGTCAAGAGCAGTGAGATATTTTCTCTCTTTTGTTGTTTGATTAACACGAATAACAGACAGAAGGAATATTAAACTGTTGTCACTTTAAGAGCTACCCGGATATACTGTTACATATGTTTTCTTTCTCAACTGTTTGCCTTCACTTAAGACCTAAATTACTGTGTTTACGAGGATACTTGCAAAGACGGGCATTCCACAAAACATCTCTTTTTATATTCCACATACGGTATAAATAAAGTCATATGGGTTTGGCCCAACATGATGGTGAATAAATGATGACAGAATTGCCTTTTTTGGAGGGGTGAACTATCCCTTTAACCCTCAAGGGCCTTAAATAATCAGGCTCTGATGACATCACTTTGACCTGCAACATCTCTGAAATTTACAGATCAGAGAGGAGCCTTGTTTCCTTGCTCTTAAAATGTGAAATGAAAATCTGGATGGATGTTAAATGTGATTTAAGATATGTTTCACTTTCCTTTTTATCCTCTCCAGCCGACTGCTCTTTAAAACTACAATACTCTTTAAAACATCAGTGCCGCTCTGAGCCATACAGTAAAAAGGCCTGTTCTCTTGCCACATTTTCTGCTAGGATTAATACATGTTGGCCTTTTTGTGTTTTCCGATAAGACGGACCTTGAGGCTTAAAGCTTATTTGTAGGCAAAGAACGGCCTCTTTTTTGAATAACAGCAGCTTTCCCTGAAAACTCGGCCCAGCGCAACCTGACAATTGTCCGGTTAGCATTTCTCCTTTAAAACAAACGAGGGGCTGGAGAGCGCAAACCCATCTCCACAGGACCGGCCGCTGCCTTCGCACAGCTGTGTCGTATTTATCATCTCGCTCCCAACCACGGCAATTTGGCAGTGAGATCACCGGGTGACGAGGTTAACTACTAAAGTTGCATGTAACTTGGAGCCTCCCTCATGATGATTAATCAAGCCAGCCTCTTTTTCCCTGCATCGCATGCAGCGTCGAGCATCTGTGATGGTCAAGGCAAACAAATGGCATTTTGCCTTTGTTCCTGAAGATGATGCACATCGAACATCCCAAGTAATTAATTTTACATCGCCTTCATCTGCGGGGTCCCAAAAGCTAATGAAAGTGTTTTCATGTCACATTGGAGTTCAAGACCTTCTCGCTGAGTTATGAGGGGAATGAAGTAATCGGGCCTTGTATTAATCACATGTTTAGGTCATTATAGAGTATGAAATGGATTTTAATGTGTGCTTAAAAGTTGAAAAGTTGGTTTAATTCATTTCAATTTATTGATGTAACGCTTACAGCAATTGCTTCAAAGCGGGTTCTAACATGTTATACTCATAGCAGATATTAATAGCTTGTCTTGTACACAGAGGTGTATATATAATGAATTTATAATAAAAATGTCATCAACCTGTGAAGTCACCAGGAGGTGACTTAATAGGAAGAAGCAAATCAGGGTTTTCTCCTGTGACATAAAAGAGAGAATTTAGGCTACACTCTTAAAAATAAAGCTTCCAAAAGTTGGCTTTTGCAGTGATGACATAGTTGACATCTTTGGGTTCCCCAAAGAAGCTTTCAGTGAATAGTTCTTAAAAAAATTGAATAATAATTAAATAAATAATTTTTCTTAGTGTAAAGGACATTTTAATAATCGAAAGAACCCTTTTCCGCTATAAAGAAGCTTTTTTAAAGTGGAAAGGTTTCATGGATGTTAAAGGTTCTTCATGGAACCGTAGATGCCAATAAAGAACCTTTATTTTTAAGAGTGTATTTAAAGGATAGTCCCTTCAATATGTCCCACCACATCCTCCTGCTTCAGTAGAGTGCAACAGTAAAATTCTGATGTAAAAATCCAATTCATTTTCTCCAAAGACAAATGTTTTTTGAGAAACATCCCTATGGATAAAAATCAATGGGAAAAATACCTCTGGACTCAAGGCCACTAAAAAAGTGCACCATCACAATTCCCTTTCAGTCAGTCACTCTCAACGTCACGTCGGTAATGACCGACTATGGGATCCCATAGTTGGTCATTACTGACGTGACGTCTCCGTTCCCTCCTTCAGGGAACGAGGGTTACATACGTAACCGAGACGATTTCATCAAATAATGTAATGGGATTTCAGTCTTAAAAGGACTTGAAATTACTGGTAAAAATGTCCTTAAGTTTTAAATGTCCTGTTTCCTTCTCAATAGTGCCGCATCCACAGAAGCAACTGTCCTATAACACATCTAAAGCTGGGGTGGTAAAGCTCACGCAAACCTTGGGCACAGAGTGGATCGACCGAGGCGTTCGAGTCAACTGCATCTCCCCGTAAGTGTGACAGACCATAGACTGTGCTGTGCGGGACAAGTCAAAATTTAACTGGAACACATTTTTATTGCCGCTAACATGATTATTTCCCACTTGGTGCAATCTTAAGCAGAGTCACATGCTCTGGTTCTTCCCAGGATTATGTTTTCGAATGTAACACATGAATCAATGCCAACTTTTTGTGCAAACAAAAAAAGGCCTTTCTCTCTTCATATGTGCATTGCACCAATTAAGCAGAGAGGACTGTTTTGATATTTAAGTGGAAACTTAATTTGTTTTGACTGGGTCAAAATGCATTATTTTCCACAATGGGCCACACAATTGAGACTCAGTTACTAAATTACAGTGTGAAACAATGCGATCCGGCTTAATTGGATGACGTCTAGAGGGATGAGTAGAGCAAACAGTTTCTTTAATTGTTATATTCAATTAGGGATTCAAATTAGCCTCTTCGGCAGAAGTGTCAGCAAAACAATGGCAGCCTTGTTTGTATCTATTTGTCAGCGTAGTTCTTCTGAGGAAAGGAAGAAAAGAGCAAGAGGAAGCGTGCGCGTCGCTTGAAGCCGAGCATCCCCAAGCTCCCGTGCTTCCCACAGCAAATCCGCAACACGCGCACATATGCTCTTTATTCATTTCTATATAGCGCCAGCTTGTTTTCTAATTTTAATTTGCGAGGAAGCAATAGCAATTATTTTCTCTCCTTCGCAACCACCACCCCTCCCTCAAAGACAAGGTCTCTCAATGGGCCCCTGATTTCTGTGAAGTGACGGTTGGTAAATATGCATACGGGCAGGGGGGACCACAATTAGCGTGTGTGAGGTTGACTGCCGCCTGATTTCATTGGCAACTTTAGCTGCGACAGTGATAAGCCGCATTATCTGCAAAATTGGCTGAGGGAAAACAGTAAGCCTTTGATTGCCAGGACGGGTTCCCAGATAAAGCAGCGCTGGAGAGAAATATAATTGAGATTTAAATATGTTAACCAAAGGTGTCACATGCTACTTCAGCACCTCTAATTTAGCTGCGGTGTCGGATTTGGTATCAAGTCGAATGGAATCTATTCGTCCGGGCTTAAATGGCGCTGAAGGCTGTTGGGGATTTCGGCTGTCAGTGAGTGTGTGAACAGACAGGCTGTATTTCCCATGCGGCTGCGCCGGCGTGAAGTACATTTGCTCCAATTTGGAGTGCATTTCCTTTAGTTAGGGACTAAAATGCCACTCAAGTTTGGTCGTAATTTCAAAATCACAGTTGATGTGGACAGTTGGTGATTCAGTATACCACATGCAGCTCTTTTAGTGCTGCCTATAACATAAGAAATATACTCATTATACAGTAGTCAACATTTGAAGTGGATCAAAAAAGTTCATCAAAGTTGTCCTGAGACAAGAACAGGTATTGTTTTTGTTTTAGGTTTTGATCTACTTCAAATGTTGACTACTATATACTACAGTCATCATGAAATGGCAATTACAACAGCAACCCAATTCATTTGAAAAAAAAAAGAGAAAGAAATAAGAAAAAAGGGCAAGAATTAATTTTATCTTTTGGAAATTGATTGGATTGTGTGCATTCTGTATCAAATGGAGCCAGGCCTGAATGCAATTGTCGTCTTATTACTGGGACATTTATTTGAGTCTCTACCATGATGGTGACTATGAATGGTGAAGGTTTTTAAAAAAAGTCTTTCTGTATTTTTTATTTTTTTTTTTTTTACTAAATTAATGTTGTCAATTCATGTCAGTCTATAATTTTTTTCATTAAACTTTTAGAACATAAAATTATATATATATATATATATATATATATATATATATATACTTTTGAGGTCGGTAAGATTTTTAAATGTTTTTGAGAGAAGCCTCTTATGGTCACAAGGCTGCATTTATTTGACAAAGTACCATAATATTGTGAAACATTATTACAATTTAAAATAATGTTTTTTGTTTTAATATATGTTTTTTGTTTTAATATATTATATATATTTATATATTAATATATATTTTAAAATGCAATTTATTCCTGTGATGGCAAAGCTGAATTTCTTAGCAGCTATTACTTCAGTCTTCAGTGTCGCATGATCCTTCAGAAATGGCTACTGTTTTATAGGAGTTATAGCTGCATGGCTTAGGGGACACTTAAATAGGAAAGTAGTTTTAGAGGTTGTGCAAACAGATTTGATTTTAAGAAATATAAAAACAAAAAATGCACAATAAGAGCCAGATTTTAAGAAAGTAAATAGGGTCAGTTTTGATTTCATATGGACTTTAAGACTTCTGAAGTTCAGTTTGGAGTGTGTCAATCACACTATCCATCCATCAAAAGACACTGAAGCAATATAAACACCATCAGAGCTCTTCTGCTCAGTACTGAAGTCCTTAAAGGATAGCCAACTTCATTTCATGTCACTGTGATTGCTATAACTGAAACAAGTGGACCTGAAACAACACTGTCTCTCTGCCTCTCATGTCTGATCTGTCTCTCTTTCTCTACAGTGGTATTGTTGACACCCCTCTCATCCATTCAGAGAGTCTGGAGCCTCTAGTTCAGCGCTGGCTGTCAGATATCCCAGCCGGACGACTGGCTCAAGTGACAGACCTCCAAGCTGCAGTGGTATACTTGGCATCTGACGCCTCTGACTACATGACAGGGCATAACTTAGTCATAGAGGGTGGTCAGAGTCTGTGGTAGAGAAAGTTTGCCTCTTGGATTTGGTAATACACACTGACTCTGTGTTCCTAAAGGGTTCTGAGTAACTAACTTAATTTTAGTGATACAGTACATTGGTGAAGGGATGTACTGTACATTTTAAGTAACCAAAGCGTCCAAGAACTTAAGTGTGTAGTGTCTCAATTGTACTTGTACTTGTGTGTTAAATAGTGCATTTTGTACAAGGTTTTTACATTTGAACCCTTTTACAATAAACACTGCTTTCCAAAATGTTCAGCTTATAGTTTTTCACATATATTTTTTTTGTGGTATTTGCTCAAACCCCTAACCTCAGCCACTGCATTTTTTGTCTCGTTTTCCAATACAAATATCTAAACTTTCTTAAGTCAAGATACGTTTGCTTTTGAAGCAGAATGACATACACTACTGTAAGATTTTGTTTTCTGAAAAAAGTTTTTGCATAAAGAAAAAAATATCTGCCAGTACGGTAGGTTATAATATAAATAATCACCTTTTCCTTTTGAATTTTTTTTTCTTACCCCATTGCCAATTTTTTTTTTTTTGTTGTTTTAAACATTAACTCACTTAATTTTGATACATTTTTCAGATAACAAGATTTAATATCTGATGTCATTTTGCTTCTCAAGTGAATGTATTTTGATTTAAGAACGTTTAGGTATTTGTACTGGAAAATAAGTAATAAAATTTATTGCAGCAAGTATTGAACTTTAGCACATAACTCATCACGTATCATTTGTGTTACAGGCATGATTGATACTCAAATCGTGGCTTGTTGTGGAGAGGTGCGTTATTACTTTTTGAAGTGTTCAGATTTACAATTTTGGCTTGGAAATGACATGAGCTGTTTTTCAACACTGGTCAAACATGAGCAGCACAACTGTTCTTCATATGTAATCACTACTAAGTTTGTGCCCTGATTCAGATTCATCATAAATAACTCTTACAATGCATTTGTAATGCTACGTACCCCAATGCTCCTTCTATCACACTCGTTCAGGTCTATCCAACCATGTTCAACCTTGTGTATAATACTAGCAGTCTCTTTTACCATCAGCATAAGGGCCTCTCCCACAGTTATCTTAATTGCTCTCTGTTCTGCGTATATGCTGAAAAACAATACTTGAATGAAAAGGCCAGTGGAGAACTTGACCCCAGTCACTGCAATTATTCTAAAGGAGTGGCCAATTAGTTCCATTAGTAAAGCAATAGGATAGCAGGTATGCACATAAATGTCTATAATTTCATACCATCAGCTCAGATACTTGGCTAGATATTTACATAATTAGTACTGTTAATGAGGAGATTGGTGTTGGAGAGCTTCATTGTTATGTGAGAGATCGACGATTCTGCCACCGATCTGAAACCCAACATCATATTAACTGTCAAGATATTCACTTTTAGATCCAAGAACACAAAATATGTGTGTTTGGGTGTAATACTACTACTAATCAGGACCCAATTAGTATTTAATGGCAAAGTTATATTAAACAGATATTCTGAGTAGCTTTAAAAATCAGCGAGACTTGATAAGAATCAGTGATTAGATTAAAAGTGTGATTCAGTATCTGTCCACAAAGTGGAAGCATGGAGTCAGAAAGATTCAGTTCACCATGTGCTGCTTTTTTATACCTCCACATTTCACTGAAGAACTATCAATCTGTCATTGCCCATTGTCTATATTCTGTACATGGGGAATCTGCAGTTTGTCCTTTTGGAAAGAAGATGATTGTTTAATGTAAAATGCTGCTCAAACTACTTAAAATAAAATTTAGGATGCAAGGTTAAATGTTTGCTTTAGTATTCAGTCTATTGTTATTTAAAGGATTTTTTGGTATTTATTTATTTAATTAAATGTGTAAGCTTTTACACATTTCAGTGTGTAAAAGCTTATTTTTAATCCTAATTTGTTTGATAATTAGTAAATATAATAGTATTATAACAATACAACTTAAATTATATATTAATCATACAGTATGTATATGTGTGTATAAGTTACTAAAAACATCTATCTAAAGTATGGGGCTGCACTGCTAAAAATGATTTTCTTAGTCTTTTTGTCATGTTTTCTAGTATAAATATCTAAACATTGTTGAATTAAGATGCATTTACTTGAGAAGCAAAATGACTTAAGATAATAAGTCTTGTTTTCTGGGAAAAAAACTGCTGTACATGTTATATTATGTTTACTGCTGTAAATGATTTCCAAGCTCTTTTTGAAGACCTCACTTTCCCTGAAACTCTTGCACCGTAGGTTTTTTTTAGGCTAGAGTAGAAGCAGCTCTCTTCAAACCTATGACTGCTCCATGATGTGTAAGTGATCTTGAATACATTATTGATGACCTCCTTGAGCTGCAATTACTGTCAGGAGCGTGGGCATGGCTGTTGTGCTAAACACGTCTTCAGCGGAAAAAGAAACTGGTGCTTTGCTGCTTCTTTCTCTAGTAGCCTATACATCCTTCGATTAACTTTGATTAATGTAGACACTTCTCCAAGTGTTTGACAGTTTCTGAGTAAAGATGTGGTGAAATGTGCCAGATTGAGTTTTTGCTGTACAGCATAGGCAGACATAGTGTTACTATATATATATATATATATATATATATATATATATATATATATATATATACACACACACACACACACACACACACACACACACACACACACACACATATATATATATAAATTAAAATGAATTCTATTAAATATTAAAATATATTAAAATTAATCTACAGTATGTACAGTATCTGTCTATCTATTTGTCTATTTATCTATCTATACACACTGCATATACAGATAGATAAAATTAAATATAATATATATATATATATATATATATATATATATATATATTAAATATATATTAAAATAATTTTATAATTATATATATATTTAGGTTTATTTTAAATTATTGTTTTAAGCCTCATATTAATTTTGATTTTTTTTTTTTTAATTATTCTTAAACATCTACAGTTTTAGATTTGTTGTAAATGGTAAATATAGATACATCAGGCAGCAGTCTTAGTCCATGTTAGTAAGCAGTCTAGAGTGATTTTTATTCTGTTTTATATTATAACTTGAGCATACAAATGTCAGGCACACACACATACTTATATTCGCACAGATGCCACCACACTGTAACCTTTCTGTGCTGCTAAACAGTTGACATTTGAGAGTCCTTGCTTCAAACATGGGAATAACAGCGAGTTGTAATTACATGCATTTTTAAATGAGCAATTATCGATAAACCCAAATTACTCAACCCCAAGGGGCTTGCTATCACGGCAGTGCTAGCTGTTTTTTCTGTTTATGAAATTTTATTTCATTCAATTTCTTTTCAGTGACAAAATAGCTGACCATAAACAGGTTTCTTTCTCAGGTGAAGACTTTTAGTTGCATTTCCATGTGTTTGTGAGTGTACAAGTGTTTAATTTTGTTTATTCCCTGTTTGTGATCTCATGTCTCATTGATGATAGCAAGCTTGTGCTGTTTGCTCGGATCAGACTCACCTGCTGACATACAGGACTTCAAAACACATTACGGTGTGTAAAAAAGGTACACTTCCACTAAATAATAAAAAGGGCAACATTTTGTCAATGTGTGCCGTACTGCATGATTCTATTCAAATAGAGGTGGGAAACCGGACACACAGATGTGCATTATTTATGTAGACGACTCAGAAGTGTACGACACATCATTCTCACAGACTAAGGGCCTGTTTGACTGTAGCTGCCTAAACATTAAACCTCATGAATTACTGATTCACAATTTTATTTGAGTTTGCATTTGTGAGTCACAAAGAACCAATGAGCTGTTTTAAAAACAACTGGTTTGTATGTGAACATCGTAAATTATAAAAGTTGGCTTTTGTTGATGTGCTGTCATAGCAGTCATGTCAAAAAACATTTAATTAACATTTAAATGCTTTGTTTTATGCATCATAGCTTCTTTTTAAGGTATGTCAGTTCACTTGCAGTTATCCTAACAGCTATTTTTAGTTATGTATAGCTACTTTCTACTTGAATGAGAAAAGACCAAATTCTCTGAAAATATTTTCAAAAATCTCAAAAAAAAAAAAAAAACGTCCAGGTAATGCATTTATGTATGTGTGTATATACAGGATGTTCCATTGTAATTAATATGTACTTAAATTCTGATAATGTTTAATATTAAACCAATATTTATTTACAGTGCGGTGATATAGTTAGTTTGAACCTTTGAAAATTAGTTTTAGCCACTTTGCTTGTGATTCTCAAATCAAAAAACTTGTAACAGTAACAGTATATCCTAAATAGCAAACTAATAACCTTAATGGCAATGTTACAAAAATGTTACACAATTTTTTGGTTCAATTTGCTGCCTTTTATACAGCTGACATTGTCTTTTGTATAATATAACCTACTGCATGCTATACAGAACACTATATTGGCACTTTTAAACTTTTTAATAAAGAAATTTCCACATGAAACACTCATGGCCTTAACAGATGAATGTAATATGCTTCATCCAAACACCAGTTTTCTGCAAAATCCATTTGTTTCTACTGCTCCTCCATCCTCAGACGCCTATTTTTCCATTATGTACTGTATATTTTCTTCGACTGCAGCTTGTCTGCTAGTTAAAAATTGAAAAAAATCATAGTGCAGCCAAGTTTGTACATGACATGAGTCTAAACACGAAGTTATGAGTTTGTTGAGCTGAGGTTGTTTTGCCATTACATAAGCTATAACTTCTGGTGATTAATGAGGTGGCCTATTACCTAACACACTGTTGGTATACTTGTTTTCTCACACTGACAAGCATGTTCCTTAGGGGAGAATTCTATGGGGAGCTGGATGCATATGTGTTCTGCCATTTTGATGAATGAAAAAGTTGACTCGTTTGGTGGAAAATTGTCGTCTCTCTTCAAAAAGATTTGAGCTTGCTGCCGGTGGCCCCTAAGGGACATTTGGAGAACAAAGGAGAACAACACGACGAATATGTCTTAGAAAACCACTCTAGAGTTCAGTAATGTATAGTCAACGTATGGTGTTCGGTATATGTTGGCGCAGCACTGTAAATGTGATCTGTAAGTTGCTGCGGTGTCTTTCGCTTTCAACTGTGCTATAAAGAAAGCACTAAAATGCACTTTCAGCACATCTAGTTCTTGTTTGTAATGCAAAAAGTGATGCATTTTCCTGTAGAAGGATTCCATTATGATAAACCGGACAGACTTGGTTCCACCGGCTCTTAAAACACCAGGGGAGGAATCCTGTTCTCGTAGTGCACAGTAAAAAACAGCGTCAATTTTAACACTACTAAAGATCATACATGGTCCCAATCTATCTAGTGTTAAAAGTACACTGTTCGTAGTGTTGAATTTTTAATGTTAATATAGCACCTTACAGTGTAGAAAAATTACACTCCGAGTGTAAAGTGTTACACTTGCAATTGTTGTTCAAATTTTACACTATTGGGTATTTAACACCCCTGGTGTTGTTTTAATCCTTTAAGTATTATTAATAAAGTATTCTTTTCAGTGCAAAAATAAAAATCCCATTGTATGGTGTTAATGTACAAGATCAGACATAAAATCAAGAGTCTTCAGACAGATGTATAAATTCCAACGTTTATTTAACAAATGGGCAAAGTGGCAACTTTAAAGCATATACCAGATGTGTAGAGGTTAATTAGTCAGTCACATTTCATTAAGTGTTGCACAAAAACATAAAATAGTTAATAAAACACATAAAATCATCAAATTTACCTAGACATGAACAAATATGACAGGTAGATTAGAACAAGACTGCAGCAAGATACTTGTTGACAGTTGTGTAGCAACCATGAATGCTGTTCCTTGTTGTCCCATCAGCGAGCAGGTGTGGCTGTACGCAATCAAGGTATTCTTCTTGTTAGTGCCTGCAGATCAAAGACAAAAATAACACTCAAGGTCAGCTCTCCAATTGATTTTATTTATATTAGTCTTTCATATACAACACATCTGGCAATATTTTGAGGCAGACAATAGGTAGTGACAGAAATGTCAGAAATGTTTTTCAGCTTGATAGGAGGACATTTTTCCAGGTCCCTTGCAGCCTTGTGGTGATGGTGGAATCAAATGAAGTAGGAGACAAATTGATGCAATATCGCTGTCCCATTCTAAATAACAGATATGACAACTTAAGCAAAAAATGCATGAACACAGAATATAGATAATGCATGAATATAGATAATCTTATTCTGAAATAGTCTAACCTTAAACATCGGTTTCATCCTCCTTTAAAGCTGATTCCGAGGTCAATTGGGTCCTTGAAGGTCTTGGGAGATGCCAGGAACTTGGCTTCTTGGGAAAAAAAGAAGAAAAAAAAAAACAATTAATGACAACAATATCTCTCTCAGGAACCATTCTGCTAAGTTGATTGTGTAGCCACAGTGGCTCTGCTCACACCTGGCATTAGCATGCATCTTGGGTGATGCACAAGTGAACAGACACAAGATGCATATGGCCACGTTCTTTTATTACAGGGTTAGTTCAAAAATGAAAATTTCATCATTGTTTACTCAGCCAACACTTTCGTTATCTTTGAAACACAATTGAAGACATTTTAATAGAATATAAGATTTCTGTCCCTTGAATGATGGTCCACGCAACTACCACTTTGATACTTCAAAAACTTCAGAGATCTAATCCATAAAGAGAACTAATCCATACGTATCATGTAGTTTAGTCCAAATTTTCTGTTTTTCTATTTATGTTCCCTGATCAATGTTTAAATGTGAAAAACAAAAACAAAATTCAGTCTGTTCAGTGTATAAAGCGATAGAGTCTCTTCAGAAAATTTGGACTAAACCGCTTGATTCATTTGGATTAGCTGATCTCTTTATTGATCTCTTTATGAACTTCTTGAAGCATCAAAGTGGTAGTTGTGTAGACTGTCAATGGAAGGACAGAAATATCTCAGGTTTCATTTAAAATATCTTCATTTGTGTTTTGAAAATGAATGAAAGTCTTGCAGGTTTGGAATGACAGAGTGAAAAATTATGACAATTTTTAATTTTTGGGTAAACTAATCATTTTTCTTTTTGCAGTTTGATATCTTGAATAAATTAGTAAATTCCAGGTGTGAACATAAGCGGATATTGTGTGGCTGCCCAGTTAAACTTTATTTTTTCATATTCATTTGTGTTTTAAATTTGTACTGCACATAGAATTACGTATAAATGACACAGACTCACAATTCTGGCTTCATCTTCAGCATTCTGCTCCTTTCTTGAAGGGCTTCCATCACTCACACTCATTGTCATCAGACTCCCAGTTTGCAATCTTATGAGAGGAGCTTCCTTCACTTGACACTGCAGAAGTCTGGGCCAATTCTATTGAAAAAAGAAAAAGAAAAAAGAAAAAAAAAAAACCTCCTGTTTCAGTAATTTAATTTACATTAGGATTGTAAATATGGTAAAATAATTGTGATTACCCATAATTTTGAGTATGCCAAGAGCTGTCTATAATATGGGTATCAAATTGTAAACTTATTCTTTACATCCTTCATTCTAGGGTCAATTAAATGACTGCATTCTAATGTACAACATTATAATAAATTAACATGTTTAGAATTTATCTTACTATTAATTTATTGTTTATAACGTGAAAAGAAAATACAGATAGATTCAAACATATCTTTCTCCATTAAAACTTAACTTTGTATATCTGGAAATATTTAGGACATTATTTAACCCAAAATAGCATGCCATATGAATTGATAAAGACTGGTTTCAAGCTAAAGTACCTGCATGCTCTGAAGGAAATCGAAAGACTGACGGATTTACAGTTTAACGTACCTTTAATTCACTTTCACAATGCTTGCATAAACGTTAACTGTCACAAGAAAAACTTGATGGTATTGCGTTTGTGACTTAACGCAGACATGACGACACGACAGACATGATATTCAGCGCCGAGAACAAGCATTGTATAGATTATGCAATTCACACTTAAGCCTAGGGCGAACAAAGTTTTTAATGAACTCTAATTTCACAGTTTTGCATTAGATAACGTCAATTAAACGACTGGTAAATGTTCCGCGTGACACCAGCTCCATCTGCAGAAAGACTGCTCGTTTGCAGTGCGAGCGACGCGACACTTCAACACTGTTTTAAGGCCCTTCCACACTAAGCGCGAAAAAGCGAAACGAATTTCGGACGCAATGTCGCGCTGGAATAAAACAACTGTTTCCTATGGATGCTTCCACATAGACCGCGAACATTCGCGCACCGAAAATGCGAATGTTTTTTTTCGTCCAGTTCGACGAATCTTTTCAGTTTCGCAAAGCGAAAATACAGGCCGTCCAATAAGATTTGAGCATTACATCACGTGCTCGGAGCAGCTGCTGTTGCACAATAAGACAAGAGTGGTGGCGCTGTTTCAAAAACCAGTGTAAACAAACACAGAAGAAGAGTATCCCGAGAGAGAAGAGAATGGATGCTGAGCTCTTGTTATCTTTGGTATCTGAGAGCAGATTTATTCTCACATGTTCTTAATATAATTTATATTAATTCTCCACTGAATTATGTGATCTGGAGAGCACTGTTCTTTTTCTTCCACGTGTGTGAGTGTTATGATTTAGAGCGCGTTCACTCTCTAGATCTTCCGTATTAAAAAAATCGAGTGAAACATTTTTCTACACATGAAATATGAAAGCAAATAGACAAATGATTATGACGATATATTTTCTGTATGTGTTTTGTGTACAGCTCATGGTATTTTCATAACAATAAAGGATGTTTATGACAATAAGCAGAGTGGCTTTATTAAACATACAAAGAGTGCATGTCTGCCTTTTATAGAATCAAAATCAACTATAGATCACAATCGGGAGTTATTACAAGCACTCGATGATGGTTTAAAGTGGGTTTTAAGCAAATACATTAAAAAATACATACATTTTCAAATGTGGCTTGATGCTAATTATACTTCTATTTATATTTTAAGACGTTTTCTTGTAAGCATTATAATACTTGTAGAACCAAATTTATTTAGTTATATTAATTTAACGTTGTATATTGAGCAGTGGACGATGTTAAATCCATACATGAGATATATCTGAGGAAAAATGCATTGTTGGTCAGCACCACCTAGCGTGCAGGCGTGAATTAGCAGAAGGCGAACAATCGTTTCGCGCTCAGTGTGAAAGCACCTTTCGTCGGCTATTCGCCTCGCGTTTTCGCCTCGCGCTCAGTGTGGAACGACCTTTAAGCCTCACAAAGACGAAATTGTTAGCGCGTTAATGTTTAACAGTCCCACTATTACCGTCTCAAAGCATGGAAACAGCGTAATGCCACATTCAATGCTTTAAAAACAAATATAAACTTACCATTTGAAGAATTCTCTTATCTGAGTAGAAAACCGTCCAAATGCGGCTGCTTCAGACTCGTAGTAAAACCAGGCCTCAGCGAGAGCATCTGTCAACGAACCAAAATGAAAGAAGCTGAAAGTATGTTATATAACATAAATTGTAAGCGCATTACAAAAAAATAATAATTTTACACATAAATCACCTTTTTTCAGGAAATTGAACCGCCATTAGAAACTTTCACACTCTTCTGTAGGCTAACGTTACATCTCTGCACCTCACAAACTTAACGCCGTAAACCTGACAAAAACACTCGCAGTTAGTAATTTCTAAATGTGTTCACCATCAATCATATCTTGAGTAAAATTATCAACAAAAAAAAAAATTCCCGTGTAATTTTATTAAGAGAAAAGCAATCCAATTTACCGTATCGGTCGCTGAAGAAAAAATGGCGTCGTCGCTTTGTGAGGCAGCAGCAGGGTTGCCAAGTTTTCACTGCAAAACCCGCACAATTGCTACTCAAAACTAGCCCAATGGCTTTTCAGGGGGGATTCCCAGTAAAAATCGCGTTCCGGTGGGGTAAAATACACGTTTTTGGCGGGGTTCCCCTGATAAAAATATCACGTTATTGGGTCGCTTCAACCCGCGGACATGAAAAACAACCCGAGGAAAGAGCGTTAAAGTAGCCCAATTCCGCGGGAAAACCGGGGACTTGGCAACACTGGGCAGCAGTCCTTGAAGGGCGGAGTCAGACAATTCGGCGGGATTTTTATTCCGCGCTTTCAGTTTCAGTGCAAAAGTGAAATTACACCATATAACAACACTCAACATGAGTACTGATTAACACTGTAGATTGTTAATTCAACTCTTTGGGAATTAATAACTTTTAACACTGCAAATATTACACTGCTGATTTTACTGTGTGGAGTTGTAAATAAAGCCTCATTTCAAATTCTATTAATCTATTAATAGACGCTCCTCACAGCCTTGTGTTATTGCTGGAACCTCATTGCTTAATTTATGCACGTCCAGCAAAAGCTCATTTACATTCTATAGACATTCCATATTCTACTCGTGCGTCCAGAGAGATCATTTCAAAGGCAGATTCGGCTGCTGATGGAACATATTCATTTGAGCTACAAAACAAAGAACACAATTCAGATTAGAATTGCATTATCACCGATTACAAATGCCATTACTACTGTGTTTAGATTATGATCTGCTATGAAAAAAATGTTTGTTGAAGAGAAAAGAAGAAAACCAAATGAGTTCTGCGTATATTTTTTACAAGCATTTTTAAGCATGTTTTATTTGAACGCAATGGCTTGCGGTGTTATTTAGAGCTGATTTTATTTATATCCTCTCCTTTGGGGTTTATATGTCATGCAGACATACATATCTCTATTGATACTGCTGCTTGTGAATCATGCATGACTCAATAATAATGGTGCGGATTACTTTTGACATCTGGCTGTTGGTGACGGAAGCTTTGTTCTGTGGTCTGATTTCACGTGCACCACATCAAAGGCCGAGGTTTCTCTCTCTAGGAAAGGGCTGATGGATGATTTTACTGACTTTTCCTCCAAAATTGTCTATTAAAAGTGGCCTTGAGAATCACATGCACTTTAAGTTCACTGAACTGACAGTTGAAAAGGTTTTGCATAATTTCTGTCCTCTCCTTACAAAAACATACAATGGTTTTCCCCTAAATACAATAGTTATTACTGTAAAATCATACTAAATTAATAAGAAATGTATATAATTATATAAAATGTTATATTTGACATAATTATATATGTATATATATATATATATATATATATATATATATATATATATATATATATATATATATATATATATATATATATATATATATATATATATTATTTATTAAGGTTAAAAAAATATATTAAAAGTCCCTTATGCTCATCAAGACAGCATTTCTTTTAATTAAAAAAAAAACGGTAATATTGTGAAATATTATTACAATGTAATATAACTGGTTTCTATTTTAATATATTTAAAATGTAATTTATTCCTGTGATGGTAAAGTAGAATCAGCCATTACTCCAGTTTTCAGCATTACATGATCCTTCAGAAATTATTCTGGTATACTGCTAAAGAAACAGTTGTGCTGTTTAATATTTTTGTGGAAATTGTGAAATATTTAGTTAGAAAGTTCAATATACCAGCATTTATTTGAAATGTGTGTGCATGTATGTGTGTATATATAATATCTATAGTAATTTAGTAAGTCTTCACTGTAACTGTTGATCAGTTTAATGCATCCTTGCTGAATTAAAGTATTCATTTAATAATTAAAAAAAAAAACAATTTTACTAACCCCAAATATATACGTATTTAATTTTATATTTAATACATATTTTATTTATAAAATAGCTTTAATAATATTTTGTACAGGTCTGATTTTGAGGCATATGTTTTTCTCATTGTTTTACTGTACATTACATAGAGTGATTAAACATCTAATCACGCCTTTCTTTTTCAAGTTTTAATATTTCCAGAATAAATATCGCCTCCAGAGATGAACGGCAAACTTTGACCTAAAACAAAACAGATGGACACGAGGTACAAAACAACAGGAGAGGGCAGTAACTGAGGAAGTGGAGATTTAGTGGGGTTGAGAGGTGCCTCTAAAGACTTACCGCAGGCTCATGAGGGAAGGCCACACTGAAGGGGATCGATACTCTGCTAATGCAACTCTCATTATTTCTCGGAATAAATTCTCCTGACTCGGGGACCGACACTAAAAGCACCTGGTGGTATTTCAGTGGCTCCGCGGGGCCCTTAGGGTCCCAGGATGGCTGCATCAGACTCAGGCAGGCTACTAAAGCTCCAGACAAGCTATTGGGACCTTTAGCACCAAGCTCTAAGGGGACACATTAACAGAGAGTCTCACAATAGGCATTTTGATGTGTCTAACAAGAACACAATAAATTGTCCCTCATTACTCAGTAATTAACTCCACAGTCCCATCCCCCCCGTCCTGACACTTAAATCACCCTTTCCTTCCACAAACACCCCCTAACGCTCTCCTTCCCTCCGCCCGGTCTTTAATTTCCTCTTCTCCGCGGGGTGTAAAGGCAGAGAGGTTTCACTCCATACTCCATCATTCCCTGCCATATGCGCTCTCCCACCCCAGCCCATCTTCAACCCCACCTTTTACCTCATCCCGTCCTCGGAGACCTCTCATACACCTGGACATATCTTCAACACCTGGAAAAGGGCGTGGCCTTATGACCGGGGATGATGGGAGCCAATCTAGGAAGATCTGCTTTGCTTAAGCGAAACCTAAAACTGTTACCAATCCCTTAGGCCTTCGCTTTCCGCAGGGCTTTCCACAATCCTCCACTGTTAATTGTTAAAATGAGGTTATTAATTGGACGCAGAGGAAAATGACCTGTCATGTCAGATGGGGATCTCTTGCTGATTGAAAGGTATCTCTGATATGATGGGCCTTGATGGGCCCGTGAAATTTAGGGGAGCTCACTTTTTGATTGTGTATATGACTGACATACATCCACAATCGGATGGCCCAGATTCAGAAGCCACGAGTTGTTTGATAGCCTATTGGGGACTAAATAATCTTGGGAAATAAGGGATAATGGACTTCACACGTACACAGTTCAGCATTCATAATTCAGAGATCATTTCCACATCATAAGAACTCGAGAACTGCTATTTTTTTGGTACCATATTAATTTATTTACACAAGATTTTACTTTTTTGGACACATGTAACATTAACAACAAACTAGATTTTTACATTAAGAAAATCTAACTTGGCCTTCCTCATGCAGCTCCTTCAGTGTAGGTCTATAAGATTTTCCCCCCATCATATCATCCATAGTGAGTGCCCTGAATGGTACTAAGGCCAGAAAGTCATTATCAACAATGAAAAGTCACAGATGCAAAGAAATAAAATGAACTTTTGGGAAATTCTTTAAATAGACAGCAAGACCATATGCAGAACCATTAGCGAAGCCCAACAGCCCCTGTGGCTCCCACAGCTATCAGGTAATTTGACAGAGATCCAAAAGTTGTAGACATGCAGATGTTTACCGTTTAAGCAGGCATCTGTTTGCTCAGGCACAGTTTATGTCAGAGAAAATGTGACAGGCTCCTAAAGCCATTTTAGAGAGCAATTTAAGTGAACTGTTGTAAGTGCAGCGCATAAGAAAAGTGAAAACCGATCACAAATGAAATCTTGAATATTCCATATAGTTTATCCTTCACATTCTTTCGTATTTGAAAAAAAAAAAAACCCAGCAGAATATAAATTTCACTGTCAGACATTCTGTATATATAAAATTAAAACTCAGTAAGCAAAACAGGCTACACAGTTTTGCTTGTAGATATCACATTTACATGCTAGCAAGTCCTTTAATCAAAACTGAAAAATCTTCTAAGATATGATGCTACTAATATGATTAAATCCAGTGAAAGTGCTTATTGTGACAACCCAGCAATTTGATTTGCTGGTAGACTGATAAAAAAAGTCATGATTTTTTGTGCCATAAATAATTTGTATGATTTTTTTTGTGACATGACTTTTTGTTTTACACAAAAATGGAGGAAGAAAGACAGCACTACCCACTTCTTGGCTAACTGCGCTGAGGTTTTCCTGTTGTTTGAACAACCCGGTTACTCCTTTGGTATCTCTATCTGATAACTGAAAACAAATGTTTAGCAAGCCAAGATAACACAATAACACTCCAGCCCACTGCCTGGCGTGATCGTTCTCTTACCTTGACCTCTCCCTGAAATAGATGCCTGAATTACATACACACAAACACATGTACAAAAGTGTCGCTTTCCCCATTACGTGACGAGAGCCTGGTGCTGACAAAAACTATCTATTACACCGTCGCCATGCACTCGAGAGAGCAGTCTTCCTGAACGAAGAACAAAGGTTGATGGGCCCTAGAAGGACAAGTGTCCTACAAAACACCGTCTCAAACCGGCTGTTAACAACTGCACTCTAGTTTAAACAAGCCATCTACACGGGGACACACTGAAGGCCTTTTCTCTCTACTTCACTCTTCATTGTGATAAAAATCAACATACGTTGGCACAAGGGCCTGTTATTGTGTAGAACTGTTTACCTAGTAAAGCTGATAGGATCGTTTTATCAGCCTTTCGATGCACAACCTGAAAGTGCCTGCGAGTTTCTGTTCTCAGTATTTGATCAGTTTGATAGTCAAAATACACTTTTTGTTACGAAGCCTGTTTTACAGGAGGAGTCTTGTGTTATTTAAGGGAAAGCCACTCACCTTAACCAATCAGAAAACTTGGAGGCACTTTTCTACCATTTTAACCAATGATGTGATTTTAGAGGCTGAACTATCTTAGATATAAGAGTTAAAATTGTTGCTAGTTGCGCAGAAATCACTAACAGTAGCTTTAGGGCCAATTTTACTAACAGCTTGCGCCAACACAAACTGTCTTTTGGTGTTAAAATATTTAGATTTACTAATGACACGCAGTGAAGAATTAGCACTGAAAAGGCATGGACAGTTATTTTTGCGCCTGACCTTATTGAATATGCATTTGTAGGAGTTTCCCTTTCAGACGCAAAATTTATGGGAGGAGAGTATTCAAATGAATCACGCAGTGAGATTTACTAACGTTTGCGCTCGTCAAATTACTGGTATTTATGCCATTATTTAACGCCAAAAAAAAAGCACGTCTTAAACTATTTTGCGCTTGAAATGGTTGCAATTGTTGTTGCTAGGAGGAGGCACAGCAGAGAACAGAGAGAGCATGGTAGAAGGGAGAGGACTTGGAACCCTCTATTAGGAGTCACACAATACCAGGTCTATCAAAACTTCTTGCAACCTTCATTTTTTGGCCTCTGGTTCTTTTCAATGTACTGTGGCTTCTTTATTTCTATATTCTTTATTTGCGGCTATGTTAATTTGTGCTGCGCTTGGTATATTGCATTGGTTGATATGTAAATGAGATGTTGCATCTGTGTACTTTAATTTGCGGTTTGTTAGTAAATCACCTGCAGAAATTTCCACACCCATCTGCGCTGTTTTGTTTAGTAAAACTGGCCCCTAATGTCATGTTTACATTTATTTTCCAGCCTAGAATTACTTATTTTGATTATGCTAGGTCCAAATGAGCATACATTACCTTGCTTTGGCATAGACTGTCGTGTTCTGGGATGAAAATACCAACTTTTTTATTCAAAAGTGATGTGGAATTGTAAAGTTTTCTCCAAACAAAGCAGCATCTTCAGTTTTTCAGGCACCTCAGTGATAGCAAACCTCTGAAATTTCCATCGCTAGTTCAAGACATTCCCCCGTTTCGTGGCAGGCGTCCATAAGGCCGCAGTCAAAATCACAACTGCAGTTCCAGTTGTTGTTGTGCGCAGGTTCCGCGGGCGGTGAGAAAAGCATGTAGGTAGGGCAGATGGAGTTAGCAGCTCGCTCGCATGTTTCAGGTAGCATGAGGAACAAGTCGTAGAATCGGCAGAAGAGACAATTCAGCACAATCCCGGCACAGAGTTCTGAACAACAAGAATAAGAAATCATGGGATTGTGGGCAGTCAACAGGGAATGCTAAAGCATCTATACTTTATTCACAGCTGCAGGAAGTGTATTTAAAAGAAGCGCGTAAAAACTTCCCAATGGAGTGTACACTTGTAGTTTGTAAATGTTTTGTTAGCAGAAACATGATGCTACAGATGCTGGCAATATGTCACAAAAATAAAAGGCACGAACAAATAAAATAATGAATTCAAGTACTGATTAATTTAAAAAATGGCCATGTGTAGTGCATCTTGCCAAACCAATCTAATAAAATAAAAGTGTGATGAGTTTCAAGCTTTACGATATAATGAGTTTTTTCCAACTAAAAGCACTTTTATGTTCCAAGGGTTAGTTTTTAAAAAAAAAAATTATTTATATATATATAAGCATATTTCTGCAATAAATTTAATATACAGTATGTTGTTTCTATATGCATAATCAACATCTTTAAATCAATAGCTGTATATTTATCTGTCATTTTATCTGTCAACTTGATTATGTTGTTCATAATGCTTCATGGTATTTTAGTTCTTTCTTTCATCAAAGCCATTAAATACACAGTCTTGTACATTTGTCTTATTGTCTGATTTTCAAATACTTTTTTGATTCAAATAAAAGTTTGTAATGTTGTTCACCTCATAGATGGTTGGTTTGGTTCATGGCTTTGCCTCTTTAACAAAGACTTTTGAAAAATCCCTATAGGGTAAAATACTAACATGTTTATGTTCCAAGGGTTTCAGGCAGAAATTCGATTATGCAAACAATTTAAATATTATTTAATTTTGGGTGCTTATTTACAAAATGCTAACTATAAAATTATCATTAGCAAATCAAAACAGACGGCTAAAAGTGTTTCAAATGTAATTTCCACTGCTGTTCATTTCCATCACCCCATGTTATCAAACAAAATGCACAATGTGATGGAAATGTTTGAAATATGACAGAAATTACAGAATTCTCCTGTGATGCTTGTATATAAACCATTGGACATTGTTAGTGGAAAAATTAAACAAGCTAGCAAGAGAAATGTGCTTTGTAAGAGTTTTTACAAGGCCAAAGTGTCCATAGTTAAAGAAACACCCTTAAACATCTGTAATGTACAAAACAACTGCATTGGAAAAATAGTATTGCTGAAACTTTTTGAAAATTTTTAAACATTAACAGAAAGGCTTTATCACTACCGTATATACTACAGACAGTACATCACAATATGCATCCATTTAGAACTGAAATGATCACATCTGTCTAACACACATGCTGTTACTGTCACATCGTATGTCAAAAAGCACAAAAATGAATGATGTCAGAAATGCTCAGAATGACAAGGCATGATCATGCCAAGAGCTTAAAAAGCCCATAGAGTGTTACATATGTTATAGAACCTAAATGCCTCTTTGAAAACTCTTACCTTGGGATCTCGGCTGATGGGGATAGACACTCAAAGGCCCTTAATGACCTGGAGTCTGTCCGCACCTCTTGTATACAACAGTTTAAAAGCCTCCCAAGCTCTCGCCGGGCACTTCTTTACACATGCATAATTTACTGAATCACCTTTTCCTTCCAAAGAGAGAAGGAATAGAGCTGTGTGGAGATGTAATCAATTATCATCCATCTGTATAGGTGTTTTTCCTTTCCAGGCGCTTCCAGGTGATTACATAAACAGGGGGATGACACAGAATCAAAAAATTAGGGGGATTTTAGTGTAGTCGACTTAATGTGATGGTCTGTTTTTAAGAAATGTTTCCACACAGCCCAGGGTTTTGTGTAAAAAAATAAAAAAATAAAACAAGCTTCAAATGGGGCTTTCAAGACTTTAAGTAGATTTGAGCATAATGCGGGACAAAATACCCTTGCCTCTGAGCATAAGAGTAGGAATTAGATTAACTCAGAATATTATACCAGGAAAGGCATTGTAACGCATGTGTAAACCTCGACACTACGACATAATGACTGCACCTTAACTCGTCTGAACCTACCGGCTGAACGAGTGGAAATATATTGTTCTAATTAATTTCATATTGAAAAAGCTGTTGAATCATAATAGTCTTGTACAAGAGTTCTCAGTGCATGGCTTTAATAATTCATCTCTATATGTAAGTTTAATCGAATGTGCTGCTTAATTCAGTTATTCAACTGATGTAGACAGCTTTAAAATCACATGTGTTTCCTTAGTTTTCATTTTAAATTATAGATAGATTTTAATAATTTAAAAATGCATAATTATATGCTTGTGGCAACACATAAATTCATTTAAAAAAATCAAAGGATTTTTTAAAACAAGTGTATAAAACCAGTGCTCATTTGAGAGAAAATTAGGAGTTGGAATTATAATACAAGACAATTCGCGGTGGCAGTTGATGTTGTAATTATTATTCATTAGAGCACTTTAGGGCCCTATGGTGGTCTGGGAAAGAGGAAGCTGGCCAATCCGTAAACCCAGGTGTGATGATGCGTGACTCACCTCCTCTCTCCTGGGAGTCAGACAGGGAGCTGCTAGAGGAGGAGGCAGTGCTGTACCTGTCCACTGAGCATAAGGAGTATGTGAATTCTGTAGAGCTTGTTTCTGCTTCTCTCTCCCAGGGATCCAGCTCAGGAATGGGCGAGAGCCTTCCAGGTGCTGTGCTGGATACCTCTGTTATTGCAAAAGAGAAAGAGTTTTTGAATAATTTGCATGTTTACACTTATTGAGCAAGATGAGGTTGATTTACACTCACCTAGTTTTCATAAAATCCTCTAAAGGATTAAAGAAAATGTTCATCCAAATAGGAAAATTCTGTCATAATTTTAAAACCTGTATGGCTTTCTTTCTTCCAAACAACAGAAAATGAGATATTTATATAAAAAAATCCATATAATGAAAGTGAATGGGGACCAGGTTTTCAAAGCAGGATTTTCAGTAAATAATGACATAAATTCAGTTCCCTTTCAGTCAGTCACATTCGACGTTACGTCATAGTGACTGACGTAAATGGGATCTCGCCCGAGAGCCCAATCACCTTCCAGTGTTAACAAAACAAGCCGATGACAGTTGGTGTGCGTGGTTTGACAGGAGTAGAGGTCGACCGATAGTGGATTTTACCGATACCGATAGCTAGGTTGGACAACACTGGCCGATACCGATTAATCAACCAACAGTTTTTAAAAATGGATACTGAACGAAAACTAAAATAGAGCTTTACTTTTTTTAAAAAAGCAGTAACAGTACTGAACCATACTTTGTAAATGAATAAAAATGTATTAATATTAATTATTATATTGATCATTAAAGTTATTTCATAGTTTACTAATGTTAAAAGAAGAAACTTTAAAATTTAAAAATGAAGCCTAGTAGTAATAGTAAATGTTGAAATGAAATGAACACACTCTAACAAGGAAAAATACTTCTACAGCTTTCGTTAATGTTACAAATGGACTTTTATTTTTAAGTATTAACATTTCAAGTCATGCTTAAAGATGGCCGTCTTGAAATACCTACACAAGGCCATATTAAAATTGCATGCACAGGTTACTGATATTGTATGTGTACTCTCACATTTTTTTATTTTCTGCTATTTTAGAACACTGCATGATTATCTAATCAATATATATATATATATATATATATATATAAATGCAAGTGACACACTGTGCAAAAGTGCAGCGCTGCGTCTTGGAGAAGTCACAGGTATCATACACACCGGACGCGTCACGTTCAATTCAAGCAGCGGTTTAAAACTGTTTATTTAATCACCAAAAGGACATAAGTTTGCTTCAAGAATGAACTATGTGGCATAAATAAGTTTGAAGTTCGGTGTTTAAAAAAAATAAAAAATAGAGCAAATGGAAAGAGAAAGCGCGATTGGTATTACAGCTGTCTATATGAAGCATACAGACTGTATTAGAGCCACAGAAAGACAAACGTTTTGCTGAAAAATGCACAGTACATCATTTTTAGGCTAGGATGAAGTCATTATGTACATTAACAATGATTTGGGACAAATATAATGTTATTTAATGGAAAACTATGTGAATGGCGCTCTGTTCCGCGGCAGGAGTTTCTGTCGGCTGCATTTAAATGCGCGTTTGAAGTTTCCTGCTCTGTGCAGCACGCTGTGTCACATGCCAAAACAAACAACACGTGCTGTCAGTGATTTCCGCCTCTAGAGGCCGCTCTCGTACTGAATGACAGCAGACAATTCTCAGCCACTCCAGCAACAGATGCAAAATGGAAAACTATCGGCATGGATTTTTGCCGATAACCGATAGTTCGGCAAATCAACTATCAGTGCCGATTAATCGGCAAAACCGATGAATCGGTCGACCTCTAAAAAGGAGAGCGCGTGCAGACGCACATCAGCTTTTCACTTCGGAGCCAAGCCTTCTGCGAATCTCTGAGAGTGTCTGCAAGACAGCGATTGACAGTGTTGGTGTGACGGCGCATCAGCCGAGGTTGCTGTCCAGTGCTGCTGCTTCATCTAAGCGTGCTGCAGCTCTCATTCTGCGGTTGCGCTGTGACCTCTCCTGGGCGCTTCAACACTTTTCCTTTCTAAAAGAGCAATATCTAAAAGAGCTCCATGAACGATGGGCGTCTTTTTAAAAATGGCTTCCCGCTCGTGTGTTTCTGGATGTGGTCGTTTCCTGGCTTCATCTGACGGCCACGATCGCTGTGTCTAGTGCTTGGGCTATCAGCACGCTGAAGCAGTGCTCGTGGATGAGTCATGTTCTCATTGCGGGAACATGACCATCGCGATGTTGCGGTCCAGATACCTCCTCGTCAAACGAGGGGATATCCCCCTCACCATACCCTGTTCTAGTTCCTCCGTCTCTCGGAGGGCTACTTCGGCTCATGGTCAGGGTGATCTGAGGATCACAGTGAGAGCTTCCCTGTCGAGTGCGTCTCCGCGGGCCTCTCATTCCTCCAGCACATTGCACCATTTGGTGTTTCTGGACGAGCTCGCTGGATTCTCAGACAGGGCAGTGCCCAGCATCTCGTTTGGAGTGCCAGCGGATGACAGGATGTCGATCGCTGCATCGGAGAGCAAGCTAGGCTCTGGAGATGACGATTCGGCTGCACTGCCTCCGTCAGGAAGAGTGCCGTTGCCCAACTCAAATCCAGAGCTGACTACTATGCTTTCCCGGGCCGTCGAGAGCGTCGGGCTGCACTGGAGGCCTCCTCCTTCTCCCGAACGCTCGAGGCTGGATGATTGGTTCCTGGGGGCGCAGGCCGATCGCTGGCAGCCACCTCCAGTTCCATTCTACCCGGAGGTGCATGAGGAGGTGACTAGGTCTTGGAGGGCACCTTTTTCTGCCCGAAACAGGCCTGGCGCCTCCTCCATCCTCACCACCCTCGACGGTGGGGCGGCCAAAGGGTATGTGGAGATCCCCCCAGTCGAGCGCGCTATTGCCATGCAACTCTGCCCGCAGAGCGCCGCCGCCTGGAGGGGTAATCCATGCCTTCCGTTCAGGGCCTGTAAGTTCTTGTCCGCTCTAACGGCCAAGGCTTACAGTGCTGCTGGACAGGTCGCTTCCGGCCTGCACGCCATGGCCCTCCAGCAAGTCCACCAGGCCAAGGCGTTAAAGCAAATGCATGAGGGTGGTGCTGACCCAGGTGTGATGCAGGAACTGCGCACAGCGACGGACCTCGCCCTAAGGGCGACGAAAGTCACAGCGCGGGCCCTGGGTCAGACGATGTCCACGTTAGTGGTCCAGGAGCGCCAACTATGGCTGACCTTGGCGGATATGAGGGAGGCTGACAAGCATTGCTTCTTGGACTCCCCGATCTCCCAGGCCAGCCTATTTGGCGAAGCAGTGGAGGGCTTTGCCCAACAGTTCTCCACCGCACAGAAGCAGACGGAGGCGTTTTGACACATCCTGCCCCGACAGTCCGCTGCTGTCTCAACCCCACCGCCGGTTGCAGTCCCTCCGTCTGCTCGACGCTGAAGGCGACCTCCTGCTGCCTCCACCTCCACTCCAGCTCGGCCTCAGCAGCAGCCTTCATGACCGCAGCGTGGAGCTGACCGCAGGAAAGCGGCGCAGCCCGTCTCTGCCCCTGCCAGGCCCATGAACCGCCAGGGCAAGCGGCGTCCCTGAGACGGGCGACCAGGAGTCTTTGGATCATGTTCTTCAGGAGATAGTGTCCGCACCACTCCTTCCCCCGGAGGAGGGCCGGGTGGAGAATCTTTTGTTTCCTTTTTGTTCTGTACCACCACTGGCTCCCCAGCCAGTGGTATCCAAAACCTCAAAAAAAGAGCAGTTTCCTTTCTCTCCGGGTCCCAAGAGGGCAAGGATGGCAGTGCACGAGACAGAGTGTCCACTCAGACCCACTCTGGGACGCACTGCCTTCCGGGTCGGGTACCTGTGTTCCACCTCGCTGCCCCACTGCGGGTACGTCGGTGGTTCCCCTAGTCCCGCTTGTTCGGTCGCTGGGGACCTGGCTAGCGCTCCCCATACTGTCTCGCTGGCTCACAAGAACCATCAGACTCGGCTATGCGATTCAGTTCGCCCGGCGCCCTCCCAAGTTCAGGGGCATTCGGTTCACTTCTGTGCTGGACAAAGATGCTCCTGTCTTGCGTGCAGAGATCGCGGTCCTCCTGGCGAAGGACGCGATGCAGCCGGGCCCTCCAACCGAGATGAGGTCAGGGTTTTACAGCCCTTCCTGCATCATACCCAAGAAAGGCGGTGGGTTACGACCAATCTTGGACCTGCGCGTTCTGAACCTGGCCCTTCACCAGCTCCCGTTCAGGATGTTGATGCAGAGACGCATCTTTCAATGCATCCGTCCTTTCGATTGGTTCGCAGCGATCGACCTGAAGGAGGCGTACTTTCATGTCTCAATCCTCCCTTGACACAGACCGTTTCTCCGCTTTGCGTTTGAAGGGTGAGCATATCAGTACAAGGTCCTCCCCTTCGGGCAGTCCCTGTCGCCTCGTGTCTTCACCAAGGTCGTGGAGGCAGCCCTTGTTCCATTAAGGGAAGCATTCGCATTCTCAATTATCTCGATGACTGGCTCATACTGGCCCAGTCTCGAGTGAAATTGTGCGAACACAGGGACACAGTGCTCAGCCACCTCAGCCGGTTGGGGCTTCGGGTCAACTGGAAAAAGAGCAAACTCTCCCATGTGCAGAGGATGTCTTTTCTCGGCATGGAGTTGGACTCTGTCAACCTCACAGCACGTCTCTCAGTAGAGCGTGCTCAGTCGATGCTGAACTGCCTGGAGTCTTTCCAGCGCAAGAGGGCGGTTCCACTGAAACAGTTTCAGAGGCTCCTGGGGCATATGGCTTTCATATTCGGTTGTTTCATATGAGACCGCTTCAGCGTTGGCTTCACGACCAGGTTCCGAGATGGGCATGGCGACGCGGCACGTACCGGGTCTTAGTCACCCCGTTGCCATCAGACCTTCAGCCCATGGTCGGATCTTGCTTTTCTTCGGGCAGGAGTTCCCCTAGTGCAAGTGTCCAGGCATGTTGTTGTATCAACAGATGCCTCTGGTATGGGCTGGGGTGCCATGTGCAACGGGCATGCAGCTGCGGGGCTCTAGACAGGGCCCCGACTGCAGTGGTATATCAACTGCCTCGAGTTGCTAGCAGTATGGCTTGCTCTGCACCACTTCAAATCGCTGCTACACGACAAGCATGTACTGGTCCGTATGGACAACACTGCGGCCGTTGCGTACATCAACCACCAAGGCGGTCTACGCTCTCATCGCATGTCGCAACTCGCCCGCCATCTCCTCCTTTGGAGTCAGAAGCATCTGAGGTCGCTTCACGCCGTTCATGTCCCAGACGAGCTCAGTCGTGCAGCTGATGAGCTCTCACGTCAGCCCGCTTTTCCGGGAGAATGGCGACTCCACCCCGAGACAGTCCAGCTGATTTGGAGATGCTTCAGGGACGCTCAGGTAGACCTGTTTGCCTCCCCGGACACGTCACACTGCCAGCTGTTTTACTCCCTGTCCGAGGGGACCCTCGGCATGGACGCGCTGGCATACAGTTTACATCGGGGCCTACGCAAATACGCGCTTCCCCCAGTGAGCCTTCTTGCACAGACACTGTGCAACGTCAGGGAGGATGAGGAGCATCTTGGTGGTGCCATACTGGCCCAATCGGACTTGGTTCCCCGAACTGATGCTCCTCGCGACAGCCCCTCCTTGGCTAATTCCTCTGAGGAGGGATCTCCTTTCTCAGAGAGGGGGCACCCTCTGGCACCCGCGTCCAGACTTGTGGAATCACCACGTGTGGTCCCTGGACGGGACACGGAGGTTCTAGGTGCGCTACCTCCAGCGGTAGTAAACACCATCACTTCTGCTAGAGCCCCGTCTACAAGACACGCTTATAGGCTGAAGTGGAACCTGTTTGTCGATTGGTGCTCTTCCCACCAGGAAGACCCCCGTAGATGCCCGGTCAGGGTCGTGCTCTCTTTCCTGCAAGATGGGTTGGAGCGAAGGCTGTCTGTGTATGTTGCCGCTATTGCCACACATCACGATGCAGTAGACGGTAAGTCTGTGGGGAAGCATGACTTGGTTATCAGGTTCCTCAGAGGGGCGAGGATGTTAAATCCTCCGCGCCCTCATCTGGTACCCTCTTGGGATCTCCCCTCAGTCCTGACGGCCTTGAAAGAGGAGCCCTTCAAGCCTCTGCAGTCAGTAGAGCTTAAGTTTATGTCATTGAAGACAGTGCTCCTCACTGCATTGGCCTCGGTCAAGAGGGTAGGGGACCTGCAGGCATTTTCGGTCGACGATTCGTGCCTAGAATTCGGACCGGCTGACTCTCACGTTGTCTTGAGACCCCGGCCTGGATATGTGCCCAAAGTTTCCACCACGCCCTTTAGGGATCAGGTGGTGAACTTGCAAGCGCTGCCCCGGGAGGAGGCAGACCCCGCCATTGCTCTGCTCTGTCCCGTCCGCACCTTGCGCGTTTATGTGGACCGCACACAGAGCTTCAGGACCTCAGACCAGCTCTTCGTCTGCTTCGGAGGACAGCAGAAGGGAAAGGCTGTCTCCAAACACAGACTTGCCCACTGGATAGTGGAGGCTATAGTCTTGGCATATCAGGTCTGGCACTTACCATGCCCCCTCGGTGTAAGAGCACACTCTACGAGAGGTGTGGCATCTTCTTGAGCATTGGGGCGCCTTGATAGCAGACATTTGTAGAGCTTCCAGCTGGGCGACACCTAACAGGTTTGCGAGATTCTATAATCTCCGTGTAGAGCCCGTGTCCTCCCGTGTTCTTGCCTCAGATAGCCAGTAACACCGGACCCGCTCGGTGTCAATCACGCTTGCTGCGCCATTCCCCTCTACGGACCGGTTACGTGCGCTTTATTGCTTCTCAGTTCAGTTCCCCTTGGCGAACCCTGCTGAAGTTCCTCCTGCACCCTCGGCAGTCAGGGGTGGCGGAGCGCCAGACGCCAGGTCCAGCACTCGTGTGTTTGCCCAAGGTCAGCCTTTGTGCTGGGCTAGGTGCACGTGTGTAGTGATTCCCCTTCGGGAGATCCCACATGTGTATTCTTCCTCTCACGGTGAGCCCGTGTCTTCCCTGGCAGAGACCTTCTGCCGTCTCTGCTGTGTATTGATCTCACCCCAGGCTGGCTGAGTCTACCTCAGAGACTTCCATATGTAGTACTGCCCTTGGCCAGTCCATATGTGTAATCTCCACATGGTACCTCCTTACGCAGGATGTGGCTTCTGTAGCGTCCCCTACTTGGAATACGCTTTCCCAGTGTTATCCATACTTACTGTATGGAACAGCAGTGGCTGTCATCTCTGCCTAAGCCCTGTCCTATCTTCCGTCCCAACTGGTGTCGGGGGACTTGCCTGCTTCCGCAGGGCACTGGGGGGGGGGGGGGGGGTCAGCAATAGTGGCGTTTTCATAGGGATCCTATTTACGTAAGTCACTATGACGTAACGTCGAACGTGACTGACTGAAAGGGAACGTCTCGGTTACATATGTAACCCTCGTTCCCTGAAGGAGGGAACGGAGACGTTATGTCCCGTCGCTACAGTTGCTGTACCACCGCTGTACGGTCTCGGCTCCTCAGCGAAAAACTGATGTGCGTCTACACGCGCTCTCCTTGGGCGGGGTGCCCGTGGCAAAGCACGCACGCCAACTGTCATTGGCTTGTTTTGTTAACACTCAAAGGTGATTGGACTCTCGGGCGAGATCCCATTTACGTCAGTCTCTATGACGTAACGTCTCCGTTCCCTCCTTCAGGGGACGAGGGTTACATACGTAACCGAGACGTTTCTTCCTCACACAAAATTATGATGTTTTTTTGTCCTTTTTGGATCTTCACTGCCCTGGTCCACATTCACTTTCACTGTTAGAGTGTAGAATAAATAACAGTTCCACACAGGTTCCACATTCCCAGTGCTCATTAAAGCTGTTAAGTATACAGTCTTTTTAGCTTCAAATTACAAGTTTGTAATGTCGTGATTCACCACATAGCTGGTTACTTTGGTTCATGGCTTATTACGCTTTAACAAGGACTTTTGAAAAATCCCTAAGGGAAAAATTAGATGGAAAATTACTTCTGGAACCAGGTCTGCTGACAAAGTGTGTGGGCACTATTACACTCTATATTCATGCCCCAAACTCATGCCATTGTCTGAGCCAGAAGCCAACACTTCATGAATCGACTCATACAAATAGCAATGTTTTGAAAGTGCCACAGAGCCACATTTTTTTGTGTGTGTGTGTTTTGGAAAGCTTACTTATATATTTGTCTCTGCGCATTTAACTGGAGAAAAAGTCAAAGGAGAAAGTGTAATTTTTGCAGTGCTCAAACACATCACTTTTAAATACTCTAAACCTCCCTGTCAGTAACAAATCTACCACTATATATGCAGAAGAATCAATGTTCTCTAATCCACCATGTCAGTTCTCATTTCAAAAGTTCTTTCATCCTGAAGCAATGTTTATCAAGGCCTGTCTAGAAAACATGCTGAGATGTGTTCCTGTGCTCTCACTGGTCTCAAAGTGAGCCCAGAAATCATTCAATAATGAATCTGCCAGATCTGAATGCAAACTATTAATGAATCATTGCTTTGGCTGCACTACCTTGTTTATTTTTTTCTTCCACCTATCCCAAATGAATTATTCAATG
The DNA here is from genome assembly GCA_039654775.1 of Spinibarbus caldwelli. Taxonomy (NCBI): domain Eukaryota; kingdom Metazoa; phylum Chordata; class Actinopteri; order Cypriniformes; family Cyprinidae; genus Spinibarbus; species Spinibarbus caldwelli. The sequence continues at coordinate 25,252,176 of CM077237.1, forward strand.
TGCTTTTCTCTCTTTTATTTAACATTTAATGTCTTATGATTAATTAACACACGGGACATATTTTCCGTAGAGGAATCTGCATTGTTAGTCCAAAATAAAAAAGAGAAGGGGAAAGACAATTGAAAATGGCTTTGGGCTGTATTGGCCTTTTTCTTCTCTCTCTCTCTCCTTCAGATTGAATAATTTAGAAAAGAGGATAAAGAATTGTTTCTCCAGAAAGTTCTGTGGTTTGTCTTCACTGTGTTCTTGCTTTGTGAAGTGAACGTGTTATGATATGACAGATGTAGAAGATTAATCGTGTTTTATTACAGGAGAGCGCATGCTCTTTGACAACACAGTCACAGGATTTAAACAGCAGCTTCGAAATGAGCAGATTCTCAGGTGTGCCATTATCAGCTGTTCACAGCTGTCATGCATAGCCATTTTATGCATGATATAATCTCTAATACAAGTCTTTCTGATAAATAAATGTGGGGATCTATGGAGTAATAGACAGTGTGACAACTAGCCCCGGTCTCCCCTTCTCCGAGCATACTACACCATCATAAAAACTTCATTTTGTGGGGGATTTACTGGATGGGGAAAGGGATAATCATAGTGAAAAAAAAAAGAAAGGATAAAAACAGATCCATTAAGACAAGGGACAGGATTCACCTATTTCTAACTGCTGTGAAAGCTAATGCACTGTTGCATCCTTCAATCAATAACCATTTCAAAATGAGTGAGAAAACATTGTTCTCAATATGTCATGCACCAAACCAAAATCGTTTCAGTGTTTTAGACTAATATGCGAGCATGCTGGTTATTATTTAACTTACCAGCTTTTACCAAAGAGCTTCTCTCTCCAGTTTTGATCAAATCAAGCTCGATTTCCGAGTTTTGTCCAGCCATCTGTTTTACAGTGTGATATCAAAACAATTGCCATATCAAGTTAAGGTCCGATTCATGAAAAAATGTACAAAGACATTGCTAAAACTGTGTATGAAAACTTACCATTGATATACAGTTATCTTAGTGACGGGAATATAAAGACATCACGTGAGAGATTTAAGCATAACACAGATGCGCGACACGCCTTCAGCAACACAAAAAAATGATTAAAGATAAAGCTATACGTCGCTATTTTACTAATGATTAGTCATAAAGAAAGTTAGTGAGATTGAAAATTACAGCGGTATACTGTCATCAAATCAAATGGGAGGATTTGGTTTCTCTCACACTCCCGCTAGTCGTCACTGCTGGTTTAAAGAGAGACGCAACTTTGATTGACATGTGTGTGACACACCCAAGTCTATTGACGACGTCCTGACGTGTATGTTTGACAACAAAAACTCAAGGTAACGTCGCGTTTTATCATTTTTGTCATTCAGAAATGATTAATTTAGTGGTAGATCTCATTATTGATGTTCAAACACGTCTTCATATGCATATTTGATGCTGAGGTTTCTAGAAGATGTCGCAATTTTTCCACAATTAGCATAACTTAGTTGTTTCTTCAACTAGAAGGCATTTTGGTAAACATGTATACAGATTTTGGAAAACAAACAAACAAAAAATCCCTGGCAAAATTGTTTGTGGTGGAAATAACCCAACAACATTAAAAAAGAAGAAAAAAGTAATAAAAATTATATAAATAATGTTCATACAACATTAAAAAAGAAGAAAAAAGTAGTAAAAATTATATAAATAATGTTCATACAATAAATATTGAAATATAATACATTAGTTTTGCTGTTTTTACTGTTTAACTTTTTTTAATTGAATAATTCATTCATGATGGGTTTTCACATTGTAAGATTGAAAGTCTGACTATAGAAGGCATTGGAAAAATAAATAAAGCATGGTAAAAACTTTGCAAGAAAGTTTGAATGTGAACTGGATATAACGAAAAGAAAAGAAGAAGAAGAAGAAGAAAAAAGTTGTGTTAATAAAAATCAACCCTTGGGACATAAAAGTGTCATAAGTTGAAGAAACACCCAATTATGAATCTACTTTCTTCCAGCATTATTCACAAGGAAAAAAGAGACTTTTTTATTCAGAGCCTTATGCTGTAGCCTGTAGCACTTCTACAGTGAAGTTCAGTAGTTTTTTCACTGCACACGTCTACACATACCTATTCACACAAAACAATCTTAGTTCAGCTTCTACAACACATGCTTCTCATATAAAAGCCAGTCAGCAGAGAGAAACTGATAATGAGCTCTATTCAGATTTCTCAAGGTTTACAAGCCTGCCAATTTACTCTAACTAGCCTGCAGATTAGAGTTGCATTTTAAAGGATGCCCTGCTGTGTTTGCATATGTTTAGAGAACAAGGGGCCTGCTAATTGAAAAATTAAGATGTGGGAATGTTTGTGGGAGTGGACCGTGCCAGATGCCTTCTTCAACGACGAGTGCTGGTTAAGTGTGAAGAGCACCCGGTGGAAGAATATTGCATGCTGGATACAACAGGCAGGATACAGTTTATGTTCAGATCACAAGGACTCCATTCATTGCAGTATGTTCCTTTGTGCCATAATGATTATCATGAAATGGCAATTTGTTATGTAGCTAATCCCTCATCTAATACATTGAATTTGCTTGAGGAAAAATAGACAGAATACATGGTTACAAACTTCATCTTTAAATAAATCAATCAAAATGAATGTTGTAGGTTCAGTGCGGTTCATGTTTCATCTCCCAAAAAAAAAAATCACTTTAACGGATTGCAATCTTAAGTTCAGATTTGATAAATATATCAAACTTTGCAAGGTTTTTAGGCTATATCATCAAAGACCAACAAGCAATGATATGCAGTTTTAATCACTTTTGTTTGCATATGTTTACAGAACAGAGGGCCTGTTAATGGAAAAACTATGAATGCGTGATAGACTGGACCAGATGCCTTTTCAAAAGCAAGTGTTGAGTAAGTGCTGTGTTTTTAAGCTATATATCATGAGGACAACATACAACGCATATAAATTTGTTTGCTGTTTTGCATACAGACTTTTGTAAAATGTCACACATGTTTGAATATGCTGTCTCGTAATACTCAAAGCTAACATTTCCTTCTTGAGACAAAGACAGATAAAATGATCATCCATGGAGTCATATTCTAAATCCAGTAGGTAATTAATTATACTGCAACCAGATTCCCTTCCTCTAAATTATTTATGAGTTAACCCCTCTTTTATCCTCCAGTAATGAAATACATTATGCGTAATGACAAAAATAGATTAATTCATTTGTATAAAAGGAGAAAAATCTTGCTGCTTTAAACTGAATGATAAATATAGCTTCCCATCCCCCATACACAGACATTCAGTTCTTAGATTTACATGATGATGGATGAGTTGAAACAGAATGGCTTATATAGACTCATAGTTAAGATTCTAATGGATTGATTGGAGTAAAAATGAAGCTACTTGAAGGATGCAAAAGCTGACGTGTGTAATTTCTGCATTATTTGCACCATGAAATTACAAAAATATTAATTTTGAAAAGTTTTCTGGTCATACCCTGTCTGTAATAGACCATCAAGCAGTTATCTCTGCATATTAAGCTTGTTAAGATAAATATTTGAACAAATATATATATAAAAAAGGTTAAAATTACACGCTTCAGCTTTAGGTTTTGAATTGTTCCCGACACTTGTATCTAACGCAGATAATTCCTCAATTTCAAAACAAGGTTATGATGTCAACAGGCTCCTAATAATGCCAATAAATCTCCCGGTTTTGTCAGCTTCTATCAAATGTTTGAGGACAGCTGCGTGACCAGGCCATCATACCAGGTTATTTCAGTGAAAAGGACAAAGAAATATCCCTCCCAAGGACAGTCAAAATAGATATCAGAATTTCCAATTAAGACTACAGATAAATGGCCTCACAATACTGCAAAATATCGCAGGAATATGAGAAAAGGAGGAAACTGGATTTGGTGAAGTTAAACAGTATATGACTTAAATCTGTTGGGGATTCTCTCTCAAACAAAGAAAGTGAAGGTTTCCTAAGGCGATGGCTTCACTTGGGAATTCCCAGGGTGATCCAAGGGGGGCTCTGAAAACCCTTGAAGTTATTCAACCCAGTAAATGACTAAATAGATTTTTTTTTTCTATTAGCTGTTAGCCCCACATTGGTTGAAGGCAGACTATTTGACACTCTGTTTTTTATTTAATTAGATGTCAAAGTCAAAATGATCATCTTTGATGAATATTTTTGAATTATTGATATTCCTGGCAATATTGTCTTGGCACTAAATAGATATTCTAGTAGAATATAGATATTCCAGTCTGAGGAGCAGATTATGTTAACCTGCTTAGATATTTTGTAGTCACATTTGTCTTTTTTTGAACTTATTTTTATATTATTGGACTTCCATAATCCAAATTCCGTATATTCCATATATATGTATAGATATATAATATAAATATATGTTCTTTTTTCTCTTTCTTTGACTTCATTATGACTTTTTTTTTTATTATTAAAGAAATCCAAGGCCAGTCATTCAGAAGAAAACAATTGACCTTACAAGTTAAAATGCACTTTTAGTATTATTTATTTATTTATTTATTTTTTTGCCAAGAGAGCTTTTACCATTAGTGTAATTATGATATGACATCAGACATTCTCAGTAAAGTATTGTCTTGTTGTTATTGCGTAAGACGGATTGTGATTAGGTTTAAGCGCAGGCACATTATGAGGTGAGCCCTAAGTAGTGCTGAGGAGGGAACAACTCTCTTATGGTGTCAACCAGATAATAAGCTCCTTGATTCATATATACTTTAAGAGTCAAGGGTAACACAATGCTAGCCTTGTATTTCTGTCTCTCTCCCTCTATGTGTGTGTGTCCTTGCTGGTAAGGATCTCTTTTGTCCTACATTTTCATGAGTGTAGTCTTCGTCCGTCTACTAGTGCTGCAGGCTTATCTTCGTACAGCACTGTTTTTATACACTGTCAATTCATCTCTCTCATTACCATCATTAATAAGGCCTTTGATACATATTATTACAAGGTTAATTGGGACAAATCTGAAGCATATCCCCCTGTATCTTTTAATATGATATGTCTCAAATACTCAAGGTAGACCACATACCACAACTACAAAACAGCGTAAAAGACCCTCTAGTGCAATGTAAACGTTCACAACAGCTGGTATTCATTGATTGGCGTGTTCCAACAGTGAGTGGTTTATTGTGTTCCTGGGTCTGTTTGATGTCTTACGTTGGACTGTTGTGCTCGAATGTGCTTTTAATGGTGGTGTGTATGTGCCAAATTGTTCATTATATGATTTTAACAGTGCAGTGTGACCAACTGCTCGCTTGTTGTCAAATGTTCAAACTGATTTGAGAATAAGAGGAGGTGTGTCTTGGAAGATAAGGATGCCATTCAGCCTGTTTTGTACAAATTTTCAGGACCAGGCAGAATCTGCAGACTTTTTATGCATTTTCTGGGAATTTGGGGAAAAAATCTGCAGAATAAATTTAACCAAATTGTGTTAAATGAGCTTAGAATTTTACAATCCTAGTGTTAGTATATGAAATTCACCAAAGTTTTTCATAAAGAAACAAAATACAAGTACAAATCTTCTGAAACTTTCAAAATGATAGTCAGTGTGTGGGCCTGAACATGTGCCTTAAGTTGTTGTTGTTTTTACTAATTATTAATCACATTTAGCAATATTGCAAAACAGAGAAAATCATTTTTGATCTTAAAGATTTGCAGTTTTTTTTTTTTTTTTTTTTTTTGAGATGTGGCAGATTTTGACAGAAGTTAGATGGAATTATGACTACAACTGCCTTTATTCAGTGATTAATATTGCTAATGGTACATCTAAAGCACCTGGACTCTGCCTTTAAGTCTTTGCTACCATATTTTGACTTTAAATTTATGATTATTAAGCAATTTGGACTTCAAATACCTGTGACGAACAATTATTCTACAGTTGTTCGAAGGACCTTTGGGCACTCGAGGTCTTAAAGCTGATTATTGCAGAACATAGTCGCTGTGAAGATTTCAAAAAGACAGAAAATGAGTTTGACGAACCTGCAAGTTCTTACCTATTGCTCATTTCCAAATAATACATTTGCTGACAAGGCCACTAAAGAGTATGAGGTCCGCACAGTGCTGTCTGTATGTTCAGGTGGGAAAGTATGAGAGCCTTTATTATCTGGGCTAATAAGATCTTTCAATTATGGAGAATGAGATGAACAAATTAATTAATAGTTCTGATAGTTTTTTGCCACCTTCAGCAAATGTACTCTTGAGAAATACATGAGAGCACATGCTGATTTTGTCTCTTCTTTTTGTGTGAATACAGTTTTTTATTTTTATTTTTTTTGCCTTATTTCTCACTTTAATACACAGCAATTGCCTGTACTGTGCTTTTCAGAACTGATACTGTGTTAGTTTTCAATAAGTGTAGCACAGGTGCAAGAAAAGCGCTGTAATTAATATTACTGATGCTATTTTTTGCGCTTGTGACACATTTTTTTCTTCTTTTATCCTATAGGTTAACTTGTCCTTCGCTGAAAAATGTCACATTACCCAAGTATACAGGAGTGAAGCTTTTGCCGTCGTATAATTTTCCCATAAAATGGGAACATTTAAGTGTAGAGTGGTGGAATTGTGTGTCAATGAATGGCCCTGCTAATAGTGATATCACTCCTCGGAACAAAAGGATGGAAGGCTGAACGAGAATAGAGGAGTGGAGGTGAGTCCATGGACCATGTACCATTGGCCATTTCCGTCCCCTCTGTTCGGGTCATGCACTAGCCCGCCGAGAGAGCGCGTATATGACTGACAATAGTAGCAAGACAAACGGTCCACTCCAGCACAAACCACCCTCAGACAGAAATGTGCAAAAAAAATAATAGTTATTAAATTAATTGCGGTCGTAATCTCGTAAAATATGTGTCAGAAAATTATACGCTGTTCGATTAACACATAACACGGATGTCAAATATGTAATAAAATCCTAATCAATAAAACAATAACCATGTTGTTAAAAGCAGCCGTTGAAAGGTGTTGCCAGCTCTGTGTTTCAGGGGTGAGCACCCCTTTTAATATAAACGGATTTCATCTTTTCACCGTGTCACCTAAATCACCACAATGTTTGTGTATACAATTATAATAAGTTAATAAATTGTAGCAATGGATGGATTAGGAACACTCTCATCGACCCCATATATCAGGCATTGTCATAGGCACAGAAAATGCATGTCTAACAATCTGTTGATTACGCTGTGCTCTGAGGCAGAGAGAATAGCTTTTACTAGATACATTATTTGAACCTCTTGCATTGTTAAAATCGATAAGTTTCAAGCAGTAATGACCACAATTAATGAGACTCTTTACATCTTCAGATATCTATATCTATTTAAGTTTTAACAACATGTTTGGTATTACATTCTGCATCTTTCTGGAAAAATGACACTTTTGTCTTTGCAAAGAACAGAGCTCATTGATTTTGTTGTGAATGACATGCTGTACTTTGGCCCTAAAGCAGCGCATTGAGAGCATATGGCATAAATGATCACCTATTGTTCCAGATACATCGTCTTAGTGCTAAAAATTCACTATACACTAAAAGAAAATGGTATAAGTTTGGGTCTCATAATGATTCTTTTCCAGTTGAAAAAGTATTTGTGCACAGCATACAAATGTATCATCGACCTAAATGCATGCCTTTATGAAAAAGTGTTTTAAGGGAAGGCTTTCATTAACTGAAACCATATTCCTCTTTCTCTGCTCAAGCACACTGAAATAATTTTCATGCCACATTGACTTCCAGAGGAACATTAATGTATTTATCTGTATTTATGTGGAATGATTTGAAAAAGCTGTTAATTTGAAAATTACTTTTTTTGCCAGGGAAATATTCATTTGAGTGAATTAATTGTGTAGCAATTAAAAGGGGCATATTTGGGAACAGTTATGAAAATGGCTGTAGCTGGAGGTGTGAATTTTGTAAGTAGGGTTAATTAACACTGGCCCTGCATTGCCAATGAAACCATCAATGCATTTAAGTTGCAATAGAGCTTAGACTAAATTCAGAGCGACTCTTTGTGAATGAGTTTTATCATGCATGCTATTTGTGAATGTTATTGGTTATTACACCACAAGGAATTTATCACCTTATAGGCATACTTTATTTACTGCATATGTCCACAGTGAACCAGTACGCTGTGTCTATATAGGTGAAATAAAGATATATAGTCCTTACAGTAGATTAAACAGTCCCATGATCTTAGCAAGCAAAGCAAGATATCAGTGCACTAGCAGAGCCAGTGGTCAATAATTGAATGAGAGAGGCCCATTGTCCAATTACACGGATTATCAGTGGAGGCTCTCCCTCTCGTTAACGACTAAGGCAAGGATGAATAATTAAAAAGATTCATGTTGTGGCCACTTAATGATCCTCTCCTTTTTTTGTGCCTCATCTGTGGTTACCAGAGCATTTAAAGGAGGGCATCGTACCAAAACTCCCTCAGCTTTTTGAATGCCTTTGGCTACATGTGTACTGTCGGAAAGCACCCAGTGTGTTTGCATAGGAACCAGCCGTGTTTGGGTTACTCAGCTGTTGAAACTGCAGAATTAAAGTCTTTTTGCATGGATTTGGCGGCCTGTACGCATACCTGAAAGCTCAGGTCAGGAAGAAATTCTTTGAGCTTTTGAGTATGTAACTGCTCTTTGCAGTGAAGAAAGATTTTAATTAGTCCAATCTGGAATTTCAACAGAAATCAGATTTTCTCGCTGCAGGTGCATCTAAATGTTCACTGACAACAAGTGATTCAAGAGTCCTTTTGTGTTGTAGATGGCAGTTTTTTAAAACACAAACTGAGAACTCTAACATTGGCCCTACTGAAGAAAAAAAAAAAAACTATTAAAAAAAATATATATCATCAAAATGCTGTCGCAAGTCTTTTTAAGTGTTAAATTGTTGATTTTGCATGTTCTACTTTAATTTAATTAATTGGTGCAGCTCTTAAGCTATAGGCTTGTTCTTATCCAGTAATGGGTTTTTCTTGCGTATCCTGCGTTTTTTCACTAAATACCTGCAGTCCAGGTTAATATGCCCAGCAATAGCACTGCCCCATATGTAAATTGTCATTTAAATAATTATTCTTGTAAATTTTAATTGTTGTTCTTTGTCAATTAATGTGAATTTGTGTTAATTAGGCATTAGTGTTGATGGCATTACTGTCTGTGGGAAGCTGGTGGTAAACAGAAATGTATTAAAAAGAGATTGTTGTGCCTTTTTCTATTGATCATGGCAGTAGTAATTGACCCAGTGATGGGCATATAGATGCTTATAAAGAGCATTATAAGTTTTATATATTCAATCAAGTTCAATTTCGGCATTTTAAAGGTACCTACATCGCTGTAAAATGAAATTTGTTCAATGAAATTTGCATACAGCAAAAAAAATTTGGCCATGTTTGAGCCGTTACCTTATTTGCAATATTATTATTTTTAGATGGATTTTAAAAATGCAAATAGAGCATGCAATTCACCAATTAAATTTATTGTTATAGAATTCCCTCAGTATGTTTTAATTCTCTCACTACCGAAAGCTGCTGAAAGCACCTAAATACACTGATTTGATTGATTTACTTCATGATGACTTACTGTTATTGCGGTCAGCCTGATACAAACCACATTTAGTAACCAAATTGAAGTGATTAACTCCAGCATTCATTGTTGACTTCTAACTTCTCAAACTCAACTTTTCCGAAAACCTCGACTTCCGACTCATAGTTGGATATCTCGGGCCAAGGATTTTCCTTAACCTATTTTCCTGAGCCCTAGACCTCAGGGCTGAATTCATAAAAGCTCAGGCTGTCGAACAATTTGTCTTTTGACAGGAGGGACCAGTGAAGCCACCAGAGGCTGGTCAACAGTGAGTGGCAGGGCCCGAGCCTGGGGCGATACCTGTGGGGTGGGTGGCTGAACGGGTATTGCAGAAGCAGCTCCGGTAAGAGAGAGAAAGGGAAAGAGAGAAAGCGAGAAGGGGTATGAAGGAGGGAGCAGGCCGCCATCTGGCCCCGGAGAGGGAATTGGGTGGTATGATCAAGCCGAGGGTGGTGTCAGATCAGAGCGGTCAGGGCTGGTGGTGAACAGATGTTCTGGGGTGAACGCGCACACTAGCAAACGCGCTCTGGAGGGACCACGTGTGTCCATCAGTGGCTGGAGAACGCTGCTGTTCTGACCTTGAGCAAGGAAACATGTCAAAGTCTCTCTGCTCTAAAATACAAACACCCACAAACACACGGACCTCGTAGGGAATTAACCTGTTCTGTATTTACATTTATGTCAGGGAAAAGAGGCCATGACCAATACCACATTGCAATTTGTAGGTAGTTGCATCCCAAGTCTAAAATACAGTTAAGAAGTTATTTCGATTAATGAAACATTTTACTCAAAATGAAAATGTTGTCTTCGTTTTCTGACTATCATGTCCTTCTTTGTGTGAGAACCTTGTGAGAAGCAGACCTTGGTGTGTTCATGAGAGATGTAACAATGCCCGATTCGTGAATGAACTGTCAGATGTTTTCGGTGAATCAGTTGATTCAGTTTACAAAAATGGTCTAAATGATTCATTCACAAATCAAACTGAACTAATCATGACTTAATGATTTGGTTAACAGCTCACTACAGGAATTACCAGTGAAAAATGACTGATCACAAAAAGCTATTTTTTGACTTTTATGATACTTTTATAGTGCTTTTGAAAGCTTCAGTCCTCATTCATTGCAATTTCATCCAAAAAAAAGTTATCAGTACAGTTTTCAGAATTTCTCCTTTTGTGTTCTACAGAAGAAAGTGAATGTTTTTGGAACGACATGATTGTTAGTAAAAGCTGACAGAATTTTCATTTTTGGGTATAAAATATATATGTTTTTAATTTTAATATGGCTCTAAAATACCACATTGATGTTTAGAAATTCTTGGTACATACATTTGCTGCAACAACAAACAAATGATGTCAGAAAGATCCAGTTTACAAAGAATCTGTTGTCCATGGCTTCCGGTACTTCTGGGATGGAGAATGGAGTAAAATAGGCACTTTTCATGCGTTAAAGTAGCCATTTCCTGCGTCCTCATCACCTAGGAGCTTGCTAATCAATAAGCATTTAATTAGTCAATTATATGCCATTAATTTAACACCCCTGAAGGTACAGTCATCTCTGTGAAAATACGTGCTTTAGGAAATTTATCTATTGGAAAATGTAAAGGCAGACAATTAAGTTCTCAAGCAGGGATGTAAAAATCGACAAGCCGTCGTGTGAGGATCTGAAAAAGAGTTTGTGGATCCCAAGCTCTGGGGGACAGAGGAAGTGGAGATGAACAGAAGAGACTGCAGAGAGTGAAATATTTTTTTAATATCATTTGTGTTGTAGAATTTAACACTAACAAAATATAATACTATGTTATTATGTTACTATTTTCTAATTAATTCTATTGTTATGTTAGTATGTTCTAATTAAAAGCAACTAATTGTGGTGCGTAAATACTGCTTATTGCTGATGTTTTTTTGCAGTTTTTTTTTTTTGTGCTGTCAGTATTGTGACTAAAAACTAACAAAACTAACACATTTAAATATTAAACATTTTTTATTTTCTATATATAATGGAACTGCATGACCACACAGGCTTTTTTTGTTGAGACCTTGTTTTGTTTTGTTTTTTATGAAAAGTAACACATTACTCCTTGCTTCCAGAAGTAATATGATTACATAACACACTTTATTTATATGTTACCCCCAACTCTGAAGATCATCATTTGAAGAGATGTTAAATAAATCCTGTAGCTTTATGTACCAAGATTATTATTTTTTTCTATTTACATCCTATTTACAGTAGCGTGACGAAAGAAAAGGCTTTAAGGCAGTATAAGACTTATTTATACATCCACAACAATAATCCTTGAACGCCTCTAGGACTTAACTGTACATGATTGGCCTCCATTATGACATTCTGCTGTATGACCTTCCAATAGACAACACAATTGTTTTACAGTAAGCATATTTTAATCTTTTCTCCGACGGCATATGTATGTTATTTATTCAAGCAAATTGTCAGCTTTTATTACTGACAGCAGTTATATTTGTAAAAATGAGTCCTACGCTGCAAAATAATGTTTATTGCTTTATAAACTGCAGGCTTATGTTTTATTTATGCCATATGATGAGAGAAAATAGAGCCTGAATTGATGTTTGCTAATAGGCTGCAAAATAAGAAGCCTTCACATAATAGCGGAGTCACTGGCGGCCAAGAGGCTTGTAATTCCTGGTGTCAATATTTGAATTGCTGGGGGAACTATTGCAGACACTGCGAATATATCTGAGCACCGTTTTGCTCCTAGTCTATAAAAACTAACATCTGTTGAAGCATACATTACGTTTTAAAAATAACCGAACAGAGATCACCCGGTAAAGTACAGTTAACCAGATGTCGTTTTAAAAGTGGCAGATGGAACAATGAAAGGCGGATTGGAAATTAAAAAGCACAGCTAAAGGTCAGATCAATTAAGGTGCCCGTCGCCGGCTCCCATGTGACAATTAAGATGAGTCTAAAGCGCTTTGAGCGATGGGACAGCCTGTACTGTAGCTGTTGCTGGGGTGAACTTCTTAAGGGCATAAAAATGTATGGCATGGGACCAGAGGCCCCTGGAAGTGAAGTGGATTTGCAGTGGGTCAAGGTTAATAACCCGCACAGATAAACCTGTTTCAGTGTCTCCGAGCTGAAATGGAGACCTTTGTCCGTCAGTATTAAGCTACAAATAAATTAACAGTGACTTTAAGTGACATTGCAAGAGGGAAGGTTGGACTAAATTCATAAGTTTAATGTCATTTCACAGTTTCTTTGGTCACTTGTCATTAAGCCAGTGATTCTCAGTTTGTTCTTTCTTTCTTTCTTTCTTTCTTTCTTTATTTCTTTCTATCTTGCACAAGTACATGCCAGGGGTTTTATTTCATTCTCTCACCACATAACACCCCTATTTTGCTAATTAAATCTATCTTTATTTTATGGTTCTGTTCATACAGTGCATGTCAACCACTCTCACTCTTAGGATTTTGCTCAGTGAGCAAGTGAGCTTATTTATTAAGCATGCACATTATATTTTTGTATTTGCTGCTATTGTTATTTTTTCCAGAGCAGAACTGTGTCCATTTTATTTAAATGCAATCCACCAGTTAAAAATCACTGATTTAGCAGACTATTATCTTACGCTACTGATTTCAGACACAATTATCCACTAGGCTGCCGTTGTAAAGATATTGCAATATGAGGTACTTCATTGCAATAATAAACTACTAATAAAATACTGATTTCCCATAAGATTTGATTTTAACACATTAACACCTAAAGTACATTTTTAAGTGTTTCAGTATGACGGTGACCACATCATAGCTGTTAGTAAAGTTGGCAGATTTTATTATTATTTTTTTTAAACAGTTACATATTATGTTATTCTCAGAAACAAAATGTTGATAGAGGATATGACAGAGGCCTCTTGCACATTGCATTTGGCAGCAGGGGAGCCACAAGAGGGCAATATTTGCATTGTTTGTCCGTCTCCTCCGCAGGCGCTCTCATTTACATCAGACTGGTGTATTTGCATGCCGGGATCAAAAACAGTTTAGTTTGTTCATTTACATCATAACATGCAAACAATATGTTCACATAAAGTCTGATAAGACCTTTCCGCCAGTGTCCACAACCCACACTTGACACACACAGACATGCATTTAAATGCAACTATCTCTATTTGGCAGTCGTCACCTGCAAACACTAGCCTATTTTTCCCTTCCACAGATGTGTTTTAATGCTTATCAGGACCTGGTAAATTTGCAAAAAAGGTTGCAGTGTTTTTTTGCTTTCATTCACAATTTGTTTGCATTCACAATTTGTTTATTATCATCCATACACTATAATTAAATGAAAGATATCTTTGCTTAAAATACTTTTTTTTCTTTAAAAAACATAAGTATATTTTATGATGAGAGCAAAGCAGTCCTTAATTTTATCCACATTTAAACTCAATTTATTTGTTGTTAATGGAATATGTCGATTAAGCTGCCTTTTTAATTTCTTTGCATTTTGTAGTGCATGCTGGGATGATTTTAGTCTTTGAAGTGGGTTTGCTTATTTATATAAAATATTTTTAAAAAGTGATGTTTTCATCATGGCAAAACAAAGTTTACAATGTTATGCAAAGTTGCAATCAGTTATTTTATTTTTTAGAGCAAAATTGAGTTCTGTCAGAACTAGTTTTAATAGAGCTAACTTCTTGAAATCATTTCCAGACAAAACTTACTGTAGATTGACTACTAAATTGATTATTGTAGATGTCTGTATTGACTTGCTGCTCCATGACAGTATAAATAGTACACATTTCACCAACAGATGAAAATAATAAAAACATGTTGCAGGAAAATTTCCATTTCTGTGTCATTTTTCCCATAACAGTATTTTCTCACTGGTTTGGTGGCCAGTGAGCTGGCGCGTATCAGAGTGTTGGAATTAATTAGATAATTTGTATAATGGACCACGACTTGGAGAGGTTCAGAAGTCCTGCTGCTTGCATTGTCCTTGAGGAACTCTCATCCAGATGTTCAAGCGGATCTTAGCCTGACCTGTAACCTAGTCCTAATTATCATTTGAATGACAACATGCTCTAGATCAATAGTGTTCAGTCACAGTTTGAAGGCGGAAGATAAGAACTCACCTTGTGGAGCTGCATGAGGAAGAAAGATATGCTAATGTATTTATCTGAAAATACATCCCAGCAAACCACTGGATTTATTGAATAGTGGTGTAGTTCATTTTTATTAACAGATTTACTGAAGATTTCAGTTTATGTTAACTGTAAACACTGCAAGCATGCAATATATTTTGCAGTTTAGTGTTTTTGTACACTGTACACAAGGGCCAATTTAGTCTTGTACCTGTTCTAAACCTATATACTGTTATTTTTTTGGAAAAAAACACAAAAGATTTTCATAAAAAACGACTTACATTTCATACTGTTCCTCATTCAGAGCAATAATATGGTTTTCGAAGACTTGAAATATCACACGTAAGTAGTGTGGGATGATGCCTTTTTTCCCTTTTCTAAGCTTTACAGACATTGTCACTGTGAATTGTAGTTGCATTGAAAAGAGCTACGTAAAGAAAAAAATGTGTTCCATGGGAACAATAACAGCTTACTGGTTAAATAATTACAGAATTTTTATTTTTGGGTGAACTGTAGAGTGTCTACAGTGAGAAAAGATGCTCAAGCCTTTGAACATGATGAGGTAAGACAATTTCGTCATTCGTCCTGGTTTAAACTTTCCTGGATTGTTTTAACTTTCAATTTGTTTTTCCTAAACCGTACCAACCCGTTAATTTAGAACGGATCATATGAAATCATGATCTCCTCATGTCTATTTGTATGTGGTTAGTTTTGTGTGTGGTTTAGTTTCGCTATATGTACAGAATGCTCCCTGGAACAGCAAGTTTATATGAAGCTTTATAACTCTTGTAGTTTTATTGTGACATTAGGTAACTGTGTATATCTGAAGCACCATAAAAGTTGTGTGTTACTCCAGACTTCTTTTTCGCTCTTACTCTCTTCTCACAGATAGCACTGGTCCACAGAAATGGTAATAGCTCAGAGGATCTGTGGACTTCATGTTTCCACTGACTTCAGAGCTGAACGATGACGCAACTGACTCATATATTGTAACATCTAAAGTGAGCTTCTTGATATTGCAAGCCGCGTGCTTTTGATAGCAAGATAATTGTAAATAATCATTTTATTTTAGATGGACACTTCTTTCTGTGTGCTTTCAGTTTAACTGATCAACCCAATAGCTTGGCAAAAAGCTAACAAGAAAAGCCTTTTGATTAGCTAGAACAAAATAGCTTGATAAAGTGGAACAGCTACTCTTTGGAGTGGGATTCAGATGGTACGGTTTGGGACCTTATTGGTGGAAACCATCCAAACACTCAACTGTTTAGCTTGTCCACAATCTCTGATGTAGAGCACTCAATATGCCCCTCATTGTATCTATGCGGTTTAACCCAAGCATCACTCTCCTTAAGACTCTAAACATTAAACCCAGCATGTGCGTGAACCCTTAGCTCATTGTTGGTGATTCCACAAAGTAGGACAGAAGGATGTGTTAGAGAGAGATGCAATTAAAGGAATTGTTCTAATGAAACGCAAGCTCATTGCGATTTCTCCCTCTTGGTCATTATCTCTAAGATTAAATGATCTATATGACTGTGTGGTGCTTAAACGAGGTGAGAAGGGTGTTTATGTGTGGATGAGTGTTGGAAAGCGAGAGAGGGAGTAATTCAATCTATTCCATAAGTGAAGTACAGCCGGCCTCGGCCATCATTAAGCTTGCGGAATGGAGCCATTGCAATTTAGATATCCATGTGAGCATAAGCAATATTAGACAGTCGGCAATATCATCTGATACTTTACAATATCATGCTATTCTTTTCTCTCCATCAGCGTTATTTCATATTATACTGGAAATCTCACAGCAGTTGATGGGTGATTGCTTGGCTTCATTAGGATGTTAGAATTTCTGAAGCATCTTTAGAAATGGAGCAAATATCTTACAATGACTGCTGACCCGTATACCGCACTGATCAATATAAATAGGGCTATTCTGGGATTCCATTGTGATAATGTGTTGTTCTTATTTTAATTGGCAATTACATTTACTCACTGTAGCTATGCACATCGATTTCTTTCATTTATGTGTTTATTTTATGTATATAGGTGTACATTAACATAATAAATATAGCCACAACATCATTATCAAATAATGTGGGTCTTCAAGACTAAATCTATAATTAGTCATGTTTCCACTGAATGGTCAGAGAGGTTAATGCATTTTTTTTTAATGTAAAAGAAGTGTTTTGTGTTCAGAACAAGCATATTTGTAGCATGTTGTCAATTACCGCAGAAAATGTCAAAATATAGCTTTGTGTGAGAAATTAAAGCTGTCATTCACTAGGGGTGTAACGATACGATCATGTATTCGTACCAGAAATTTTTGTTACAAATTTTTCGGTTCAGCACACGTGTAAACTAATACAGTATTGTTTTAATGACTGTACATGCAGAACTTCTGTGTTTGCTGAACGTTTTCAGAAAAGTTTTTTCAGAAAAGCACTGCAGAAAAAAGAAGCAATTTTATGTTGTTTTTCTCTATGTTGTACCGAAAACATACCAAATTTTTGTGTACCGTTACACCACTATCATTAATTTTCGGCTAAGTTTTAGAAATGGCACGCAAGCTTTATTGATGACAAGATGACATTGGTGCTCTATCGACAGCATTTAGTAAGTTTTTTTCTTTCATATCTTGTTCCACAGACAAAATATTTTAAATTTTTGTTACTATGCTTTCATATATGAACATTTATCTCAGTGCAATGCCTTTTTGATTTTTTTTTTTTTTTAATTTTCTGTGGTGAATAAGGCATTATATTATTTTATTGTGTTAATATAATTAATTTAATACATTTTTAGAATTTTTTAACATCAAATTTGATTCACTACACTTTTACTGTCTGAGATGTTCTTGGGTTTTAGCAGGCTACGGTGTCAGGGCCCATGTGGCATCATAAATTATGAAAGATTATTTTTCTGCTGGGAGTCTGCGGTGTGTCTTTGACTGTAGCTATTCTCTTGAATTTGTTACGCAGTTTAGCCAAACATAGAGCATGCTGTGGCTTGCTCAGATGGGAGAGCGAACAGGGAATCCAGAGACACAGTGAACTGAAAAAAGGACTAAAACTGATTAGAACATGTTAAGGGAAACCAGTGAAGTTAAAGTGCTTTGTGTTGAAAAGATATGCATTCTCATTTGTACTATAGCATTTTTAGAGATTTATTTATTTATTTATTTATTTATTTATTTATAAGAAAGTGTAATGTTCTTTTCTCTGTGAAATTATAAAAATAATAAAAAACGCCATCTAGCTCAGATATTTTTTCACCATTATATGAG
This sequence comes from Spinibarbus caldwelli, assembly GCA_039654775.1. Classification (NCBI taxonomy): domain Eukaryota; kingdom Metazoa; phylum Chordata; class Actinopteri; order Cypriniformes; family Cyprinidae; genus Spinibarbus; species Spinibarbus caldwelli. The sequence goes on from CM077237.1 coordinate 25,270,175, forward strand.
GACCAGCAGGTGCCTCCTCCAAAAACTGTTTACATTTTTGAGAATAACACTGTGTAATGCCAGATGTGGACACTTCCATATCTGAAAGCAATAAGAGAAAGGAAACCCTGTGTCTTTCTGTTGTTTCCTCCTCTGTTGTGAGCCTGTGTCACTTTTAAGACAACATTTTCTTCTTACTCTCGGTCTGTCAAGTTATCAGCTCTCTGTGCGGCGTGAGCGCATCAGTCTATTGTCTCAGCGTATGATCCTGTGGAGAGAGCCCTACAGCCCTCTGTTACAGCTCTACTAGGCATTAATACCACAAATGAATGCATGACCGAATATTCAAGCGAATAAATGCATGAATAACAAAATACAATTTACATAATTGCACATAGGCTATGTGTTTTCTGCTGTTTGAAACCCCTTCATATTTGCATATGCAAGCTCTATAGAAATTATACACTCAATAGGATAGGCATATAAATATGATTCCTTTGAATTACTGGAGAGAAGGAGGGAGAATGGTAAGGAAAAAAGAGAATTTAAGCAATAATAATGTTAATGATGTTTTTTGCCCTAAGGGTAAAGATGCCCCCACTGCTTTGGGAGACGGACTTCAGTCACTGTTAAAATGATGCAGTGTTAAAATGATCCCAGCAGTGGGATGTGCTTGTAAATAACTCTCAGAATGTCCTGATCGAATGATATGTGTCTCTCTTTCTCTCCTGCCGTATCTCTCTCCTATAATTCTGCACTTAGACACACTGTATTGACACAGTCATTGATTTTGAGCTCTCACATGTGTGTTACAGTGCATACAGACTGTCCATGTCGCCAGTGTACACAAATATATCAGTATAAATCTTATATTCATGATCAAAGCCACAGTATGTCTTATTATTATTATTTTTTAAATGTGTTTTAAGATTAAGAGATGGTTTTCAAACTTTCATAGACATGTAATTCTAAACCTGCATTGTTGTTGTTGTTGTTGTTGTTGTTGTTGTTTTCAATGGAACACAAAGGTGAAATTTAGATTTTTTTTTTTCCATTTTATGATAACCAAGTCTGTAAATTAAGAAAGCCTATTTACACCACATAAAAATGGTAAATCATAATAAAGTCAAATTATGAGAAAGTCATACAGTAATTATAAAAAAGTAAAAAACTATAAGATACATAGTTGTAATTATGAGATAGTCAAGATTATGATGTAAAAAAGTCATTTTTTGTCAATTTTAATCTCATGACTCTGCCAATTTTGATTTTTTATTTTGTCACAGTTATGACTATTTAAAGGGTTACTCCACCCCAAAATGCAAATTTTGTCATTAATCACTTACCCCCATGTCGTTCCAAACCCGTTAAAGCTTCGTTCGTCGTCAGAACACAATTTAAGATATTTTAGATGAAAACCGGGAGGCTTGTGACTGTCCCATTGACTGCCAAGTAAATTACACTGTCAAGCTTCAGAAAATTATGAAACACATCGTCAGAATACTCCATCTGCCATCAGTGGTTCAATCGTAACGTTATGAAGCGATGAGAATACTTTTTGTATGGAAATAAAACAAAAATAACGACTTTATTCAACAATTAGGCACCGTAGCGCCATTTTGGAGAATATCCCCTGGACGCAAAATGCGTACACTCTTGTGTCAGCCGCTCCACAGGGATGCGTTGTTTGCTTTCAAATCATAGCGTAAATTGACGTAGAAGACTTTTCCCTGTGGTGCGGCTGACACAGAAGAATGTACGCATTTTGCGTCAAGGGGATATTCTCAAAAATGGCGTTACGGTGACGCAGAGGAGAAGTTACAGTGCCTAACTGTTGAATAAATTTGTTATTTTTGTTTTATTTCCATACAAAAAGTATTCTCATCGCTTCATAACGTTACGATTGAACCACTGATGGCAGATGGAGTATTCTGATGATGTGTTTCATAATTTTCTGGACCGTGACAGTATAATAATTTACCAAAGCAAGATTAAAAAGTCTAAATTTCGACAAAAATGACTTTTTACATCATAATCTCATAACTGCAACAATATATCTATCTATCTATCTATCTATCTATCTATCTATCTATCTATCTATCTATCTATCTATCTATCTATCTATCTATCTATCTATCCATCACTGCAACAATATATCTATCTATCTATCTATCTATCTATCTATCTATCTATCTATCTATACACACACACACATAATTATATCATATTGCAGCATATTTCCGTTTTCTCAAGCAGTAATTTAAGGAATTATTTACTGAAGCTACAGCTACAAATATGACGCCATTAGACACTTTGTTTTGTCTATGTCATAAGACATGCAAGAACCAGTAATGTTTTTTGTTGTGGTGGTCAGCCCTGCAGTGTCTTTGATTTTAGAGCTTAGTAAATATCAACTTTTTGGCCAGTTCACCACATCATGCAGTCAAATGACTTCAGAAGATGTGTAATATAGTGCAAGAGTTAAAACCATACTTTTATGGTGTTTTTCTTTTCTTTTTGGAGCTATATAAACAACGAACTTGGAGAAACAATGCTTGGGCTTGCTGAGCGGCACCCCGCCAGAGCCCCACCTCCCCTGTCCATCAGCCCTGCAGCCAATGGCCCACCAGGGAGAGCGGCCACAATTAAAGAAAGCAGGAAGAGCAGCGATATGTCACTCCATGAGAGGAGAGCATAACCACGGCCACATTTCCATGATTAATGACCTCTTCTGAGGAGGAGAGTCTCTGTGAATACCTCTGCTTCTATTTCTGCTTCTCGGCCCATAAGCTTGTGCTTGATGTCATATAATTACAATCCATTGTTTGTCATTGTATTTTCTTGTACAAGTGTCTCCTTTGTTTAGCGGGTATTCATGTTGTCACTCTTGTCACTGCTGGTCAACCACTTGGAGTGAAAAATTATACGAAAGAAGGGAAAGTAAAAAGCTAAATTAATCCTTGATTAAAAGCTTGTACACAATATGACTTTATTATAAATGTTCATATCGGTTTATTTATCATTTCTTTGATATGGTTTTCTAATCACAATATAAATAGTCAGGCCCTAGTTTTCCAAATCATTGTACTTAAAAAAAAAAAGAAAAAAAAAAGCATATCCAAGATGCCTATGTGGTATATTTTTTCGTGGATTTTCCAAGTGGTTGGCTAATATTACCTAGAGTCCCTTGCTCTACAGCATAGGAAGCAGTAACTCTATAAAGCATACTATATCATGTTTGATATTCAAAATTCTAAGACCTCTAAAATATCAACTTGATCAAAACTTTGCTGGAAAACCTGTTGTATGCAATTGTCTACATGCCTTCTGTTGTCTGATTGTTAGTTCATACTTTTTTAACAAGGAAAAAGGCTTTTAATATAATTTAAAAAATGTCCATGCTGTGAAATATTTACTGATTTTTATGAAGTAAACATAAGAACTTAAAATATGATACATAAAACTTTTGCATCTTACTTTTCATGCATATAAATATCATCAGTTGCACCAAATTGCATAAGATACAATAAAATTAATAAAATTGAGGCTTTTTTCCTCCTCGCGCATAAGCTCCATATTTTACTATATCATATTTGAGCCAAAGCCTGATGTATCAAATATGATACTCAAAAATAAAATAAAATAAAATAAAATAATAAAAAATGGCAAACTTTAAAAAAATGCAAACTTTTCTATTAAAATGCTATTGTTTTATGTCAGACTTTGGTTAATAGTCAGGTTCTGCCAAATTATTGCAATTAAAAAAAAAAAAAAAACATGCCAAAGATGCCTGGATGGTGTATTTTTGATGGATTTTTGAAGTGATTGGCTAATATTATCCAGAATCCCTTATCTTAGCTCTATAGTTGAAATGAGTTAATGATCATTTTCTTACAAATTCATGAATGCTAACCTGAAGATACTGAAGTAGTTTTAGTTTTTAGATGTACAAACCTTAAAGTGAAGTAATAAAACACTTTAGAGTAATGGATTTAGTTAGACACTAAAGGATATTTAATAGAAATATCAGGATAGTTGTTTTATTTGACTGTGAGGATTGACTGTAGGTGGCTTTTATCCCTCCTCTCCTCAAGGATATAGACGGGGGCTTTGTCAACATGAGTTTTATATGATTATATGATACCGGTGGTTAAAAACATACTGAAAGGCACCAGGGGATGGGAGATGGATGCGGAGAGATCGAAAGAAAGCAAGGGAGATAAAGAGAGAGCAAGCGGCAAGTAAACAGCGCTTAAGTACTCTAAATAAAACATTTGTTTGTGATTGAGGTTTCCCGATACGAGCAGCATGACCTCTTTTATGGAGAAGTCTCCGAACACAGATCCCGTCTCTCTCTTGCTTTCTCTCTCTCCCGATCTTCGCCAGCACACAACCTATCCATATTGCATGAGAACAAATTTTTCTGACAACTTGAGTGATAGATTTGTACAAGGCCTGGATGTTTTCTCCAGAAGAGGCCTGTCAGAGTGACACAAATTGCCATTAATAAAAATTTTAACAATACATGCCAAATGAAGTTTTTCTGTTAACACGGCAGAGGGGGAGAGTAAATGACGTCTGTGGTGGGCTTTTGGGGAATGGGGGCTTGCCTTTTCTTTTTCCTTTCCTGTTGTTTTGTCATGAGGAAAGCCGGTGCTAAGGCTAGAAATGTGTTTGAGTGATCATGCTAGCATGCTGTCAAAGAAACTGACAGCAGTTTACGGAATTCTTCTTCGGCAGAGCCACCAATTATTTATTTACTCTGCAAGACCTCTCATCCGAAAGATGTCTAATGGTGCTTTCACACTAGAGGTTTTGGTGCTCACCCAAGTCCATTTGTCTGTAGAGTTTGGTTCGTTTGGTTAGTCTGAAGGTGGTTTTACAAACTTGTGTGCACAGAAGCAATCTGTATACTAAGTCTGCTTAAAATAAAGGTGTAGAGCAGAGGTTTTTACACTGTTTGATCCCAGATACTGCAAATATGATGATCCTTGGGAGGGAGCTATTCCAAAAATATAAAGGCAGCTGTATAATTTCATGTTTAATTTATACTGTGTGAAAAATTGAAGCATGAGAAAGTGTCAAAAAGTGTCATATTTATACAGACAAAAAAATAAGTCATGATTGGCTTACTGTATAGGCTGTATTGTTGTTCTACTTTGGCAAGAAATTATCATCTGCAGAATGTTTACTATAGGCTATGTTCTTATTTGAATGATACTATAGGCTATGTTCTTATTTCAGTGTATTCATTTTTTTACCCAATATTATATATTAGATGTAAGCCAAACATTTTGTACAAAAATGCACAATTGTGAGTGTAATATGACTTATATACCCTAATTGGTCACACTTTATATTAAGTGGCCTTAACTACTATGTACTTACATTTAAATTAATCATGTGATACAATGCAATTATTGTGTACATACATATTTTTACATTTGACTGCATGTAATTACATCTGTAATTACTTTCTGTTATTACATTTATAGTTACACTGTTGACCTTTTCCATACACCTTAACCCACCCTTAAACCTACCCATAGCATCAAACCTGTCCCTAACATTACCTGTATACCACCTTAATAGCAGCAAAAGTGTTTTGCAATACAGTATGAACACAATAAGTGCACTGTACCTATTTTTAGTAGTTAGTTAAGGCCACTTAATATAAAGTGGGACTGTTTATAAACAATGTATATTGAATAACTTAGTTGTTACTAGTTAAGGCCAGTTCACTCCAAGAATGATAACTTTAAAGATAACTATAATTGTAACGTAACTATATTAGCATCCACATCCAAGGGACGACGTTTAATGCCTGTTTTAAATGTTGAAGCTCTTTAAAGTCAGGTGGATTCTGAAATGCCTTTCAACTTTTTGTTAAGTTTAGGTATTGGGTAGGATTAGGGATGTAGAATATGGTCATGCAGAATATGTGCTTTGTAAGTACTAATAAACACTCAATATGTTAATAATAGGGATGCTAATAAGCAACTAGTTAATAGTGAGAATTGGTCCCTATACTAAAGTGTTACCAATCATTGTTTTGATTGAATCAGTTGAATTAAAACTCATTCATAAAGATGTCGCCACTTACTGCCATGACTTGCAGAAAAATACACAGACAGGCGGAATCATATTTATCTCTCCGTTAAGAGTTATGGCAAGATTTTATCTTTTTCCTTACAGCAGTTCCCAAATATTTAGCTCCATATCAAACATGTAATTTAGGGTTACGTGGGATATTTCTGACAGCTGCATTGTATAATTTTATGTTGCTGGAAAAAAACATGTAGTTTTGAACTGTGGCCGTAAACTCAACCTTTTTTCTCTTTTTGTTGCTCTTCCTCTCTGCTGAGGTGATTAACTGCGCACATGTTTGAAGGTGGGATTATGCTTGTCTAATTGTGGTATACGTCGTCATGGTGACTATCAGACAATCGGGGGTAAACACCATTACTTGGCAGCGTTTGGGTGAAAAGCGGCGTGTTCTGATGTCAACATCAGAATTACAATGGCAAAAAAGATTATGTTTTGGCAGGAAAATCAATACTCTTGCCACGCTGGACCTGTTTTATTTTTTATAAACAACCTATAAGGTAACCTGTCCTGGACCCTTTGTTCTTCCTTGCTCTTTTTGGCCGTGATGCGTTTTTGTAAGATATGAGACATGTGAGATTTTCGATGTTCATTGGCACTATTCTGCTTTTGGAATATCCTGTTTTTCAGAAATTGGTGGATAAAAGAGAAAATGATTTCCTCTTCACAGATCTACAGCCAGCCTCTCCTCTGAGTTCAACCATTTTTTTATTTTGTTAATAAGAAAATACATGAACGTCATCAGTGCATTGCAGATGTTGTGTAGACTGTGATCAGATGAATGCAGATTTGCTTTAATTCTAAGCCTCCCAAGCACACCTGCTCTCCTGCTCTCCTGCACAGCAAACCTGCTCAATTAACCGAGGGCCAAGAAGAAAACATCACAGGAAGTCAATAAACCCATATCACCCCCGCAGGGGCCTGGAATCACAATAACCCACCACAAACACATTATTACATATTAAAATTTGCCTTAAAGATATTGTGTAACACCAAGTGTCCAGTGACATCATGCCTCTCTAAGACTTTATTAGTTTGCTTTCTCAAATGTACTAAAGGGTGCTACTTTAAAATTGAATTGCTGTTTAAACACACTCTCCAATGATGTCTTGGAGTTCAAAGTATACTAAGTGTTTGTCCTGGAGACACTGCAGGCCATACAAGAGGGTTTTAACCCTTATTTTTTAGAAAGCATGAAATGGTTATTATATAAGCATGATTATTAGACATCATTCTCTGCGACAGTAATCTAATATCTTTGAATTTTGTTTATATTAGGCTTTTTCTTAGCATATATAATTCCTTTGTTATTTGGTAAAATATGTAATTTAATTCAAATTTGTTGATTTGACAGTCAATACGATAAATTAATCTTATTCTTATTCAAATACATTTAACAAATTATTAAATAATAATATTTGTATAATATAGAATTATTAAAATAATAAAAAATATTTTAATTATTAAAATATTTTTAAATACATTTTATAGTGTAATTTATTCCTGTGATGGCTAAATTGAATTTCAGCAACCTTTTGCTGCCTGACATTTAATTTTTTTTGTATTTTTTATATATTTTTTACAACTTATATATATATTTTTTTTTTTCAGCAAGAATGCATTAAATTGTTCAAAAGTGACAGTAAAGATATAATTTTACAAAAGATTTCTTTCATATAAATGCTGGTCTTTTTATTCATCAAAGAATCCAGAAAAAAAAAATATTATGCAGCAAACACTGTTTTCTACATGGATGTTTAAAATATTTTAAAATATATTAAAATAGAAAACAGGTATTTTAATTGTGTGAAAGATTTAAAAATATTACTGAACTTATCAAAACATGAACATAACAGTTTTTTCAAAAATAATAAAAAATCTAAATGATTCCAAACTTTGACTGATAGTGTATATAGTACACCAATGATGGAAATTTGTTTCCTTTTCTTGTTCGCTCCTTCTTCATTCATTACTTCATTAAAATGGTTGCTTATAGTCACCGATGAGTCACACTTCTGTTTCCCATGAGGCTTTGCTGCATGAAGATGCTTTTAGAGAGCACTGCTCCACAGCGTCCACCATCCTCCTATAAATATTGGATTGCAATGAAACTGCATGAAGGTAGACGCTCCCCATGGCCTAATGTACAAACACGTGCTAAACTACACAAAGGGAGATTAGGAAAGTGGATAAAAAGGAAGAAAGGGATACACAGAGCAGTCTTGATCTCTGTAGGCAAGGTCTATGTACAGCCCACCGCAGGTGTTTAATAAATCATGAGAATATAAGGCTTGTTGTGTGACTTCAGAGCGGCTCTGGCTGAGTAAAGGAGATAAGTGCATCACTCCAGGTCTGGAATCAAAAGGCCCTCTTATGGGTTTGTCAGCAGTCCACGCTTGAGCTTCTGACATTGAGAGCAAACGTGTAGAAGAAGACTCTTGTGTTAACAGTATTTCCACAAAACACCATGCTTGGTTGAAGCACAGGCATTGATCAAAACACACTCACGCACAAAAAGCACACACATTTCAATGTCAAACACCTCTTCAGCCAATTGCTCTGACCTGTTAGAGGACCATACCTCTCCTTGAGCTTCGTACTTCTGTTTGATTCCCTTCTTCCAGCCTAAATCTCCTGTTTTCTTTGCTTTCACCCAACAGGAGAAGATTATTTTCATTATAAAGTACTTTTGATATGACAGGCATCTTTGAACACAGTGGGAACCTGAGATCCAGTACACTGGCCTTCATTATATCTCTCTCAGTCTTAGATGAAGAGGCGCAATACCCCTGTAAAAGAGCAGTGAATGGTGGGCATCCTGGATTGACTTGTTTGCTGAATATCAGAGTAGATTTTTCTGTATTTATAATGGCCTTATTAAAAGTGCTTTTGATGTGAAGAATGCAACAACAGCACACAGAATTATTTCGTAGTTTGCGGTCACAGCGTACAACAACTAGGCCTGCCCAGGACACATGAATGTAAATTTTTAAACTGAAGATGTGAAAGGATTTTTTAAAATGTATTTATTTATTTTTGAGGGGTCAATAAGTTATTGTTTTTAGGTGTTTAATAATTTTTGACTGCAGATAAATTATCATAATAGTTTTTTTTCACATTATATTTTATTAGATTATCTTTTACTTGTATGATTCATAGACAATTACTGGGTAACAAGTTTTTATTTTGCATTTTTTAAAATCGAATTTGGTGAATTTGTGCCAGTAGGCAATCACCATTTGATATCTGGATATTTTATTTTATTTGTATATATATATATATATATATATGATTGACATCACTGAAATTGTAGTAATGAAATTCCTTTTTAACCTTAGAACATCTTTATGTCAAGATCTTGCATTTCTTCACTCAAAATTATAGATTAAAGGCATATAAAATATGAATGCATTTGGTATACAGCAAAAAATATGTTTAATGCATATGTTTTCTTTAGTAACATCAGAGCGAGTTAGTGACATTTACATTTTGGATGAATAAAAGGTAAGCTTTCTCACCTTCAGTCTCATATTCTAGCAAGTTAAAATCAATGATCTGTTGTTTTGCATTCACAGGGTCGGCTTGAACGCATCACATATCGGTTTCCTGCATTATTATTTGTCTGACAGAAATTTGAACACTTTCTTATTTGCATTTGTAATGCAAATCAAAATTCTCCCCATGTTTTAATAGCATATATGTTTTGTTAAACAAATGATTGACCACAATTGCTGCTTTTTATTTTTTAGGCCCCATGCTTGCAGATTTTTCATAATAGGTTTACTACCACTAAAGATAACAAGACCTTTCATTTGCAAGGCCTTTCGGACCTGTCAACAACCCATTCAAGAGCCTACAGCATTGGCTCGGTTTCAAACAATCTTTTTAAAGGTCAGTCCGAAGTTACTTGTCATTTGGTTGATGCTTTTTCCCCTTTTGATTTGTTTATAAAGTGTATTTCATTAAATGTTGCGCATACTAGATAGCAGTACTCCGGAAACGCTTGCCTGTCAGAGTTGTTAGTCGTCTGCAGTAATGAGTCAGTGGCGAGCCTAACAAGGCTGAGCTTTTGGATTGCAGATACAGGCCGCTGTATCCATAATGAGACCTTTGCAATAGTAGATTAAGCAAACATGTCATGTGATTGGACTCATTACAATTTTAACAACAGATGTTGCTTTGTGTTCTTTGATTTCTGTCAAATATTTAATATAGGACCTTATTTTCATTCAGGCTTGTGACTGACATGTACAGACGCGCGTGGAGCAGGGCTATTTTTATTGGCACCGAGCGTCAAATTCTTCTCTACGTTCGACCTTACTATGCATCGCTGGCATTCGTAGACTGTTTAAATGCTTGGCACGTTGTTAGAAAATGTCCACATTCATCAATTCACACTTGAACTTTTTTACATCACTGTTTCGGTCTACAAAAAGTAGTTTATCAACAAAAAAAAAAACAAAACACTTGTGCATGTTCAGGGAAAGTCTACGGCGTTTCAGCGAACCTCCACACAAGCCAGTTTGCTACTGCCACCAGCCTTCGCAGTTGTAAACCAGAAACAAATTTATTCTCTTCTTGGACCCCGTCACACGGACTTACAGTGCTGAACAATTTATAAACAGTGCTTTCCTCCCCACCCAGCACAAATACCTGGTTCAAATTAAGAGTCTTTAGGAGTTATGGATATCTTTCAGAACTTCACATGTGCTGAAAGCCATCTCTGGCTTTTTTTGCATAGCCCACATTCTCTGAAGCAAAAACACATTTACCTCATCTGTAAGGAGCTTATGAAAATGTTGCAAACGAGGGTTATTCAAACATAATAAGTCAAGAAAAATGTCAGGGCGGGATTTGATAAATCTGGAAGTGGCAACAAAGGGGATATTATTCGTTTCGTGGAGCACTATCTCAGGAATTAGATTCAAACACATATTAGAGACAAGACTGATGGCCAACATATACAAATTACCAATGAGAGCGACAAACTTAATGGAGAGTGTGTGGGTAAAAGTTCTCTATCTCTATCTGCTTGTACAAACAATGCTTTGACTGCATTAAAGCTCGCTTTGTTTGAATAGGTCAGTATGGCTGAAAGATGAAAGCCGATGCTATCTGTTTTAGCCTGTGTGCATATTTCAGCCGAAATCATTTTCTATCAATTACCGTTATATATCAAACCGTTCTTGAAACGCATTCTATACGGTGTTGAAGGCTTTTTTACTGCCGTAGATGTTTTTCATGCAGGTTTCTGACTAAGCCTTTTTATTCCGAATCCATTCAAAGCACATAAAACCATCAGAACATTTTAAATATCAATAAATCAGGTGACTCCTGGAAACTGGTGAAGCAGGACGCCCGCTCCAGATGTGCGGGTGGCACACGGGGAACGAGAAGGGGGAAAAGGCAGAAAGAATGAAGGAGAACAGAGTTTGCAGTTCAGTAGAGGAGAAAGAAACGAGAGCGTGTCTCTATACCTGCCTGGCATGGGGTGCACGCTGCATGCAAACGCCAATGCGACTTTTTTAGCTGGAGTTTGAAAGCTTTAGAAACAGCCTTAAATCATGAAGGTTGGCACCAGTCTTTTGCCTTTGTTTAATCGGGAAACACTGGGGATGGTACAGTATAAATTGCTTTGGAGTATGAAATACAAGAATTTGTGTGCCTCAAAATGTGCTATTATTTGTTTCCCCGTTACCTGGTATCTTTTTGTAAAAGACTTATGCTTCCCGAACAAAACTTTTGTTGACGACATTTGTTGAAATGGGAAACTATTCCTTTAAAAAGCTGCCGACTTTCACGTTTCACATTTTCACATTTCTGTCTCTTTCAGTTTTATCTGATCTTCTGAGGTAAAATGCAGTTGCTAGGGTGTTGCATACATTGTAGAAAAAGATTTAAATTTCGTATTTAATTCAATGTTACTTGTCATTCCTTTTTAATAATTTTGTGAAATTAAAAAAAGTTTCACTCAGAAATTGCTATTTAATGCAATTTTTTTCAGTGTATTTAGTGTAGAAACAATTTTCGCTCAAAAATTGCTGATAAATTTCACAAACAAATTACAAAGAAGCAAAGTAACACGCTGAATTAAACATGAAATTTCTAAATCGAAAAAAACTGAAATAATAGTATTTCTTGTAAAACGTATTCCAATAATCTTTGTTTTATTTTACACTATATAAATCTGTCCCTTCTTCAATGAAAGTTTATGGGATTTTTACACCTCTTTTATTGTCTGCTATACAAAAGCCTGAAAATGAATAGCCCTTCTTTCATGAACAGACTCCCCATTTTCGGATGTCATTCAATGCAAAGTTTACTACTTAAGGTTAGGGGTTTGTTCATTATGTATGAGCAATAGTAATAGCGATGCTTGCCTTAGCAAGCATCCCTAATAAATAAATGTCACCATCTCTGCACATTCTTCCACATTTCAAACTAAACAGCAGTTAATTATCGCCTTAGGCCACGAGCTTTGATGAAAACTTCTTTCCCTACATCTATTCCTGGAAGTGATTTTCTTTAGGTCCTGAGGTAAACTAGCCCACTGGCTCTCAGCAGGCTTCCCGCTGCTATGAATTAACATATACAGCATTAATGAAGGACTTACTCAGAAATTTGGACTCAACAACTTCGCGGGCGAACTTGTGAGATAAGTCTGGGGGGTTCATAATTTTTTGCTCTATTTAAAATAGCCCTCACAGGATTGAGCTATGCTTTGTTGTTGATTTATCGTGGATGAGGACAAGCGAGTCTGTTTGTATTACTTGTTTTATTCCTAAACTGCTTCCAAAATCAACAGGTTAGAAACAGTTCTCCCCTTTTTTGAGGGTTTACACCTTCTTCTAAGAATTCTTTGAACTTCAAAAGTGTTGCATTTGTGTGTTCTGAGGAGTCATGCTTAAGGGCCGTGAGTTATTGGGTTCTAGACTGAAGCATAGCCACTGTTAATTCCCCTTGGCTCTCTGCCCCGTCTTTGTGTTGAATATGGATGCTATAAGCCCGTATGCACCTTTCATTAACATGTCACTGCCGTTTCTTGTGATTGACAAGGCTGCTAAATGTAAACAATGCGTGCAATTGGGGTTTGCGGCCGACTTGCAGTGAGATATGTTGACAGTGGCAACCTGCTCTGATTGGTTGCAGGATTTCCGTGTCAGTCATGTCTGTCGACACCTCTGTTGCAAATCTGATAGGACTGGAATCTGGAAGATATCCAGTTTCAAGGTGTAAACATGAAGTAGGAGCGAAATCCTTCATGAAAACAATAGGCAAACAGATCTTGGACACAAACAAGGAGATTCAAGTTTATACAAACAGAAATTGGCTAAATAGAAATAGAAAGCCGCCCTCATGCACTCACTGTGACCCCTACAACTGACAGAAAGAACAATGATGGGACATTGAAGAATTAACACATACACTCATACAATGTGAAAGAAGCAACCGATGTGTCTGATGAATGGTGACTTGTTTGAGGGTGATCCTGTAACAACATGTACCTCCCTGGAGGATTCACAAAAAAAATCACAAATAACAGCACTTCAATAGCTTAGTTGATTCTTCTAGTATAAAATGTGTCAAAGAGATATTGGAAATGGTGTAATGTTATCAATGGTCAGACTTAAGATTTAACTGGCAATATATTCTTTCTAATTCAACATGGCTACAAATGAAAATTTGGTTGATATGGTGTTTGATAATGGAAATTTGAGGAACTTATTTTTTTATAGTCTGACATTTTCTTTTTTTAGCTATTTACAATTGCAATATTATTCAAAAACTTTAACAACATTAAATTATTTTTAAATATTTAAAATGATTTAATATATGCTATTTGTAAAAGTAAATGACTAGTATGTAGTTTTAAATAATTAAATATTGTCCTGTTAAATTTTGTTGCTGTCTAAGAGTTTTTGACAGAAATATCTTATCCTCACCAAGGTTGCATTTATTTGATCAAAAATACAGTAAAAACAAATAAATGACTCCTTTTTTATGACTGAATTTTCAGCAGCCAGTCCAGTCAACAATGTCATATGATCCTTCAGAAATCATTCTAGTATGCTGATTTGAAGTGAAAGTGAAGTGACATGTGGCCAGGTATTGTAACCCATACTCAGAATTTGTGCTCTGCATTTAACCCATCCAAGTGCACACACACAGTAGTGAACACACACACCCGGAGCAGTGGGCAGCCAATGCTGTGGCACCCAGGGAGCAGTTGGGGGTTCGGTGCCTTGCTCAAAGGTCTCACCTCAGTTGTGGTATTGAAGGTGGAGAGAGCGCTCTCCCCACTGACAATTCCTGCCGGACATGAGACACAAACACGCGACCTTCGGGTTACAAGTCCGACTCTCTATCCATTAGGCCACGACTGCCCCGTGGGGATTATTATTATCAACGTTGAAAACAGATGTGCTGCTTAATATTTTTGTGGTAAAGTGTGACACATTTTTTGGATTTTTTTGATGAACAGAAAGTTCCAAAGAACAGCATTTATTTCAGATAGAAATGTTTTATATCATTATAAATGTCTTTACTGTCTCTTTTGATCAATTTAATGCATCATTACCAAATAAAAGTATTGATTTCTTTCCAATATACATATATACAGTATATTCTGGGAAGAGTACGTTGTGTCTTTAAGAGTGTTGTGTACTTTTTTCTGTTTTTCTAAAAAAAAAAAAAAAAAAAGAAAAAAGATCAGGTAATCACAGCAACTAGTCTGAAAGGTTCCTGTGAAGGACCATCAGTGATGTCACAGTCACATTATATTACCCTGTAAATATACTAACAAATAACTCACATATGTTGCAAACACACACAAACGCGCAGCACACGAATGGCACAGCCGTGCCACCATATGTCCCTCACACACTGTAATGGTTTCTACCGATGTGTTTGGACGTCTTGCCCTCAACCCTGTGTTCTGGGTTCCCCGTCTGCTGTCCGCACTCATATGTTTCCTATCGCCAGCACGGCTGTGGTTCCCTTCCCCGATTCTGCCGGACTGGAAAAACAGAGCTAATATGGTGTGATCCACGGAGTGAGCTTTGATGCAGGACCTTTCACAAACACCCCCACCCCCCGCCGCCATATGGTTTGAATTCGTCTCTTAATTTATTTCCTATAAATGTCTCTTGAATATTCAGTCGGGCCACGTGTGGAGCCTGGGCTGGAAAACAGAAGGCCTCGGAGAGCAGTTTGTGGTGACGTGTGATGAGTATATTTTCCTTTTATTTGTTTTCATTCATTTCTTGTTGCCATCTATTTGTGCACATATGGTAGGACCAGACAAGACTTCAAGCTAAGCATAGCTGGCCCACATCAGAATAACAAATAAACGAATCAGGGTGAAGGAAAAGACGTCTGCCATGATACCAAGGTAATATGAATCAGGAGTCATTAAAAGGAAATAAGTAGGAGAAGTGGAGGATGAGGTCATTGTGATTCATGTGTTGTAGGTCAGGTTTCATGGGTTTCAAGCTTGTTTTAGAGTGGCCAACTCTGCAGTGCATGGAAACAAAGCTTTCCAAAGTGACTGTAGTTTCCGACAGCAGACGGCGAGCAACGATAGCGCTCGCTCACTCACATGGAGCCTTTTCTCATTTCACTCCAGCTCTTTTTTTTTTTTTTTCTGTGCTGATTTTGGAGGATGAAATTAAACATAAAATGAGTTTAACAGAACTTAATGGCAGCTGAAAGGATGATCAATTTTGCCAAACTATTTAATAAACTAACCTACAGCCTACTTAATCTGTGTCTAGTTTTGCTAATATATGAGTATGTGTTAACGGTCAAATATACTTTTTTAGTATTTATAAATAGTAGACACTGCATATTATGATGATGTAATGGATCCCCTTCAGTTGGTTTATTGATGGTTGAATGTTCTCTTTTATTACATTTTCATACAGATTAGTTTTGTATAAAATTACTTAAAGATATATTGTGTTGATTAGACTTGCATAACTGATAATAAATTTATTTTTTATCTGACTTGCTTTTTCATGTTGAAATTACAAATGAAATTTGGTTGAAATTATTTCTTAATTACTTCAATACACTGAAAAAAAGTTGTAACTAAATTAACTGGTTTTATTCAAGCCAAAAACATTATCTAATATCACTGAAGCCACCTAAATACATTGCTTTATACCAACAGAACTATTCTTGTGCATTAAATTGTGTAGAAATAGCTCTTTAATTGCAAGTTAACATTTTTTTTTTTTTTTTTACTGTATATCTTGGAAATGTCAGGAACCTTTTTTTTTTTTTTTAATCAGTAATTTTCTAGCTTAAAATGTATTCAATAAATTCAATATGATACATTATTTATATGAAAATAATACTTTTTTTGTGCATTAAGTTGGATAGAAATAGATGTTTAGTTGCACGTTACCACCATCATTTTCAAATAATTAGTTTTTTTACCTTAAATTTTAATAACTTTAATAGTAGATACTTTAATGGTTGAATTTTAACCTATATATGTATGTGTATATGTATATATATAGATAGATAGATAGATAGATAGATAGATAGATAGATAGATAGATAGATAGATAGGTAGGTTGATAGATAGATAAACTTATATTAATATACTGAATACATTTTTTAATTGCCTGTTTTAAATGTCATTGTCTTATGTAAATTTCTCCAGATGTACTGTAAATAAGACCTTCTGAAATTCCCCTGAGAGTGTCCTACTGATGACAGAGTCATTAAGGTGTTCCATTGATCTCGACTCTATCTGAGGTGAAAACTTGCCTATTGACTCCCCCACCCTGTTCCCGCTTTCTCTTTTCCTTTTTTCCTTCCCGCTAAATCAGAATGGCCTTGTCAGGGAGGATTAATTGGGGGAGGCCAGTGTCAAGCTGTCTGTACAACACACCCAGACTGTGCTCTCCAACAGTAAACAATAAGGGTGTGGATTAGTTTTGAAACAATGTGTTTATTTAAAAAGCTCACTTCCTGTATGCACTTGACAACCCTCCCATTAATTTCATTGGCAGCGACTCCGGTTCAGAAAAATCTTATCATTGTTTAGAAGGAAAATACAAAACCCAAACAAAACAAAATGCAGTGCTTTTTAAAATGGCACTCGGTTCCTGAGAGCTACTAAAATGCTAGGCGAGCCCACGTTGAAATAGCACCCAGAAATCCCTTAAACCTCTAAGCTAGAAAACAAACTCCAAATCATTTTGTTTGAATTGGCACCATTTTATTTGGTGGATTTTTGTTTACAGTCAAAACAGAGACTGAAAATGCTTGGCTCTGCAGTTTTTTTCTAACTTCACCTCAGCTAACTATGGCTGTCTTTCTTTTTTGGTGCCTGTAGGGTCTGAAATTTAGTGCTAGTTGCAGAGCCTTGGAGATAGTGCTCAAAGCCCCTGTGCCCAGAGCCACATCCTGGCCAAAAGGAACACACTTGCACTTTTCTAACATGCAGAAACAAAGTGTTTGGCAAGAATTATTCCCTGTACAAAGACAGCTAATATTAATAATGTATTTCTTCACCTTTAAATACAAAATATTTTCTTGGTAATTTTTTTTACATTTTACATTTTTGACTGATATTGAATGTTTTTTCAACCTTTATTTCAACCTTTTTTGCCATCACCAAACACTAACTATATCATGGATTTATTTAATTTTTTATATAAATATATAAATATATATTGACTGATGTTTGATATTTGTTTCTTTTATATTATGGACACTTATTTTTACTAAATTTACTTAATTTTACTATACCGTATGCTTTTTGTATCATTTTCCATATTGTACTTTTATATTGTTGTGATAAGTTCACTTTCAGCATATGAACTATTTTGTTTTATATTTTATTTATACTTTTTTACATAGTTGTATAGATGTGTAACATCAGCCATTTATTGGTTATAGGCCATTACAAAAAAAAAATTAAATAAATGAATTGCTGGTTTATTGGTATCAACCAGAATTTAAACATCAGTTTATCGCTTTAAACCAGGATGTTTTAGGTGAAGCATTTAATTTCAAAAACTTTGTGAGGGTGAGACTTCCTGACACGCAACAGTCAGAAATCTGTCTTTTGATGTTTACCTGACGTACAGAAGTAACTAAACTTGTATCTTCTTAGACAAAATATGACTCGCAGAATCCCGCATATTAGTCCATTTCACATCAATAATACTTACGCCCTGAACTTTGAGGTTTGTTTTTGAAGCGATTACCAGCGTTAACCCCGCAAATGAGTTCATTCCTGAGACTGACAACTGTGAACAAACATAAAAAGGTTTTAAAAGGCAGCGTTGCAACCATCCTTTGATGAAGTTATGCTGTATAACAGGTAAACTTGGAGGATGGTGTTTAAGCTCTCTTTAAGCTTGTTAATCCCACCCTTGTACAGACGAAACCCGCTCGGCTAGATCCGTGTCAATCTGCAGCCCCTTCCTCGGCCTGGATTTACATGCATTCCCGCTAACGCTCGCTCCCAGTCTGTTGTATTACACCGGGTTGTGACTTCGGGGTAGAAACGGGGTTCAATCGTAACTTTTTATGCTTCGTGCACTTACATTTTTCTTCCTCGCCGCCGTCGCTTTTTCGAAGAGTGAATACACTGTCTTATTTACAACCAAACATGACTGCTTTTGTAAATTGACTCCTCAATTCTGTTCAGGGGCCAGACACAAGGGAAGGAAGGTTAGCTGCCTGTTGTATGATAAGCTGGCAGAACCTATCAGGCTTCTCCGCTAGCAGATAGCGCTCTGTATTTCAGTCATGCTTTATCGCCAGCCGGGGTGAAACTAAACTGCAAGCAAGAGCAGTCTGAGGGGGCCATTTCTGTGGATTACTAAAGCCGACTTTAATTTCAAAGACCAGTGGCGTATCCAGAGAAGGTCTGCGGGCTTCATCTGGTGCCGATTGGCAGCATTACCTGGCGTGGCGGCCCATGTTCCCCCCTCCACCCCGATCACGATGTAACAGGACCACAGCGCTGGTGTGGCTTCCAGTTGAGCTGGCGTAGGGTGTTGTGCCAACTACTGTATCTCTCTCACTTTCTCTTCCCTTCTCTTTTCACCCCGTGATGAAGTCGACAGGAAAAGCACCACAGGAAGCTGTGGGATTTGTAAGGAGTCATTAAGAAAGGAGGTGACAGTTCAAATGAGCGGTTCTGAGGCGGCGACAATGCCGCGCACAATGCCAAAGGGAGCGTCGGCTGCTTTATCACCACACCTCTGATTCGTTGTGCTACAGCAACCGGAATCAGCCACAATGCCATTATTTTAGCTTGATGGATGAAAGCGCAGCGCAAAATATCAGAATGAATTTGCTCTTCCATTTCCATTCCAAGTCGAGTTTATCCTCGGCCAATTTGGAAGCGTAATCTCCCCGGTATAATTCTCGCCTTTGTGGCGAAAGACGGTTAAATGTTCAGAAGAAACCTCGGGGAGTCTTTAATATTTGTTAGATGCGCTTTTGAATCGCAATTCATATTGACATTAAGAAGTGCTCGTCCCCCTCAAGATGTTCGTATTTGCGGAATGTGCGATGGTTGTTTTTAATATCAGTTATTATTAGAAATAGCGTTTCAAATGATATGTCACAAGGGAGCAAATATCATTTACAAATCACTAATGACTTGAGAACACTGCTCTAGCCTCCGGTGGAGGATGCATGCAGCACGCAGTATGGGAGCAGGCGCCAAGCTTTTTCGGCATCTGGCTGCCCTCGTCTTAATTCTTAAAAGCCAATCACTCAAACGCTCTTCATTACTATGCATCAAACACAAGAGGTGAGCACTGGCCCTTTAATGGATTTGTGCTGCTGTTTGTTCTAAATATGCAAATGAGGCGCTAAAATATGTACATGTCCCGTGTCGAGATGGATTGGGTTTTGGGGGGATTAATTATTCAGGAAGCATTATCATTATTAGGCTTTGCATCTTCTATTAGGATGGATCGAGGAGAGGGGGGAAAAAAAGCCCTCACCTCATGCCGGACGGCCTGTAATGAGTCATCAATAAAACATTTTCATAATGTCAGGGAGACACAAGTGTGGATGCTTGATCTAATTTTACATTGACTCTCCTCGTCATTAGTTCAATATGGCATGAACACCATTTTATTAAAGATACAGGCGAGAAGGACGCATGCCTGATGTGCCCTGACAGTCAAGATGCTTTTTTAATGTATGTTTAATGGTTAATCATTACAAATAATCGAGAAAATCTGTTTAAAGGTAGCTCTTCGGGAGGATTCTTGTTTCTCATAGCACGTTGGGTCACGATGAATTATTATGAGATGGCCTTTGCCTTAGTCCGGATTCACGGGGCTTCCTTTCCCCTTGAGAAGAAAAATCTGCGATTGTATGTGTTAAAGGGAATCATTTTTACAAGTAGGCACAGTAGTGTAGTAACCTATAGTTGCCTAAGATAGTTGCCTAAGTCTTATGAAATGATCAAAGTGAGTTTTTGATGCTTTGATCAACTCTGCTATATCGCATAGGACTAGCTGAAAAGAATTAGTCCAGTGCAAAATGAGATTATCAAACTCTTCAATAAAGACGACACTCCTCCTGGGTGTAAACTTAAACTTTCATGATCTCAAATCTCAGCAAGTTGCAAACAATCAAAAGTTGGAGACGGGGGTTCAAATAATAACAGCGGTCTACTTCAAGCACAAGAGGGGGTGGCTTTATTGCCACTGAGACATAATAAGTAAATGCAAACTGTAACTAGTTAAGCACAGCAAAATAATATGATACCATTGTCTGAAGCAGATTGCTATTATAATGTTAGCATGTGCAAATAATTACATTCTCTTCCTGATACAATTACATTATTTGTTCTGCTTGTATTATACACCAATAAAAGCCAACATCATATTAGGATTCATGGCACTTTTCGCTTTGCATTATCAATATGTGGAAATAATTGTCTGCTGAGAGATTAAATTACATTATTGTGTATCTTTTTCATGCCTAATAAATAATGATGGATGGCTTTTATTTTCATCACCACCTGCAACCATTTTATCTTCCCCCTGAATGTTAAAAATGAAAGAAAAAAGAGAGGGAAGTAGATAAAGAAACAGGAGGCGAGTGTTGTCTGCGCCGTCGAAATAAAGTGGAATGGAGACGGAACGTGACGTGCCAGAATTCGTGAACGGGCAGCTTTGAGCATTTGTTCCCGGCAGGAAAACACAAAAACGAGATCTCGCGAGTCAGGAAGTGACAGATTAAACCAGTTTGCCATTTCCAGTTATGCCCACCCCTCGGATATAGGAATATTAATGCTCGAGATGTATTGTGAACACATCAATTCTGTCGATACACTCTTACATCTCCAATTTTGTGTCTGAACAGCAATTTGCAATCAGAAATACCCAATACTTGACTAATATATGGAAAATGACTTGAGGTCTATGGAGTCACACTATGCGTACAATATACATGCTTTGATGTTACGTAGATTAACAGAGCAAAGTTCTATATGAACCACATCCAGATCATACATTTACATTGAGACATTCTCTCATTTACAGTACAATTCCTCAATGCTCGCCTTTATCCTCACGTAGCTTCAATTTTCATCAGTGCATTTGCACTTTGTGGCGATAAGAGAATTGATTAGCTACCAGTCTGCACGAAGCTTGATGTTTAATTGGCTTCTGTCTCTTCTCCTTCCCAATACTGGTCAATGCCGAGCCATCTCTCTCTCCTGTTGCATTTGATGCATTTTTTTGGCACGCGGTTAGGAGAGATAAAACAAGGTAAGGACATTTATAGTGCAAGTTAATTGGCATCGGAAAGGCGGGGAAAAAAACCCATTGGTGTTATAACTTCATAACTTCTTAAGTCATGCCTTGTGCACAGCTAGGCGTTGGACCAATGTAAAATTTACATTTTAATGAAATATTTGAATAAGTACTTGAAATTCACTCTAGCCGGGCTCCCAGACCTAAAACCAACATTTCATGTTTGTGTTTTTGAATGGCAGCGTCGGGGAAATTAACATGCCAGTCATACAGATTAGAGGGGCATCAGTGTAAAGTCAGACCTGCTTCAATCAAGGTTCACTGCAGGTAAACAGCTGCCATGACATATTTTAATGACAGTTATTTTCCATCCCCTCCCCTGAAGAAGAGCATTAAATCTGGGCTGAAATGAGAGATGTGGAGAGTTGCACAGGCTGAGAGTCCCATCAGAACCTGCTTTAATACGTATCTGTAAAAGTGTGTACAGAAGTAAAGGGCTGTAAAGTAAAGGCTCTAATCTCAAACAGTAATGTGCCAAATATTAATGAGACAGTTGGGAAATGTAGGCCTGCTGCTTTTAGGATTTCATGTTCTCTCAACGTTCAAAGTTACACTGACTTTCCATAATTATTTATCTTAAACCTGGAAATAAGCAATCTGTAAAACACAGAAACATCATGACATAAAGCCTGCAGTTCCACTTAATTACTTTGATATGTAAGTGCAATGGTACTAGAGACACTAAGTTGCATTCTGTATATGTATATAATATCACACAGAACGTCTCTGCAGTCATTCAGACCTACTTTAGTGGTTGTATTGACCTTAGATTAATGTATTCAGAAATGTGCTTTTTGCACTCATGATATATAAATCAAAAGTAAACTTAGTCACGTCCATTAATACATGGTGGCAGAAAGCGGTGAGACTCGTAATTATTCATGTTGTTTTGCATCATCTAAATTATTCATATATCCTGCTTGAATATGGAAAATATGTGAAAATTAATCCAAACAATGCTTCCTTTTAGCACAAGAGAAAAATGTTTGATTATACAATTAGTAAGCTCATCATCATGCTGTTCGAATGATTATTTTTTGAGAAGGGGTCCTAAATGAATGAATCTGAATATTTGAATATTTCATAATGTTTTTTTTTGTTGTTGTAAAAAAATAAAATATTAATAATCTTAAAATAATTCTTAAAATGAATAATAAAATGTTCGAAATATTTTTTAAAAATAGTATTATTTATTCATTATGCTTTGAGCATATTATTTATCTTATTTTATAATTGATTTATTTTTTAAAGTTTTCTGTATACAGTTACAGTATGTGTTGATATGAGATCTTGCTTGAATATTGAAAATCTGTGGAAATTCATCCAACAATGCTTCCTTTAAGCACAAGAGAAGAATGCTGGATTATATGATTATCATCATGCTTTTTGAGAAAAAAAAGTTATATTAATCATAAAATAAAGTTTAAAAAGAAATGTTTTAAAAAATATTAATCTTTTTTTTTTTTTTTTTTTTTTTTTTAGATATCTCAATATTTTAACTACTTCATTTTTTTTTTTCTGTACTTAATTTTCCTACTGTTCTATGTTGATATGCAGCCCTGAGAGGCTTGTAGAACAGCTGGCAGTAATTGAAACAAAACATTGGCTGATTAACCAGCATCTGACAACCCATGATCCAAACAGCATGCCCAATGCAAATCAAAAAACACAAGCTCCAAACACAAGAGGCCCTGGAATGAAGTGGTCATCATCTAATTAACACAAAATGTTTTAATTACAGGCTAAACCAAGCAGCACAGTGTGTCAATTTAACTGATGTGCTAAGTGGCGGTTTACAATATCAGAAACTGACAAATAATTGGAATCTAATTGCAGCAGGTCTATTGCCTACCAGTGCCCGAAGCAGCTCATCTTAATAAACTTTTCTCTCTTTTTTTTTTTAAACATCAAACCATGAATAGCAAACACTACCGCCCCTGCTAATTGCCACGTCGCAGGATTGGGAATTTGCCAGCTCTGACTATTAAAGCAAAGCTCTTGTGTGGATTGCTGTTGCATTGCCACACATTAATTAGAATGAAACGAGGGGTAGGAACGGAGTCTTGTTACTGCAATTCAATATATGTAAATAAGATAATGCACTAATCTGTCCATTTCATTTCCAAAAGCCTACGCAGACCGTGGGTTCGGTAATAAGGGCTAGACTGTCATTTGGTATCATAAGTAGACTGGTGTGAATGACATGATAGAGACAGTTTGGCTTTTTTTTTTTTTTTTTGCCATTTTTTATGAGTAGGTATTCATGCTTTGCAAAGATACTCTGACGCTGAATGACATAACTTTGCTTTTATATAAATTTATGAGTGCGGTTGACTGAAAATGACTTCCTTTCAAGCCTTGAATAAACAAGTAAAAATGAGAATGAAAGATCTGATGTGTGATCAGGGAGCAATATGTACTTCCTCTAATTTTATTTGAATACCATGGACACATGCATGCATGTTCAGTGTTCAGCTTTTACAATGTTCAGCATGATATAAAATATCATTTTCTTTTTTCTTTTTTTTCCACATTTATGTCCAACTCCTTTCTTTATTTATTTATTTTTTTAAATTTTGAACATTATATATATCATTATATATAAGATTTTTTTTTTTTTTTAGTTTTAGTTAACTGTAATAACCCAGGTACAAACCCATGATTATAACAGCAAACTATCTGGCTCTTATGAGCAGGTAATATCTGAGAGACAACGGCAATAAAATTAAGAAGCTCCAAATAAGGGATAAAATATTACCAGCAAAAAGTCTAACCATAATTTTATATTGTTTCCTTTAAATCCTGTCTTGCAGCATCTTTAATTAATAATATCCCCAATGACATTTATGTATCAGAGCAATAAGCTAAGCGGGAAACAATTTATGTCACCTAAAGCTTTTTAACAAATCAATGCAACTATTTGTAATTGCTTGTTTCACAAGATTAAAAATGCTTAGGCCTGATCTCTGTCTGCTGTTTAGTGGCTAACATGACCCCGTGCATCCCTCATAAAAAGCAAACTCCTCATCATCAGCATTAATTTCCATTAAGAAATCCATATCGCTAATATTTCTGGGATTTTAGTGCAGTAACAATTTATAGCTGGTCAAAAGCAGTTACCTAAATTGCTGTTGGTAAAGGACAGTTTAACTGTCTCTTTTTAATTAGAAGGTAATTTAATGTGCGAGCTGCCGTGATAGTGCCAGTCATTATGGACTTCATGACGAGCGTTCAATAACAAACAGCACAAATACCTGCATCTGTAATCTAATGAAAGACACTCAGTAATGTTGTGCTGAAACTGATAAATGCAGTTTGGTTCTGCCTGATTTGAGCCTTATCTTTGCATGTCATATGTGCATATATGAAAAACAATTATCTGTGCTTTTATTATAGTGTGACCATAGCAGCGCAGGTGATGAAAGATGCATATAATTCAGAAACAAACTGCATTTTTATTGTGTCTATATCGAACATGCGAGTCAGTTTCTGACTGTAACAGAATAGTCAGCAAAGTGAGAAAGTAAAGATTTTAGATTAGAACAGAAAAAGTGGGAAATATAGAACGAAAAGCAGAGACAGAAAGAAACGAAGAATTGTAAAGATTTCCAGGCATGATCATGATATCATGAACTATTTGTAATATGATTTGCATTTTTAAAAAACTGGCTTTTTCATGGCTTTCAGAAGGTGAGATATTGCTACCATTAATTAGATGAATTAAATATGTTAAAACTACTGCTTATAAGTTATGCTTTTGAGTTTTATTAGGCCATAAAGAAAACTTGATGAATTGTCTATACATTTTTGCTCTGCATAGTTTTCTTGGTTTTAGAGAAATAGTACACAAATCAATATGTTTATTATAGTGTTCCTCACAGCAAACTTTTTTCTTTATCGGTATATATACTGAAAAACAAGACAACTATAACTTAAAACAATGAATTTGTTTGTAAAAAAATGCTATAATATTTTTCATTGTTGTAAATCACGTACCACACTGGCAAAAAGTTTTTTTCTTGTTTTAACAACCCCTGTCTCTTGAATCAAATCTTAAAATACTAAAAAGAAATCAAGCTTGCACATTTAGTTTTACCAGAAAAACAGTGATTAAGAAATGATTTTTGCAGTCTTGCAAAAGACATGCAAGTATTTTCCTTTGTGCTCCGGAGGACGTACACCTGCCTTATAAACTAATCTAGACCAGAAAAGCAGGATCTTTTTGAACGTATTAAAAACAGCTTAACACAAGGAAAGAAGGGAAAGAGCGTACAAAACTCTTCGGTCAATGATAACAGAGACAAATCTGTTTTCTATTTTACAGTTTTTAGAATCCAAAAACGGTGGATTATCCCCGGATCCATTCCCTCCCCTCTCACTCACAGATGTCTGCAAGTTTCTTTTTTCCAGAAAAGCAAGGATTATGAAGTCAATTACATTTGCAGCACAGTTCGCTATTGGAATACATACAGCAGTAGCTCATTTCTTTGTGTTTTTACGTCTTTTTTAATAGTAAATACAAAGCAGTTGTGATAAAGCAAACATGGTGATACAAACAATATATTTTTTTTTTTGTTCTTTGAAAAGAATCAGGAGAAAATGAGAGGACACACAAGCTATAATGTGGTGTATGTACAACCTACTTCAACATGAGCTTAAAGAGCAGAATACAGGAAACAGTTTACCGCATGTGAGAAGCAAAATAAATCGAAGAAGAGATCATATTGATGCAAGCCGAGTGGTGTTTCTTAACGATAAAAAAAAGCCTGAGGTTTGGACTGGTTTAAAAGAGAAAAAAAAGAGAGACCCTCATGATAAACAAGCTCTGATTTTTATATATTTTTAAAAATCTTTTTCTTAAAATAGTTTGCTACAGTTTTAGACCAAACATGCAAGACATACGACTAAGTGCAACTGAGTGAAATCATCTTTTTCTTAGTTACTCATTCCTATAGGTTTGAACTGAGGTATGCATACTAACAGTTTCTCATGCTGTATTTCTTCAGTAATGCCGAGCTACACATGCAGTGAATGGTCTCATCTACCGGCCCTCAGATGAGCCCCAAATCTGTCCCACTGCAGCTGCCCGGATGCTCCATTCATTTCAGTGAACCCTTTTCATCAATAAGAAATGCTTGGATAAATTTACAAATAGTAGTAACTGCCATTAAAGTACCTTGTACCCAGCTTATTGGTTGACAGGAGTGTTTTTTAATATAAAAAAGTAATAAGTTGACAGACACTAAAACACAATCATAGAGCATTGCCAAGGTTAACAAAAGGACATCGGGAATCCTGTTTCGAATTTACAAGGTAAGTGGCATACAATCTTTTCAAAGAATAAAATGGCAAAAAATAAAAATAAAAAATAATAAATTTAAAGTATGAGAACAAATGAAACTCTCATCTTTGTGTGGTCCAGTTTAAAGTTCAGTTCACATTGTGTTATGCAAATGTTTTCCCCCTCCTGGATTTAAATTTCCTGTGACGACAGTGAACACAGTCCTAAACTCTTTCATCCATATCCTTCTCCTTTATAGCCATCATTTCCTGATAGAACACGCCCTTTTTTTCCTTTTCATTGGCCCAAAGACAACATTGCTTTGATTTGGTCGTGTGTTGGTCTCGATCTCTGCCTCTCCTCTACTATTTTGGTCACAGGCAAAGACATACAGCTGCCCATCGAACAACCCCTTTGGCTTTTTTTTTTTTTTTTTTCACCATAATAAGCCCGACAGTTTCAGACATTTCATAATTTTTTGCGTCCGGCCAGTGCGGGGAACACTATAAGGATATTTGGCCTTACGTTTAGCTATTGCATGGAACATAGAATATATCAACTTGTAGTATCTTGTATCTTTGGTAGTCACAGATAAGAGACATTACATCAACTTAAGTAAAAACAAAATGACAATAAAAATGGAAGTAATAAATAAGAACACAGAAAGTGGTTGGTTGCAGTCATTCGAAAAACAAAACGCAATTGATTTGTAGAAGCCTAATCTAAAGTCTGTTCTCATCCTTGCGCAGTCCCAAAATTTCAATGTAAGTTAGCTGGCGACAGCAGCTTCCAATTCGGAGTCGATTTCCGGGTTCAAATGGCCTGTGTGGAAACAGCCAGTCGGAAACAATTGCGATGTGGCAAGAAGCGAATGGTCATAGTGGGCTGCCCCAGTGCTGTAATGCTCAGTGGTCATGGCTGTGCCGTCAGCCTCGGTTCATAATCCCTTTAACGTTTATCCCGCGTGTAATTATTATCGTGTCTAATAACAGAGGCTGAGCCATTCATTGATGTGGTGAAACTGATATTGAAACTAGAGGGAATGCAGTTTAAAGTCTTTGAAATGACAGAACTGAATAAAAAGGCAAACAAAAAAAGTTTCATATATGCCGACAATAACGTTCAAGAATCACAATTAGCTTTTGTCTAACAATCCTCTGCTTGGTGCTTATTTCAACATTTTTTGACATTTCATTTTGCAATACAGATGATGGTTTCAATCAGTGATTTGGTTGACGCTAACATGCATCACCACAAAAAGGGATTTTTGAAAGAATAATTTCAGAACGATAAACGTTAACCTGCGCTGATTTCTCTGTCATTCATTCCACGTGAAAATTAAACTTCATTGGTGCGTGGAGAGGGAGCCTTCATTATGAGTAGTGCATTTGCAGATGGACTTCATGAGAAGGAAAGAGAGTGTGTGCATGTGTGTGTGTGTGTGTCGGCACGCAAGGGCAATGTGACTGCAAAGTGGCGATCCGAAACGCTAGGAACAAATGACAGAAAAATACTACACGGTAATGCGACATTCTGTTTCAATTTCAAAAGGAAAGAAAGAGGGGAAAAAAGAGAGCATGAGAAGCCTTAACATTCATCCAGTGCTAAGCACACCATAACTCCACGTCATTATTCATGAGGTCTGATCAGTTACCAAAACAAACAAACCCAACAAAAAGGATATATAGCTAACAGCACAGAGTAATGAGAGGACACTACATTTAAATTATTTGCCCAGGAACCCTCAAAACACCAGACAGATATCCTCCAGCTGCGGCAACAGCGAATTTAAAGGAATAGTGCACTTCAGAAATGAAAATTCTGTCATTTATTCAGAAACACATTGTTCAAAACCTGTACGACGTTCTTTTTATCCATAAAAACACATAGTAAGAAATTTTAAAGAGTGCACCAGCTACTCTTTTTCATGCAATGGCAATTAATGCGGAGTGGAGAGACATAAAAGCATCATAAAGGAGGTCCATATTGTTTACCTCTGAAGTTGTCGATAAATTTGGGTAAGAAAAAACTAAATCTAAGCCAGCATTCACTGAAAACCTTCCCTTTCTTTGAGCCGTGAGCAGATCACAGAGTCAGTGAGTTGAACTCGAGAATCAGTCAGCTTGGTTTTGAACTTCATCAACCAATTCACTAAAAAAAGATCCGACTCAAAAGAATGATTCGCTCACAGTTCAGACGTCACTACTTCTCTCATGAACTCTCAAGGAGAGCATTCACTTTCAAAGCAACTGAGTACACTCCTCAAAACGAATCATTTTGTGTTTCTCCAAAGAAAGAAAGTCACACGGTTTCGGAACGACATAAGGGCGAGTAAATGATGACAGAGTTTTCATTTTTGGGTGAACCGTCCTTTTGAGAAGATCTGAAGGCAGAAACGATGAAGTAAAGTCACATACGTACACGCACACTGTGAGTGGCACGCTCATCGAAGCGCTAATGATTTGTGTGTGTGAGAGTTCGTGATCAGTGTTTATTCAACTCAGAGGGCAATGAGTCTTTCTCAGCTGTGTTTTCATGTCCACTCTGGTCTCGGTGACACTTATGCCAAAAGGAAGTAGAAGCAAAGTACCAAACGTCTCTTCATCAGGCGAGGAGTAGAAATTTACGCATCTCGTCTTTAAACCGAAAAGTAGAAACAAATCAAAAATACTTCCAAATGGAATAGATTTTCTTATCTCGTATTTCGTTTCGTATTTAATGGCACTAAGAGTAAATCAGAACATTTTAATAGCTGTCAACAAGAGGATTGTGAATCCAGTCTTGGGCTTGCTATATCTGGAGTGGTCTCGCAGGTGACCGCAGTTAGTATGACCTCTTTGGCAGAGGACCTGGGAGAAACCAGGCTTACAGCATGTCCTCGTGACCGTGGTCGTCCTCGTAATCTCTGTTGTGGTCAAAGTCTGGACTGTGATTGGCTGTCGTCACGAGGGAAAGGGGACCTTCGTGCTCCTCGGGGTCCAGTGGCTCCTCTTTTACGCTGATATGATGCCTGGGAATAAAACGGAATAGGAATGTTCATTTAGTTTCACACAAAAGCCTCCATCATTCTCAAAATAAAAATCTATAATAATAATAATATTACAAATATTATTAACTTTATTATATAAAAAATTAATAAAATAAATAAATAATAATTCTTAATGAACAAATATTTTTGACAAGTTTTTCTTTGTATTATTGCGTGTTGGCTTTTTCTTTTTCTTTCCTTTAATTTCACTTTTCAAGCTGATACTTCAAAGCATCGTTTTTCAGTTTTGGATGACATCTATAAAAATGTTTTAAAAAATAAAAAAAAAACAATAAAAATAAAAAGATTGATACATGGATCTACAGTATCTAGATACGGAGCCCCGCACATGACATGCGGGAAAATACATACATACTGTGGCCACAACTTCTTAAATTGTTCTCTCATTTAAGTAAATCAGAGCAACATTGTACTAATTTGTTCCCTTTTTTAATTAAAATCAAAATGAGGGAACGAATTAGTACAACATGGCCACGATTTACTAAAATGAGGGAACAAATTAATAAGTTGTGGCCACAATTGAACTGAAACGAAGGAACTAATTAATAAAACAAGGGGACAAATTTTTTATTTGTGGGTATGAATTGTTAATTTTTATCCCTAAGTCAAGTGCAGGGCTCTGTATCTAGACAATATTGTGACAATTAAAAACAAATCATAACATATCAATATAAAGTATAATTGTATCAGTGCAGCCACTAGCATCTACTGGTTAAATATCTAAAAATAACAAGGACTAGTGCAACAACCAGCTGTTTCTATAATGAAAGACTAACAGAGGCAGCACAGCAGCGCTCTTGATAACTCCACTTCCCTTTCAGTTCTTCCAGCACCGGGATACCTGCCGGCTTTATTTTCCACAGCTGGTCTGACAACAGGGTTTTCACTTTGAATTGATAGATGAGGGAGATTAACAACGTGCGACGTGGCGACGAGAGAATGGACTGCGGTGAGCGGTGGCAGGTGCACGAACGGCCTGTCAGCTTCCCGGTGGCGTCGGATCAGTGCCGCTCCGCGCGCTCCTCTTCTCGCTCGTTAACATGCACAACCTGTGAGGCAGGTCTCTAGAGGACGACCCTGCGCAAGGTTCCGTCATTAATCAACTTCAAGCGTGCAAAAAAAAAAAAACCACAGCCGCACAACATGGTGACCAGACAGCACGGCGTACGCTTTAAATACACGCAAAATTAATGCAACTTCTAACCAAAGTGTCAATAAGGGAAAGAAAAGCAGTGGCGGGGAGGTGTGCGAGACGAGAGGGGAAGGAGGAGGCGCTGACGATGGGGCCCAACACAAACGGCTGTGATAAGAAACAGAGCCCTTACAAGAATAATAACGCTGTCAGTTGTAAACAAGGCAAAACATGAACCCCGGCCCACAGTCTGGGCACAGGATTGTCCACAGAGATGAGATCTGCCAAATTTCTCATTACAGAAACACTGCAGGAATAGAGCGCCAATGAGCGAGCGCTGACTCTACCGGGGAAGACGACCAAAACCGAAAGGAATAAAAGGATAAACATTAGAAGCAGCTGTGGCAGAGCCTTTAAGTTAATTAGTCTCACATAGCAAACTATAGGTTTTCGCTAAGACATGTTTGGCAAATGTAATTAGCCACAATATCTATTTTTCCCCCCGAACAACCTCTCCTCTCTCCACGATTGTTAAGAAAGCAGCCATGCTAATGAGTTATCATATTTTGTGTGTGAATAATAAGAAAACTCGCCATTCTATCGGTTTTAGATCAAAGCGTCTCCATGTATCCCATGGCCTCCGGTTCTCAATCTCTAGCTGGAGGGCAAACATGAAATTGTTATTAATATGCAACTGAGCTGCACTCTGCTTTAGCCTTCATTGTAATTAGGACTGAAGCATCTGATTGCAGGCATCTGGAACAATACATACAGGTGGAGATGCTATGGAAGCCCATTTGTTAGATGTTATTAATTGTGACTTTGAATCATAAGAGAATGTATAATTCAAAAACAATAAAGCTAGTATATAGTGCTTATATTAACAATGTACTCGGGTGTTTACCTCATAATTACAGGCCTGGTTTACCTCGTAGCATGTTAAGACAGAAATAATTATATACTTGAGCCAGCAATAGTATATAATCATTTTAATAGTTGACATTTAATTACACAGTTCAAAATAACTCATAAAATGCAACTTGAAAGATTGAATTTATATTTCGTTTAGGCGTTTTGTGTTTTTGCATTTGCATCCAAAAGGAATAAGAAAAAAAGTTTTATTGGAAAAAAAAGTACTGTGGAGGTACCATGGTAAAGTGACAATGTCAGATGACAATACTACGGTAATGAGTGTTTAAAATATTCATGTTCCATAGCTTTTACATGGTAATCCAATGTACTTCATAGAAATGGAATTATCATGGTAAAATGCATTTATTACCATGGTACCATGTCTAGAGGCAAATAGGCAAATAAAAAAAAAAAGTTTTTTTTTTTTTTTTTTTCAGATGATGTAAACAAATTATGTTAATCAGAATATTCTGAATATATTTTCCTTTGTGTTTGTAATCATGGCCATACAAACTTAGGAATACTATTTGATATTTTAATTACAATTATAAATAACTCATAAATTGTTGCATTGAAAGGTTAAAGATATAACCCGCCCATCTAATTTCTTCTTGAAAATTTGAAAAGTTTTCCTTGCCTCGTCTATAACTGAAAAAGTTATTCACTGAAATTGAAATGCGATGCCCTTGATAACATGATCTATGAATCTGGTTAACGTAATAAAGCTCAGTGCGTTTTATGTTAATGTTTTATGTGTGCTCGTATATTCTCACACTTTGTACGGCTCGTGTTTGGGGCAACATCTTTGCTTTTGAGTGCGTTAAGTCGGCAAATGCCTGGAGAGGTGAGAGGCAGACGCCTCAGAGCAAGCACACCCATCCTGTCTCTCTGTATCCTGCGGATGAGGCAGGCCTGCAGCTATGTTACCTGCCATTAGCACTTCTCTCAGCCACGTCTTCACGAGTTCATTACCGCACTGCTTTTTTAAAAGAAACGATTTGCTGATATTTCACAGAAACTGCAATAAATCTCGCTGAGCAACAAATCACCATTCTGTCCTCCGACATCTGGAAACCATGTTGTCTGCACCGTATTATTTTAAGCTTCAAACAACACGGCGGTCCCTCCCATACAACAAGTGTATGGGGAGCTGTGGTTTCCAACCCCGACCGCAGCTCAGCTACATGGAAATCTTGGAGCGGTTTCGTCGAGGCTAATTACGACCCCCCACCCCTCCCTTCGTTGTTTTACTCTCGACGGCTCGCAGAGTTTTCGGACGTGCTGCGAGTCCTGTCTGGCTGGAAAAAGGAGGCCAGTTCTGTCATCTTCTATTCACCACTTTTGTAAATATTTAAACAAAATGGAGGCAATAATTAGGGAGGAACTCGCCGTAGTACACCACACACTATTGACCCGTAATAAAAGCGAGTTTAGAAACTTCTCCTCGAAATAACACGGAGAGACACTTTTTTCTTTACGAGCTCCCCCAGCGTAGAAACCTGCCAAAGGTGGGGTTTCCTTCTAAGACTGCATTCAAAATTCCTACTTCCTCTGTAAACTGCAGTTTTCTATATAATTTCACGGCTGGCTAAACATCTACAGTAATGTACATCGAACCCTACTGTGCGTTCCGAGACTATTTTCAACTCCTATCGACCTGGTGAAAAATTTCCACCTCCTAAGCCGCACGAGCGTCGCCCTGCACAAGCGTGAGGCTAATGATTCCTGGACATCTCCCTTTACCTCGCACCCTTATCTCAGTCACACACACATTATGAAGGTGGGACGTGAGCCACTCACATAGCTGGCAGGGGCGAGCGTCCAGGGCTGCTGTCACTACCGTTGCTGTTCCCGTGGTCCATGGCCCCATTCATTTCCTCTCGGATGGCGTTGGCAAGCGAGTTAAGAGTGGGACTTCCGATGGAAGCGGTAGTGTATAGAGGTATGTTGTTCTCTGCCATTGAAGCCTAAAACAGAATGGAGGAAATGAACTCGTTGAGACCAATTCCTACAAAACATTAGGACCGTTCAGTGGCCTTCAGATACTTGGGCTCATCCAACGTAAATAACCATTTTATTCATTTGCACACTTCAAGTCCTCTTAGGGACTGTTTAGGAGTTTTTAATGTCATAATGATGACATGATGTGTATTCAAGTGAATTTAGTCAGAATGCAATAACTTTTTGACAATTTCTACACAAAAAAGACAGGAAGATGAAATCAAAAGAACACAGAGTGTGCATTTGATAATTACTCAATATATTTGTATTTTTATATTTGCATTCTCATAGTGCCACAAGGGAATGACAGAAATTGCAGTTTGGTCACGCAAGTCTGTTACCTTATAAACCAGCTAAATGAGTAGTATTTTCTAGCAAGCCTTTATTATTACTTCATCAGCTGTACACAAAATACTATATTGTACAGTCAATGACTGGATGTGGGCAGCAACTGAATAGATAAATAAATACTGTAAAACCATATAAATGATATGGATGAGGATTGGATGCTGCAAGATTGTGATTTTACCTGGAAGGCTGCAGAAAGTGCGGGACCATATCCCAAAGTGGTATGGATGTTCTTTACTAGAGCTGGACTTCTGTAGAGACAGCAATACAATTCAGACACATTCAGTTCAGTTCAGCAAGGAGTCATACCGTCACCGGTTTACTGAACAGATTGATTTTACACTGAAGTCAGTATTTAGAGTACAATCTGATTTCCAATGAAACTCAATAGTAAAATCAATAGACGGCACTAAACTATCAAAAGCGGTTTAACACTAGAGCTCTGTCCCAAAACTAGCTGCCTACTTCACTTTCAATGAAAAGGCCGTTCCAAAATAATAATGGTGCATTCTCAGACCATTTTTCTCATTCT
The DNA here is from genome assembly GCA_039654775.1 of Spinibarbus caldwelli. Classification (NCBI taxonomy): domain Eukaryota; kingdom Metazoa; phylum Chordata; class Actinopteri; order Cypriniformes; family Cyprinidae; genus Spinibarbus; species Spinibarbus caldwelli. The sequence continues at coordinate 25,305,323 of CM077237.1, forward strand.
TTTTTCCAAAAGGATATTTAAAAAGCCTTTGTTAAAGAGTTATAAGCCATGATTCAAACCTACCAGCTACATAGTGAATCACAATATTATGAAATTTGATTTTTCAAAAAAAAAAAAGAATTATAAATTTTAAATAATTTAAAAAAGGAAAAAGAAAATTGAAAATCTGACAAAATGACAAGGTACAAGTATGTGTACTTAAAGGAGTAGTTCACTTCCAGAACAAAAATTTACAGATAATGTACTCACCCCCTTGTCATCCAAGATGTTCATGTCTTTCTTTCTTCAGTCATAAAGAAATTATGTTTTTGAGGAAAACATTTCAGGAATTATCTCCATATAATGGATTTCTATGGTGCCCGCGAGTTTGAACTTCCAAAATGCAGTTTCAATGCAGCTTCTAAACGATCCCAGTCGAGGAAGAAGGGTCTTATCTAGCGAAACGATCTGTCATTTTCTAAAAAAAAAATAAAATAAAAATTTATATACTTTTTAACCTCAAATGCTCGTCTTGTGTAGCTCTGCAATGCGCATGCATACTCTGTGCAGTCCCGTTAGTAACAGTAAGGGTATGTCGAAAAACTCCCATCTCATTTTCTCCTCCAAGTTCAAACTCGCGGGCACCATAGAAGTCCACTATATGGAGAAAATTCCTGAAATGTTTTCCTCAAAAAACAATTTCTTTACGACTGAAGAAAGAAAGACATGAACATCTTGGATGACAAGGGGGTGAGTACATTATCTGTAAATTTTTGTTCTGGAAGTGAACTACTCCTTTAACAATGTTAATGAGGCTAAGAACTACAAGTATCCTATGCAGACCACAGATAACAAGGAAGCTTGCTAAGTTTTGGAACAGAGTTTATATATGTGAATTTGTCTTTTAATTTAACATCACATGTTATTATACAATCACGTGACACTCATGTGAGCCATTTCATATATTATGAAAAACAGAAATGTCAAAAATATAAGATATGAAAGGCTACATATAGGATGAGCGAGCACACAGAGGCGGAGCATGCAGGGAGGGGGCGTGGCAGAGGGCGGTGCTTACTGTACAAGCAGCTCATCACAGCTTTCGTCGGCCGCATACTTCCTGGGGCGACCTCGTTGTATGTGGCGGCCGTGTTTAAACTCTTCATCGTCTATGGTCCAAAAGGACCCAAAGTCATCCTCAAATCTTACAAAGCATTTATGCAGGGAGAGATTGGTGCGTACGGCACCCTGGGATGGGGGAGAGGGGCAGCAAGCAGCCAGATGAAGCAAGACAGACAGACAGACAGTGACAGAGAAGAGGATATGAAATGAATGAATGCATGGATAAGCAAAAGCGACTAGGGGTTACGGTGCACACAGCCAGCACGTAACTCACATACGGGCACAGAGACGCACGCTAAAGCTAGCAGGGGGTCAATGGGCGGCACAGCACAGAGACAATGACATGGAGCCCATCCATCAACACCACGAGACACGGGTTTGGTCAGCCACGCTGCACAGGGTGGCGCTGGAACACCTACCCGCTGATCTTTTGCGGCCTTCTCTTTTGGAACTCTAGCTCGTCGACGGTCCATACTGCCCCTTTAACGTTCTCTACCCGCACAAAACACTTGTGAAGACTAAGGTTATGCCGCACTGCATTCTGCGGTTGGTGTGAGAGAAAAAGAAGGGCTATGAGTGCAAAGAAATGTGCTGGAATAAATTACACACATTTTTCTATTTAAAAAAAAATAAAAATAAAATTCTGTCATCATTTACTCAATTTTAGATGACTCTGATTATCACACATCTCATAATAATCACAATGTGGAGTTTGAAATTTGACAGCTATGACGGGAAGGCAATTATGACTTAAATATGGGTCTGTTTGTCACACAAACCTATTATATAACTTCAGACTTTTATTGTGTTTATTCAGAGCTTGAAAGAGCAGCAAGGACATGTTCTATGAAGAAATAATGTCATAGAGGTTTGGAACGACATACTGGTGAGTAAATGACCACAGAATTTTCATTAATGAGTGAATGATTACTTTAAGGATCTGAAAAAATCTATGTTTGGAATTTCACTATTCCAATTTTCGAATAAAATCTTTAAAACAAGATTATTTTACCTCAAAAGCAACATATTAAAGCTTGTTTTCAGACAGTATTTCAAAAACCATGTTTTCCCCACAGTGTTTATTAGATATTTTAAAGTTCTTCAAAGTTCTCACAGATCTCACTTAATATACACTACTATTGAAAGTTTGAGATCAATAAGAATTTCTTTTTAAAGAAATGTCTACTTTTATTCAGCAGTGATGCCTTAAATTAAATAAAAGTGACAGTAAAACATTTGTAATGTTACGAAAGATTTATATTTCAAATAAATGCCGTTCTTTTGAACTTCCTATTTATCAAAAAATCCTAAAAAAATGTGTTACTGTTTCCACAAAAATACTGAGTGGCACAACTGTTTTCAACAATGATAATAATGTGTGTTTCTTAAGCACCAAATCAGCATATTAGAATGATCTCTGATAGATCATGTGACACTAAAGACTGAAGTAATGGCTGCTATAAATTCAGCTTTGCCATCACTGTAATCATTTACATTTTAAATAAAAAACGGTTGTTTAAAATTGTGATAATATTTCACAATTACTGTTTTTACTGTTTTTGATCAAATAAACACAGCCTTGGTGAGCACAGGAAACGTTTGAATGGTAGTGTATAATTTTTTTTTTCTTACAGTTTTTGCAGAGTAGTTGCTATTTTCCAAAACAATCCCTACACAAAGAAATGCACTGATCAAGAGCCAGTTGTAGCAGCACCTTGGACTACCAACAAAATTCCAGACTGCACAAACAGTCTGATAAACATGACTCTTTGGCAGTTATGACTTTAGCACTGTAGCTGAACAATGAGGGGAAGGGATGTAATTCTAACATGCTCTGCTTGTTGCGTTCTTATAAATTACCCTTTCATCAGGCCATTTGTACAACATGCGGGTGATATTTAGTAAATAAAGCCCTCATTGATTGATGGAGGCCTGTGTGGGTTCTGTCACTCTGGTGCTTTATCATTCAGCTCTGGTAAAAGTCACAGATAGTTCATCATTTTCTGCCTCACTTCAAAAACGGAAACTGAAAACGCTTGAGTTAAATGCCAATGCTGAACAAACTCTGCCAGGGGAAAACATCCTACTCAAATGACCAGATTTCCCCTTAAAGAGGTTGAAATTCTTCCAGAGAAAACTGAAAAACACTTTCAAAATAAATCCAAATGAAGAGGGGGTCTCTTCCAGAAACTTCTAAGGACCATTAAGTGAAATAAATCATATCTGGGGAAAAAATGCATACTTTGGGTAATTTGAACTTGTTGACTAAATCTCATTGGGCGAAATAGCATCAATTACAACAATTTTTACAAGGATTCTGTTTGTATCTCTGGTGTTGTTTGGAATAATTCTTTTTTTTTTTTTAAATGTTCATTATGTTATGATATCTTAATATCTGGGAACAGAAATATGTTTGTCAGTAGTAGCAGTTTGTTTAAAGAACTAAAATATCAAGTGGCGTCTAAAAGTCTGAGAACACTAGTGAAAATATTTCTGTTTTGCATTATTCATTACGTTTTTAATTGCAGCATTTTATTTGAATGACAAGTTAAAATAAAAAAAGAACACGAATTTCAGTTTGAAAGCATGAACTTGACCGTCTGTCACATATTTGCTTTAATGTGATTATTGATTTTGAAACCTTCTACTCTTATTTTTTTGTTCTTTTTTCTTTTTAAAGTTCTAAACATTTTTCTAGGTTTAAACTAGATTTTAAATCCCAGATCTATAATGTAGTCTCAGACTTTTGGATCCCACTGTATTTCCCTTATTTATATATACTTGTCATGATCTAGTAGGAAGTGTGTGTGGTCCAATAAGAGAGGTGTGCATTGAATTCTGGGGTGGTTTTCTATTGCCAGGAGTTATTGTGAATGCAATAGTTCCTCCATACATCTTCAACAATCAAGATTTTGGTTTTTTAGTTCTACTTCATTCTATGTTTTTTTTTCATTCAGTCAAATTCATTGTATATTAGTGAAAGCAGGAAATAGAAAACAGGAATTGTGAGATCACCTTCCATGTTGCTGCATTGCGTCTGAAATATGCAAACATTCGCGTGAACCAGTTGTAGATCTCGTTTAGTGTTAGCTGTTTTTCTGGCGACTCTAGTATTGCCTGGAAAAACACACACACACACACACACACACACACACACACACACACACACACAAATGCTGATAAGCAAAAAGCAGTTCCATTTCCGTTCAAACCTGGAGCAAAAACAAAGTGAGATGCACATGGTATTGTCAAATTAAAGTTGATCTGAGGGTGCATGTAAAACAGCTCCACGCTTTTCCATTCTCAAATAGGAGCTACTTTGTTTACTGAACGCTTCCTTATGCAAATGTGCCAATTTGAGTACATCCTTTTCCGCTAAACGACCAGAACAAGAAAAAAAAAATTATACAGCCAGATTATAAAGCGGCAATTATCCCGGGCCCAGATTAATGCCTGTGTGATCACAGATTACCGGTTCAGGCATGATAATTGACTGGGCATCTCAAAAATGCCCCGTTCCTACTGTTGTGTGAAATGAATTCCATAATAATCACATTGGCTGTAATACTTAATCAAAAGCAATTGTTATATATGGGTTTTTTTTGCCCCCTCTATGAACAGCAAGTGCTCTCACGCTCATTTGCAGATGGCTAATCTTGAGCTCTGCTGTTAAACTGCATCTGAAATTTAACGGCTGTGGTGGAGGGGGTTTAGGGGTTTGTCTTTAAAGAAGTTTGTTAATGCAGAATATTTATACTGCCTACATACTGTTATATGTTCAGTTACACTGCATTAGGTGGGTTACATTTGTCACGCAAAAGTGGCTGCATTCTTACCTGTCGTATTAGCGAAGCATATGTGAAAGGAGGCCGTACTTCAGCATTCATGTAGAACTCTTTGTTCTGGACAATATCTGTTCACAAAGACCAGACACAAACATTAAGAACTGAAACCTTTACATTTTACATTACATTAAAGACAGTGTATAATGTACGGAGCCCCTAAAGGGACATTTGGAAAAAAAAAAAAAAAAAAAAAAAAAAAAAAAAAGATTTTCGTGTGCACACGAGAAATGTTTCGCGTGAGAACGAGAAACTATCGCGTGCGCACGAGAAACTTTCACGTGCACACGAGAAACTATCGCGTGCGCACGAGAAACTTTTGCGTGCGCATGAGAAACTATCGCGTGCTCACAAGAAACTTTTGCGTGCTCACGAGAAACTATCGCGTGCTCACGAGAAACTTTCGCGTAAGCACGAGAAACTATCACGTGCTCACAAGAAACTTTCGCGTAAGCACGAGAAACTATCGCGTGCTCACGAGAAACTTTTCATGTGCGCATGAGAAACTTTTTGTGAGCTCACGCGTTAGAGTTTCCGGTTGCATAACTACCATCTTACAAAGAAGAAAACAAGAGCATGCATGCACATGAATTAGCTTAATTGAGGTGTATTTTGGCCTTCAATACGAAAACATTGTTTCTGTTCTTGCATTTCAACACAGATAAATCACCACTGAACGGCATAAGAACAGCTTTTTCCCTCAAGCTATATTCCACTTGAACAATACATAACATCTCAGGACTGTACATCTGTACATAACTTCTCAAAACTTTTCATCTGTAAAATAGCACATTCATAATTCTTTCTATTTTCTCTATATTTTGTACATAACTTCCTAAAACATTTGCACATTCATAATTCTATTTTATCTATATTTTTATTACCATATAGTTATTATTTTTAATTTTTTTTATGTCTATTCTGTTTATTATTAGCCTTATATATCATTATACTACCTTAAATTATATGCATGTCTGCACTCTTTCTGTACTTTCTCCACTGGATGCTCCCGTCACCAAGACAAATTTCTTGTGTTTTTGTGTATGTAAATACACTTGACAATAAAGCTCTTTCTTTTTCTGACATTTAAAATGCATTTTGAGGTCTAGAAGCGATTGGTAGCTACAGTATAAAAGCTCAAATTTTGGATTTCGATTTGGCAATAGCCTATTGTCCCACATAAAACTTTAAAAGCCAGTTAAATATGTATATAATCGAAAGCGATTGTTTATTTTTGATAATTATTACTTCAGGTAGGTTTTCAATAACTGCTGTTAGTTTCTTTTCATTTTTGATTCAAAAAATCATAATCTGTTATGTATTGTTCAGGTGGAATATAGCCTGAGGGAAAAAGCTGTTCTTATGCCGTTCAGTGATGATTTATCTGTGTCCAAATGAAAGAACAGAAACAATGTTTTCGCACTGAAGGCCAAAATAGATCTCAATTAGGCTAATTCATGCGCATGCATGCTCTTGTTTTCTTCTTTGTAAGATGGCAGAAGATACGCATCCGGAAACTGCACGCGTGAGCTTGCAAAAAGTTTCTCGTGAGCACGCGAAAGTTTCTTGTGAACACGCGATAGTTTCTTGTGCGCACGCGAAAGTTTCTCGTTCTCACGCAAAATGTTTCTCATGCGCACGCGAAAATCTTCATTTTTTATTTTTTGCAAATGTCCCTTTAGGGGCTCCGTAATAATGTAAACTGTAAAAAAAAAAAATACCTCAAGACCTCAAGCTATGTTCCATATAAAAGGCAAAGAAACATATGGGCAAACTAAGATAAATTTAAAAACAAAACAAAACACATTTTCATTACTATGATAAAAAAATAAAATTAATAATACACTATTTAATTTTTTTTTAAATATTTATGCATCATGGTAGTATTTGTTGTGCTGATATTTATTTACTTACATATTTGTTTTTGCAAATAACTGAATGACAGTTAAAATACAGTAATACAAAATCTAATGAAAATCAATAAATCTAATGAAAATCAAAAATAAAATAAAAATAATAATAATAAAAGAACACATCCAGACATATTACAGTAATGAAAATTTTTTTGGGGAAAAAGTGTTTACTTGCCATGAAAATAATGCCAAAAATCCTAAGATATAGTCCTAAAATGAGTGTCTTTTACTTTAATAATAACTGTTTAATTGAATATATTACTTTAATTAATTAAATGTAATTTTTTTATTATTTTACTTTGAAATGTGACCTGCACATATTTTCGTAAGATTTGCCCACTGATCCTAATGATTCATGTATTGTAAGTCACAATGGAGCTTCCAAGTAGTCTGTCTGTACCTGGAGATATGGGCATGTTGTACTTGTCCGAGTAGCGTCTGCGGATGGGACCGACACTGTGCAGGCTGGTGGGGGTGATAACGGAGTGGGTTTGTGAGAGCGGTGTGAGGGGGGCCGTCGGGGTGGTGGGCGTCTGGGGTAAGCTGAGGGGCGGCGAGGCCTCTGGAGCCGTCTTGGACAGGGTGACGTTGGAAACCAGGTTCAGCTGAAAAGAACAGAATGAAAACAGGGCACAGCATTGTTAGTCACGGCTGATGCCTGCGAATGCTAATTGTTAACACACCATCCAATCAATCTTTGCACCGCAGAGGAGCATTGGTGGCATGTTGGTTTGTAAATATTTGTAAACACCATGCTTTCGCTTTCCGCGTCCATCATTCTGTGAGCAAATAGCGTACATCCCCCTAGTCGCCTCTTTGTTTGGTCTGCTGGCGTGCTCCCAGAATGCTTTGCTCACTCTCTTTGCTCTCGGGCGGCAGTAGCAGTCTTGCTGGCTGATGGAATGAGTTTCTCACCGAGCCCTAAGAGGCTCCTAATAAGCCGCAGACAGAGAGAGGTCAATCTATACTAATTACAGCCTCAAATTGTATTGTAAAGGCCCTAATTAGCGGCTACTTACAGGGGTGATACTACGATTAAACGTCACATCTGAATGACCCTCATCAGCACGATGGTTTGACGTAAGATGGTTCTTCTGGAGAAATTGTTTCCAGAGAAACACTTTCTTCCTCCCTTATCAAGTGGCACGAGGTGGGGGCTAGTAATAATGGCTATAAGGTAAACTAATTAACCAGCGGGTTAGTTAAGGTGCAATCTTGCTTCCAGCGGCTACGTTGAATTGTCAGTGTCACATTTCCTCTTCTATTGGAGTGGAAAATGCGAGCCTGACCCAATGCTCCTGCTATTAATTTGTAGGAGATGAGAAAAAAGTTAATGACACATATACATATTTCCCCTCACCAAATTGTTCTAATTGCTAATTTGCCAAAGGAGGCCTTGTTACCAAATTAAACATGACTTCAACCACGGTCTACGATGAATGCAAGGACAAACAGACAGGGGCAAAGAAAAAAAAACAACGAGAGGGCACGCGGAGGTGGGATTTTTCGTTGTGCGCCACAATCGCCCACAGATTGGGTGAGCAAATTAATGAAATGTCAAGGCTGTCAATTGCTTTGGAGGTATCAGATGTCTAATTTTGCTCTATAATGGCGCCGCTGACAGTGCAGACGGCGACGAGGCGAGTGAAAACCAACAGACAGTGTTTAACATCTAACCCCCCGCCACGCGGATACGTCGCAGGCCACGCAATTACCACACACCCTATTAACGGTCATTACCATACAGATGCTCCGTTTGATAGACAGGTACATAATAAAGAAATTTGAGGGCTTCATCCTTGACATGTCATTGTGTTCATGCCTATCTAACCTTTTTTGCTTTTTTTGTTGCAAATTGGTTTCTCTCAGTGTTATAAATTTATATTTTAAAACCGATAGTTTTGGTTCTAGATGCTGATTGGTCAATAAAGAAGTCCAGTTGTGCTAAAATACATCATATAGTACCAGTTATGATACCATAACAATGTTTTAAATAAAAAAATAAAAAAATATAGATTTAGAAGAATTAGAATATAGAGTATTTTTTTTTTTTACATTTTTATTAAGGCGGCAAATTAGTTGTTTGTCATTTACTTTTAACCTTTCTTGCTAAAGAAAAATAGACAAGAAATATAAAAAAGCTATTTTTTAAATGAATAAACTTTTGAATGAAAAACAATTTTTAGACGTTAGTCTCAGCACTTGCGAAAATAGGTTGGCTTAAGACTAGTTTTGGGCCAGAGGTTTTAGATAGTACGGACTTACTCAACCCCTGTGCACATCAGTAAGCTTTGTTATTCATATTCCTCATGCACAAACAGCGAGTAGCCTCTACAATAGTCCAGACAGGCGAGTAATGGCCCTCGTTTTGTTTTCCCGTACCATATGGGTGCTCTCCAGTACATCCGCAAAATGAGACTTCAGACTGAAAATAATTAAATGGTAATTGGTGATCTAATTATACTGGCTTTGACTTGCCAAGCTGCCATGGAAAACAGAAGACAGGCTGCTAAAAAAAGGCTTAACAAACAACAACAAGAAAAAAGTCTGCAGTTTAATTATGGACAACGAAAAGGTCAGATTGCTGATGAGAACGCTTAGTGACACCTTCGTTCG